>WBMV01008159.1:417210-463174 GCA_013396655.1 Campylorhamphus procurvoides
CCATCCATCCATCCATCCATCCCTCCCTCCCATCCATTCCATCCCACCCCACCACATCCATCCCATTCATCCCATCTATCCTATCCTATCCTATCCTATCCTATCCTATCCTATCCTATCCTATCCTATCCTATACCATCCCATTTATCCCATCGCATCTCCTTCCCCTTCCATCCCACCCCACCCCACCTCACCCCATTTATCTTATCTTATTCCATTCCATTCCATTCCATTCCATTCCATTCCATTCCATTCCATTCCATTCCATTCCATTCCATTCCATTCCATTCCATTCCATTCCATCCCATTCCATCCCATCCCATCCCACCCCATTTATCCCAGTTATCCCATTCCCGGCCCTTGGCGCCCCCTGGTGGCCTCAGCTTTCCCCGCACCGCCCCAGCGGCCCCTCCCCTTGCCCGGGCCGTACCAAGCGCCGCGGGGATGGGCACAGGTTCCTTCCGTGCCCCGAGGCCCCTCCGGCCATCTCTTCGCGCTGCAGACACTGAGCTGGAGGAGAAGCCCCGATCCTCGCGGATTTTTTGCTGCTGGGAGTTTTTCCCTTGTTTTTCTTCTCTTTCCCATGTCCGCAGCCCCTCCTGTGCGCTGAGGGCGAGTGGGTCGGCCCGGACAACATGGCGGCCACCATGAAGAAGGCGGTGAGTGCGGGGAAGGCCGGCCGGGGCTCGGCCCTTCCAGGGGGATTTGTGCTCTGCCCGGCGGGATTTGGGGTTGGGTCCCTCCCGAGGGCTCCCCCGCCTCCTCCCCGTCTCTGCCCTCAGCGCTGCCCCTGCGGGTTTGGGGCGTCGCGGGGTCTGGGCGGGTGCGGGTCTATGTCAACAAGGGGAGGGCCAGGGTGGATATTAATCATAGGGTGGTTAATCATAGGAGGGTTTGGGTTGGAAGGACCTCCAGTGCCACCCCCTGCCATGGGCAGGGACACCTTCCACCAGCCCAGGGTGCTCCAAGCCCCGTCGAACTTGGCCTTGGACACTTCCAGGGATCCAGGGGCAGCCACAGCTTCTCTGGGCACCCTGTGCCAGGGCCTGCCCACCCTCCCAGGGAAGGATCCTTCCCAATATCCCATCTATCCCTGCCCTTTGGCTCTTTGAAGCCATTCCCTGTGTCCCGTCCCTCCAGGGCCTTGGAAATATTCTCTCTCCAGGGAGAGAGAGCCCTGGAGTGGGTGCAGTCCCAGCCCTGGAAGTTCAGAAAATGAACTCTTAAGAGAGTCTGTGTGGTCACAGCCAGGGGGGTTCAAATCCTCTGTGGGCACCACAGGTGAGCAGTTCACCAAAAGTGGAGCTGCTGGCAGATGCCAGGGATGTTTTCCACTGCTCCTGCAGGGATCTGGGAGCTGTGCCAGCAAACAGCCTTTGGCTTTAGGATGCCGTGGATGGCTGGTGTTCTACCTGGACATTACCCAGCTAAATGTGGATGTTCCTGATGTCCATGAGGAGGCATTTGAAGCAGTCAGGGCTATAAGCAGAGTGTAGTGGCTGTAAGACTGTTCTTCAGAGCTTTTATAGGATTAATCTTGTAGTGAGAGCCAAGCTGATGTAAGAAGTGAAGGCTTTCCTCCTGCCCTCTCCTTCCAGGCTGCAGAAGATGTCAATGTCACTTTCGAAGATCAACAGAAAATTAACAAGTTTGCAAGAAATACTAGCAGGATCACAGAGCTGAAAGAGGAAATAGAAGTGAAGAAGGTATATTTTCTTCAGCTATCACTTATTATGTATAAATTAAAAGTACATAATGGAATTATATATATTATTATTCCCTCACTTGTGGGATATTCAGGTATCTATGAATCCATTTTGGGCATTAACACAGAAAACAGGGGCTGTGGATTGCTGTGAGTAATGCTTTGGTTCAAACATGGGATTTTTGGTACTTTGGAAATAGAGGATGGTAAAGTGAAGAAGAATGAATGAGAAATAAAGATCTCCAGTATCTTTCTTCATGCAGTTCTTGGAACTTCCGAGCTGCCATATTGGAAGCTTTCTCTGTATATAATGGCTGTTTTGGGGCTATTAATATTTCCTGCCTGAGATTATTCATATTTATTTTGTCTTGAACCACAAAAGCAGGTGTTAGTTACATTGTTTTGATGTGTTGACAGATTGTTATTAAAAGCACAGGAGTTTTATTTATGAAGTCACTTTCCTTCAACATCAGTTATAGAATTTCCAGAGAAGCTTTGCCGAGTTTTTAAAAACTGCTACTACTGGCACAAAATGTTTTCTCCAGTGATTTTGTCTGATATGTATGTGTAAAAACAGGCTTTCTTTAATCTTGATGTTCCATTGATGGCTTGAGGTGCTGGGACTCTGAGCAATCTTACTTTTGCAATTAAGTAATTAACATTTGCCATTTTAGGTACTTTTTTTGTTCTCTAGCTAAATTTAAAAACATCTCGTGTAAGAGCATATCAAACATTAGCGAAATTTAAATCTGCTTTATCTCCCTTGTCAGGACTTTTAATTCTGGTATTAATGACAGAGTATTGACCAGGAATTTCTACTGGATGGAGTTTAATACTGATGCTGAATCACAGCCCTGGAACTGCTCCGTTACATACTGTGATGGTGGGTGGGAATTTTGCCCCAGATTCATTCTCACTGAGTTCCTTGTCCAACTGGTGACAGTGTGTGCATGGAAATACCTGACCTGGTGCAAAGGGAGCATCTTCCTTATGTCTTGATATTCAGAAACAGCTTCAGAACTTGGAAGACGCTTGTGATGACATCATGATGCTGGATGATGCAGATTCCCTTCTGATACCGTACCAGATTGGAGATGTCTTCATCAGTCATTCCCAGGAGGAGACACAGGAGATGCTGGAGGAGGCAAAGGTGTGTCTGGGAGAAAGGGAGCCCCTTGACTGAGCACTGGAATGGGATCATCTGTTCATCCTGTGAACCTTTTACTTTCTAAAGTTGTGTTTGATTTGGGATCTGAGGAGGGGCAGTGGATTTAGGATTTGAGTTGGGTGTGCACAGCTGGGCTGTCACAGAGTCACTGGGCTTTGCTTGGCCCAGCAGTAAATGCTGCAGCCTCAGTGGGCACTCAGGGGGCAAAGGGGCACCTCTTGGTTGGCTCTCTGTTGGGGCAAATGTGGCTCAGTTGAATTCACATAATTGGTTGGGATTTTTCTCTTTCAGAGAAGTTTACAAGAAGAAATCGAAGCGTTGGAATCACGAGTGGAGTCAATTCAGAGGGTGTTATCTGACCTCAAAGTTCAGCTCTATGCAAAGTTTGGAAATAACATAAATCTTGAGGCTGAGGACAGTTAAAGCTTTTCTAAATACAACATACATTTTTTCCTTAGTTTATTAAATGCTTTGATAACGTTGTTCTAATTACATTTGAAAAAAAATCCACCACTTTCTTTTGTTGTTTTTTTTTTAAACTTTCCTCTCTTGGGTTCCATATATTTAATGAGAACTTTCTTATTTTGGTTATGGCAGCTATTTATTTGTTCAGAAAGCATTTGGTTCATGCTGTTGGTAAAGCATCAAGATTGGGATATTTGCATTGTTTATTAAAGTAATAAAGTCAGGCATGTATTGTAGTTTCCTTGGTCTTGGTTTCCACTCATGAAAATGCTTAGGCATAAAACCAGCAGAAGTGGGGAATTTTTGATATCTTTGATCAAAGCTTCTCTGTGATATATAGGGCAGGATTCAGCTGTGGTGCTGTTTATCTGCTTTCAGCAGCCCTCCTGGAAATACTAAATGCAGCCTTTGTGTTTCAGTCTTAGCTCAGCAGCTCAGGTATCATTGTTTACACTGGGAACTTGGTGCACAGTGTGGCAGCAAGTTGACAGAGGAGAAAGAAGGGCTTTTTAAACCTCACATTGGTAATGAAGGAAAGCTTTTGGGGTCCCCATGTTCAGTCATTAACTGCTTTGTATTTGGAATCCCAAAATGTGCTCTAAGTCAGAGTGGTGAGTCTTAACTTCTAATTTTCCTGAACAGTCAGTTTCTAAATCCACATTTCTTGGTCAAGTCAGAATTGTTCATAGGTGGTGGTGTTATGTCAGCATCAATCCCTGAAACTACACTTCCATCACTAGGTGGAGTTAAATGTCATTTTTAAATGTCTTAATTGGCTGACTCCTCACAGCCTTGAAAAAAAGGTGCTGTCTCACTGTTGGACTTCGGCTGCTGTGATTAATGTATTGTTCCACTTGCTCATTATGACATTGCTTTTAAAAATTAAATCTTAGCATACTTAAATCATCTTTCTAAGCTATTTCCCAGAATAGTGTGGGAATGTAACCAAATTCAGTTGGTTAAATATTAATCTACAGCTGCTGTTGTTAATAGAAAACTCCCAAGTTTTTCCTTATTCCTGAGTGAATAGTTCAGCTCCTCTTAGGCACAGTGTGGTGGTCACAGTCCTGGCAATTCTGCTGCTCTGTTTGTGATAAATTTGGTGTATTATCCAACATCTAATGCACTCCTCTTTATAAACCAAAGAAAATGTAAAGGGTTTTTTCCCCAGATGAAAAGTGATGGAGTTTGACCCATAACAAGCAGCACCCAGCAGATGGCATCACAGAACTGGGAATGCCATTTTTTGGCAAGCTTTGGCAGGCTGGGAGTGCCACTGCTGGTTTTAATGAGGTGAAACTTGGGCTGCAGGGATCCCAGATCATTAACCAGTTTCAAATGCAGTGCTGAGTGACTGCTGTGCCAGTGCTGCTGTTGGGAGTGTGTCCCTGCCCTGCAGTCTGGGGGATTTAAAATGATTGGGATTTCTAGGCAGGTCGTGGTATGGAAAAAAAAGAGTCATAGAATGGTTTGGGTTGAAAGAGATCTTAAAGATCATCTAATTCCACACCCCTGCCCTCTGCTTTTCAGTAATTATAGGAAGTGGTGTGTAGCTGAAGTACAGATAATTTTGTAGTAATAACTATGACTTCAAAGAGCAAAAAGATACTGAATCCTGGATACTAAAGCCATATTTTCTGTAGGAACAACAGAACTGAGCAGTTTAGTTTGCATGAGTCAGGGGTTCAGATAATTTATCTAATGTTATTCTAATAGTCTGATTCATGAAAAAACTAGGGATATATAAAGAAATAATGAGGGCTGACAGAAATTATTTACAATGGTCTTTATTTAGATCATGTGAGTCATGCAGAAAACCCAATTATTTCATAATTAAACATTAGCTGCTGATGGGGCTGCACAGAACCCAGTGCTCCAACCACAGTGGCCAGGGAGGATTTCCTCAGCAAGAGGAAAATGTCCTGTTTGGTTGGCAACAGAGCCCAGCACAGGAGAGAAAAATCACTGTGCAGTGGGTCTGTACATTCTGTCAGGTGTTACCCCTTCAGGCAGGCACAGTGCAGGAATCCATCAGAGCAAGTGAGGAGGATTTTCTTGCCTTGTTATCTGTAGCAAATAGGATTGTGCACACCAGACTTACAATGCTCTGCTAAAGTTACAAGTGTGGGGGTTTTGTTTTAAACGATATTTCGAGTTTAGAGTATCTGGGCATAAGTGTGAATTAAACCAGACTCACGGGGCAGGGCTGCTTTCTGAACAACAACATATAGCACATGAGTATATATTTATATATAAGGTCTGACTGCCTTTGGGTACACAACAGTGGTGAATCAGCTCAGATAAAAATTATTAATCTCAACATATATGGCCAAGGACTGATGGCAACTCTGCACACAGACCGGTTTTTATTAACATTGGGGGGGGAAATAATAAACCTTTCAGGTTCATTTCTGTTGTGAAAGCTCTTCCTCTCCCAGTTGTTTAATATTGCTCTTAAAAGGTCATCCAGAAAACCTCTGGTTTGCTTCTGAAAAAGTCTCCAGCACTGTGGGATGAAGAATTGGTTATATGATACTCTGGGTTGTGGCTTGGTTCATTGTGGGTTTCTTGTTTTCTTTTTTAAGTTCTTGAAGAAGAAATAACTCGAGGGCAAAAAGTACAAATTTCTAATTAGCTTTGCATTGGACACAGAGCTGTCAGACTTTAAAGTTCAAACAATCAGTATTTTACCTCTGTGATATTGCACTGGGGCAGCCAAATCTATCTCAAATGAGACTTGGAATTCAGATACTGCTTTTCTTGCTCCCCCAGCAGTTTTTGCAGTCAGCCACACATACTCTCAGTGATGTTTGGCTGCTGCTTCGCATTTTGGACATGTCATTTGGCCTTTGGAAGCTCTCCCTTCCCATCCAGTAATGTGTGTGTTTATGGTGCTGCTTGGTGACATCAGCACAGGAGTGTCACATCAGCTTGGCTTTTATTTATTGTCACTGCCTGGAACTTCTTGACACAGAATTTTATTGCCATTACATTTGATATGACAAGCATCTAATAAAACAAAATTGCATTTCATTTTATATCAAAGCAAAGATTTATTTAATATCATGAAGTTTTAGCTGATGCCTGTTGCTGTGACAACATGCAACAACTTTGTGCTTAGCTTAGGAATTAGCTGAAGAATTCCCTGAGTTTGATGTCAAACAGGAATGACTTGCAGAGCTTTCCTTATGCTAAACAGGACAGGAGGGAGAGAGATCCCAGACTCTTAGCCCTGACTCCTGTCTCTGCTAAGCCAGCCCTGAGTGCACCAGACACATCAGGCCAGAGGAAGGAAGTGAATTAAACATAAACTTCACCAATCCCTGGAATGTATTAAATGTAAGACCACATTGTCAGTCCAACTCTTACCATTAATTTAATGCTTTAAGGCATAAGCCAATCATTAACCATCAGTCATTGAATATTTTCCTGTATTAAAATCACAGAAATGATTGAGGAAAATCAGGTCCGCAGTTCTCCAGGCTGAGGGGCTGCACAGAAAGGACATTGCCAGAGATTACTTCTCTTCTTACCTGTTTTGCCCTCTCTGGATTGTTCCCAAAACAATGACATGAATGGCTGGAAGGATATTAAAATAAGCTTTTGTGGCCTCTCTGAGATGATGATGAGCATTCCAGGACTGCATTCTGACCCACTGCAATAACTGTTTTAATTGGATCCTGTGAGAATATAAAAAACCTTTAATTTCTCCTTTTTTGGAACCTTTAACCAAAATCAGTATGCTCTTGAAATCGTTAATGAAATAGCTGCTCAGTTCTTTTCCTCCTCTTCAGATTAGCTGGCTGTATTTTCTTATCTGTCTCAGCCATTGCAGGGGTGAATTACTCAATGTTTTGAGAGCTTTGTAAAGCATCATGTAGGTGTCAAGATTTTAAATAATCTCTCAGATAGCATTTATCACTGTATTTAATAGGCTTTCAATTAGAATGCCAATTAAAACTGATTTGTTTTAAAGAAACAGACATAGTTTTAATTACAGCGTGCACATTCAGACTGGTGTTTAATTGCAGCAAGATTGCTGAAGTGCTGTCTTTATCCCTGGATGCACAAGGACAAAGCTTTTACTCAATTCTCTGTAATTAGGATGAAGTAGGAACATTATCCCAGCAGGTGCAGAGGAGCTCAAAAGGGAAGGGCTGAGGAGCAGATTTTTGTGGCCTTGCTGCTGAATTGCTGTAATTTTACAGAGATTTGCCCCGAAATGGGATCTGCTTTGCCTGCATTTGTGGTGTTAAATGACAAGCACAGGTTCAGGAGAAGCTGGGATGAACTGTAGGGAAATGTCCCTCTTCTACTGCAGAGTTCACCATCCTGGGCTGGAATTCTTCATGGCCCCAGCCTGCTCACTGAGAACAACAGGGCTGTACAAATATCTCACAAGTCTGATAACAGCAAAACTTTCCTAAATCAGGAGTTTCATTTGCAGTATGTCCACACCAGAGCCCGTATTCAGTATTAATTCCTTTCCATGGTGCTCTCAGATGTCACTTTGCAACTCATACCTGCATTTCCTTTTGCCTTGGCACACACTGGTGGCATTAAAAGCTGCTCTGCTTTATGGTTTGTTTTCTGGTTTTGTTTTCTGGTTTTTTGGGGGCCATTTCTAAAGCACATCAAGTCAATACGTCACCTCTCAGCACTGCAAATCTCGTGCTTCCAGGTGTTCTGATCCAGGGCAAACTGCAGGCTTTGAAGTTTTAATACAATAATCCCCTTTCCAGCCAAAGGAAAGGTTTCAAGACATCAATTTTCAGGGTGTTATGACTACAAAAGCTGTGCTTCACTAACTACAGCTCGAGCAAGGGCACCTCTGGTGACACCTCTCCTGGGGAAGGACTGGAAGCTTTGATTGGGGAGACAGCATTGTAAATAGTGACACTGATCCCTGGTGGCATCTGAGGGGTCCTGGAGAACAGTTTATCTTCCCACAAACAGGAGCCTGGGTTTGTGGCAGTGACTTCTATCAGCTGTGCCCTCCCCACAGCACAGGGAGTTTTAACAATCAGTTATTTGCTTAAACCACCCCAAAACTTTCACTATCATCATATTAAACCCCCCTTGACTTCAGGTTGGTCTCCTTGCTGCTCAGTGTTAATATTCTCATGTTCCTTTAGAAATCAGTGGCTGAACATTGAATCCTCAGGGTCTTAGACCATTCACAGGGTGACTCAGGAGCTGTACTGGTGGTGCATTCCCCCCTGAGTGTTTAAACACCTCTTTTCCATAAGATCTGCAGCCAAAAAGTTGAAGATTGAAGTCATTCTGAAGCAGAACGTGACCAGTGTCTGGACTGTGTGCCACGTGCAAAATGGAAGAGGCCAAGCTTTTTGGCTACTTCTCTGCTTCAACAAGGCTAAAATAAATCCAGAGTGGAAAATAAACAGAGCTGATGATTTGATTGCACCTAATTTTCACTGGTTTCATGTCATTCTGCATTCACAGCATCACTCCCCTTCTGCACAACTGTGAACATTTTGTTCTCATTGATTCCTCTCATCCTGAGGAACAACTTTATCCATCAGCATTGAGAAGAATATGAATGTCCAGTCCCTCTCCATGACAAATGTCATACTTTCAGGGAAAAGCTGCACTGGAATGCTGTTCAATTCTTGGCACACTCTCTGAATTTGAGCAAAAAAGATAGACCTAGTCTTGTGAGTCATTTCCTTGATTGATCTAATTTACCTTGAAGGTTAATGTATTCTAAACTAATTCAGAGATTAATAACCACTTAAAGATATATGAAAGACATTTCACTGTATACCAGGTGAGTGTTGTAACCTAGTTTATTATCTCTTCGATGCCTTTGGGAGTTCATTTGATGAGATTTAAGAGTTATTTGATTGTTTGATGCACAGAGTGATGGGTACAAAGTAAAAAGGTGTTTTCAGAGCTCACCAGATAATTCTGGAAAAGGGATGTAATTCTATTTGCTATGCTGCATAATTAAACCCTTTGTGTTCAAGGTGATACTGTTGTTTCTTAGGACATTCATTAAATGTTCAGTGATGAAATAATTGGACCAGAACTGTCCATTCTCCAGCCTGCTTTTGACTGCTGGGACAACAGAACTGATGAAGCTGCTCCTCTTTTCTTCCAAGACTGCACCACAGCATCAATGCAGAGCTTTGCCTTTGTCTGAAGGAACCAGCTCAGGCATTAAGTTGTTTAAAATAAAAAAAAGCAAGTTTGTTGCATGCCTGGTGGCATCCCTAGATCCTGTGAGAGCTTCACACATGGTTTGTGGCCTGGGGACTTCTCTGGGTGGTGCTGAGGATCCACTCCCAGACCTGCAACTCAGTTCTGTGAAAACAGGTAGTTTGATATTTAAAAATGCTGAACATCTTGAGCTGGCAGAAACTGGTGAGAGTTGCAAGAATTAAGGAGCAGCAGGGAACAGACCAGGCAAATAGCATCTGTTTACTGTAAATATTTTGCTTTACATTTACAGCAGAGAGGGACCAAAAGGATGAGCAAACAGGCACGTTGATACCTCTGGATCCTGGCTGTGATCCCACTCCCTGACCTTTAAAAACCACATTTGTGACATGCAAGGTGTTCTGTTGCTGAGAGTGTGGGATCCTCATTGTTTGTACAGCTTGGATTGTGCTTTATCTGGGTTTTTATCTCAACCCACTGTTGCATGAACACTGAATGCACAATGAGCCCCTGGCTGCCTGATTTATGTCTCCAGCTCCTGATGACTTCATAGCTCATGAGTGTCAGGGCAAAACTGAGCCCACATTGATTTACAAAGGGTCATCAATACAGGGTGAAAGAAAAGGGCTGCTCTAAAATCAGGGCTCTGTGTGCAACACTGGGCTAGCCAGGTACCAGATAAAACCCATTTCATTCCTAAGCCAGGCCAAGAAAACAGGGATATAAAACTGTTATAAAAGAAGAAAACCCAGCACAGGCTTTGTGCAGATTCAGGTAGCATTATGGGGATCTATGCATAAGTTCTATAAATAATACAAAAGCTTTTTATTTTGAGGTTCTGCTGAGCTGGCAGAGGGAATAAAAGGCCTAGAAAATAGATAGGTAAGCTCAGGGTCAGTAAAAAAAATACTAAGATAAAACGTAGGAAAGAATCAAGTGGATGAACTGATGAATAGATACAGAAATTATTAGAAAATGCAGTGTACTGGGGCCTGGCTGAAGAGATGTGTGTTATGTGTATCCCTCTGCTCTCTAAAATGGTCCCTCACACTGGAAACCACAGGAAAGGCAGGATTTCAAAAGTGCCATCTCATTACCATTGGCAAATTAAAAAGAGGAAGAACCAGCCAAAATGATCCTGTCTTGGGTAGCAGCACTGGAAGGTTTTCTTGAGAATTCTGTGGTCAGGACAGGCCACTTGAGTCCTGGTTCAGCTTAAACTGCAGGAGAGATGCAGCCAGTGAGGGATTTGTCAGAAAAGCAAATTAATTTTGTTAAGGTTGTTTTTAAGTTTAAAATGCACTTTAGCTCCCAATATCAGGAGCAGCTCTTTCCTGTACAGTAGAAAAGAGGACAAGAACCATCTCAGAAATCACCAGCCCAGGTTGCTCAGAGCCACATCCAACCTGGCCTTGGACACTCCCAGGGATGGGGCAGCCACAGCTTCTCTGGGAACCTTTGCCAGGTCCCAGGGAGGAATTTCTTCCTAAAATCCCATCTAACCCTGCCCTCTGGCAGTTTGAATCACACTGGTTTGATAACTGCCCCACAGGAGCAAGAATATACCCCCCAAAATAAAAGGAGGCTGCTGATGAGCTTGATTTGAGAGGGATGGGCTCATAATGAACTTGGGGAAGGAGGACACCACGCATGTCAGTTTGTATCACAGCCTGTCATTAGTCATTTTAATTCCAACATATGTTAGCCATGGAAATTCCTGCTGGTTTGGAAATACATTATTGGAGGGTGTTCTCTTGGACAAAGAACTGTCAAATATCATTAGCACAGCCTGTCCATCTTTCATGGGGTTTTTTTTAAGAACTAAAGCTTGGAGACAATATGGTATCAGTCTTCAGATTAATTTAAAAGTCTGCAAAGCAGATACTTAATGTAATGTGCTACACAAGAAGGTACAGATTTGCTACTGATAATACAGAGAGCTCAGGAGAGATTTCCTGAGCCATGGATTTCCATGCCATGGGGCATTTAAGGGAGGAAGATGTTTTCTTTTAAATCATTTTAAAGCATAACAGTCTTCCAGGGCATGAGGATCATAGAGCTGGTGTTATCTCAGGAGTGGAGGACAACAGATTTCCAGGTCTGATGTTATCTGGTGAACTAAAAGAGGGAGGATGTCAGCAGGGCAGGGAAATAGAGAAGCAGAACCTCAAGCAAGATGACATCGATGCCAACAGAGCTGGGAATTACTGACAGCAAAGCATTGGCAGGGTTTGGGCTGACCAGAGGCTCCAAAATTCCCTGCTCATGGCAAGGGTTGTGTGCCATTCACACCCTGGGCTTGGGGGGATTTGATGAGCCAGGATGCACCACAAGGATGTATTGCCTGTGACTCAGAAGTGCTCATCTCTATAATGCCACTGATTACTGCAAAAAGGTCAAACCCATCTCAATTCATCATTTCAGTTTCCCCTGCAGTATCAATTTGGGTTTGGTGGCACTTCAGCCACGAGCAGTGGGATCGATTTTCTGAGCACAGGCTGTGGAATTCAGCTGGATACAAAAGCAAACCTATTCCCACTGTCAGAACTGGGATTAGAGTGTGTTTTTCATCCTGTTTTTGGTCAGCCTCCAGATCAGTTTCATACTTTTGGATTCTTTATAAAAAGCTTTTAAAGTTTTTATGAACAAATTGCTTTTCAGTGAGAAAGGGACAAGTTTCTCTGAAGAAGGGAGAGCTATTTTTGCCCTGTTCTAACAAAGTGATAGGAGCTGGCAGCTGAGTTATGGAATCAGAGTTTCATTTGTGACACATTGCACACCCAGCCAAAGGCCTTCCACTGTAGAAAGACATGTCAGTAATAAAAGTGTTGCAGTAACACATGGAGGAAGAATGACTCTGTTGTCTGTGGATTTGGTTTAAAATCTTATTTTGGCTGTTCTTAAAGTAGTTCTGCTGCTCAAGGTGCAGAAAGTGCAGTTCTGACATCCCAGCACTAACACTGCACACTCCTGGCCATCTCAGCTTCCAGTTTCCCATCATTATTTCCCAAACTGTGGAATATTTATTTCCTTGGTGACTGAAGTCATTTAGCAAGTCCATCGACAGCCTCAAAACGTTGAGTTCAGAGAGCCTGTAGATAGGATTGATTTTCTGTTTGAAGGCAAGTATTTTAATTATCAAGTTAAAAACGTGTCTTTCCCTTCAAACACAGAATCTTTCTGATGTGGGGTGGATTTTGGGTGTTCAGAGCTTTAAAAACGGCCAGCTGGAGAAAGCTGAGTCCATTGCTTGAGCTGAATCCATGGCAGTACATCCTTTAGACACTGGCATTGGAGATAAGCAGACAAATTCGAGATAATTAGTGACTGTAAGCACAGAACATCCAGCAGCACGAAGGTGATGTTTACAGGGATCTCATATTTCACCTTTTGTGCTGGTTGGCTGAAAACACGTTTAACATTTTGTGTCAAACAGAAAATTACTCCTTTTCTGGGCCTCTCCTGTTTGATTTGCTCTGGGTATCTTTGCCCATTGCTTTCCCCCCTCTAACTTACCAGAGCCGTTCTGTAATTCTAATGATTAAATGTGCAATTAAGGCTTAAGCACTATTGGCACAAGGGATTTCGAAATTAGGATGAGCTGTAACACTGACATCAAATTTAAATGTCAGCAGTGCTGGAACAGCAGCTGCCTTTGCTCTCACTGCAGCTCTGGGTAGGGAGCAGGATGAGGCAGCAGGACCCCCATCCCCAGCAGTCCCACTTAGCCCTTCAGTGCATTTCCCCACGGGCATTTTTGGAATTCTGTGTTCACGTGGCACAGAGCAAATGGTATTATTTTAACCTGTTTATGCACTTGTCACCACAGCCCCCGTTTCTTTTTTTGCCAGTGTGACTCAGGCAGGGGCAGTCCCAGAGATGCACCGGCCTGGTTTCCAGCAATCTTAGCACAAGGAATACATTCCTTTGGCTGCGTGGAAAAAGGGATTTAAAGGTGGTTGCATTCATTTGTTACCAGGGACTGAGCACTTCATCACACACACTCGGTTCAGCAAGAAAATTCTCTCTTCTTCTCAAGTCCATTAACAGCACAGTTACAGAGCCTTGAAAAATAAAAATATTGGAGGTTATTAATGAAAATGACACCCCTACCTGATGTATTGGTGCCCAGCAATGTGATTAAGTGCTCTGTTAATTAATTTCTTTGCTATGATACTTGCAAAAATATAGTCCTTTTTTGAGACACCTGAAAGCCCATCCAGCCCCACCCTGGAGAGTGGGATAATCTCAGGGAAGGTTTTTTGAAGAGTTTTGCCTATATTACAATAGCAAAAAAAAAAAAGCAAGGTCAGTACCTTCAGAAACAGCCCTTTGGCTCAAGAAAGTGGAGAGAACAAGAGAGTTGTACCTTTTAGAAGAGCAGTTCATCCCCTGCCTTGTCTGGTGGCTGGGCTGGCTATTTAACTGTGAACTATTAATTCTTGTTAGCTTTAATATTTTGATTTTTTTTTTAGAGATCATCTTTCATGGACAGAACCACTCTAATAGCGGTTGTGAAAAATTATCACCGCAGCTTTGGAACATACTTCACAAGCAAGGAGACATGAAATCCCCTCTCCTTCATTACATTTGCATTCTGCAGTTGTTAATGAGTTAATGACCTGTACAGTTTTAATGAATAGCACAGAAATGAAGAGACGGGGAAGTGCATTAGAGTTCATGGAGCTGGTGAGGGAAGGCTTTAATTACACTCCCCTCTTCAGGTCATTAGCTGCATAACTACCTGTGCACGATCTGATAATTACTCTCTCGTGCCACTAATGAATCTTTTGTTTGGATTGGTACAAATGTTGCTCTCCTTGCTCTGAACACCCAAACTCGGTGCCACGAGGGGATCAAAAGCTGCAGCCAACACCCCTCACACACTCTGCATGTGTTCCCTCAGCCCTCCCCCTGCTCAATATTGGCTTTAATTAAACTAATTCAGGCTGACTTCCAGTCACTTCCACTGCAGTTGGGATGGGCATCTCTGTAGGGCTTGGAAAAAAGACAAGCAACAAACATTTTAGTGCTCATTAAAAAAGGGTTCTGACAGAATTTATAGAGACCAAACCAGAACTTACAGAGACCAAACTACATTGTCCTTGAGCTCACAGATACCTGGTTAAGATTATTTTCTACTGTAAAGAGTAAGGACTACCCCAAGTCCCTTTTTTGTCCCCCTTAATGCTCCTCTTCTTTTGAGCATTAATGTAAGGATTACTCAGGAATTCTCTTCATCTCTGTGGTGCCAGAAACGCTCACTGGTGTTGGGATAGGACATCACAGAGTTGTGTTTGCTGAATCTGCCTGACACCTTCCAGGTAACTTTAACCCTTTCTAATTCACAGCCTTGTGAGTCACTTGGAAATGGAAAACCTTCAGTCAAGGGCAGCTTGGCAAAAGCAGAGAAATGAGAGAAGGATGCTACACTTGGAAAAACAAATAGTTCCTCCTGTACTTGTCACCACATGCTGTGCAAGATCAGATGCAGCCTTTTATTGCAAACTGGTTTATTAACAAATAAAAATCTTTTATTGCAACGGGGTTTATTAACAAATAAAGCAGGGAACAGTGTGCAGCTCCAATTTTAATTAAAGGAGCAGTTAATTTAGGACCTCTCCTGCCTGGGCTCTGCTCAGTGGTGCACTGTGAGTTCACAGGGCTTGTGATGAGGAGCATTCAAACCTCAGTCAGAAAAGACACAGAATGGCACAGTTCCACCTCCAAATGTCTTTCTAAACAGCAAATCTGTCCCTCCTGGTCAGGACGATCCTCTTCAAAACACGGTGTTCATAACCTGGGGACATTCACAGTCATGAAAAACAAATTATGTGTTGCCCACGAAGCAGATTCACTCAGGATTGTTACTTGGGTAGTAAAAGGCTGATAGTGAAAAAATTAAGTCGCACTTTTGGGTCGCTCTGTGGGTTTTTATACTGAATATGTACCATGGCTTGAGGTCTCTTTTGTACCACTAACATGGTCTCAGTGATTTTTTTAAATGGGTTATGTAGGCAAGTGGCTCATCGGGGAGTTAAAGTGACAGATGTTTGCAACTGAGCTATTTCTCACCTAGTTAAGCCTCTACAATCCCAATAACCAGGTCCACGCAGAGAAACATGATGTGACTCGAAGTAATCTAATTCAGGAGTTCAATTCTCAGATCCATTTCTAGAGGCCAACAGACAATTGTTTCAGGGCATTTTGAAATGCCAATGATGGCCCAAATAAATGGTTTTCATTAATGCTGGAGAACATTCCTACACTGTAAAGGACCACAAAAAAAAAATTCTAAGTATCACTGAGGGAATTTCCAATCCAGAATTTCATCTGCTCAGCCAAATTACGTGTTGGGGACTTGCACAGGTAGTTGCCTGTGCCCCTCCAGCTGTCGGAGCTTTGTTCTCCATCACAATTCCTCCTTTTCCAAAGCAACGAAAGCTTTCCTGAATCACTTAAGCTTCTTAGTACAGCAAGAGCTGTGTAATGTATGATATGAAACAAATCAGAAGTGTTTACTTACAAAAAATTGAAGTCAAAGTGTCATAGAATGGTAATTTATCAAAGGCTTTTCGTTCAGTGACTCAGAACATGAAGCATAAAATATATTAGAGAGTTCAGTGTATAATAAAACAGCCTTAAGGCGATGTAAAATTAAAGGAAAAAACTGGGCTGTGGAGTAAGATCATCAGTTTGGGGAAGCTGAGTTAATTTGATTCCAAACAAAAGGCAATAGCTGGGTTTATCACGAGCCAAGCATCACATTGATCTGGACAAGTGGCTGCTCCAGCAGCTGTAAAATGCACTCCTGGCTCAGTGATAAGAGTTGGAATGACAGCAATATTTGGGAAAAGCGTGACCCAGGAAAGCAACACGTCATGTAACCACAAATGTGGTCACACCTAAATGCAGAGTTTGGGATAAATCCCCCCAAAATATCACACAGGTTATCTGAAGTCGTGAGCTGCAATAAATCCACAGAGTATATCTCCAGCAGAGTCAGTTGCATTATTTAATAGAGCAGAGCAGAGCTGTTTTCAAATCCCTCAAGTGTTACAGCTCCCAAAACTGTGCATACAACATCCCATATTCCCTCCCCCTGGATCATTTTGGAGAGGATGCTTGGCAGGTGTAAATACATTTGAGCAGAATTTATTTGAGCTGTTCTGAAGGGGCTAGTTTAAAATATACACAGGGTTATTTTTTATTTTTTGAGAGGTTCCAAACCTGTTTAATCCATTTTCCTCTGCACTTTACATGTGTAATTGCACTTGCCTGCAAAGAGCATTTGAGTGAATGCACAGATCAAATAAGCTGACAGCTCCCATATACAAATCCTGTTTGCTTCTAATAGAGCTACAGGGCTGAGTATTTGCATGCACAAACGTGGGTAATTTCTAAATATGTGGAGCTGCACTGAAATCAAATGGTATCAATCTCATTTTTGGAGTTAATCATCATCTTAGGTATTTCTGTATGGAGAGCAATGGGGTATTTTCAAATCATCCTTACAGGATTTCAGATATTTCAATCAATGCAAATAAATAGGCAGTGAAACAGGTCCTCTAATTATTCTTCCACCTTCCTATCCTGTTGGGGTGTTGAACACCATTTATGCAATTTAAGTGAAGCATTTAAAAATCAGAGCCAGGTGAAATTCTCCGGGTCACAACGTGAAAGACAAAGAGACAGTGACTGTCTCAAATTCCCTCTGCCTTACACTGAGAGAATGACACTGATTTGAAGCACTGAATAATCATCATTGGGGTTAATGTTTGCTGTGGGTTGAACAGAAAACACAGGTGATGCTGTATTTTTAGGCTGCACCTTGTGGATTTGCACAGTGCATTTTCTGCCATTCCTCCCTTGCCCTGCATTGTATAGATTTTATAAGAGAAAGGAAACAGCCATAAGCTGATCCTGGCTGGAAAACACAACCCTCTGGCAAAGGGGAATGAAAAAGCTGCTTTAAAAGCAAGTGAGCTGAAGGATCTTCTCTGATTCCCACTCTTCTGGCTGAAGATGAAATGGAGATGATGAAAATCAAGATGAAACTGTTTGACTTTTGAAGAGGTGCAGCTGCATGCCCAGCTGCAGAGTTTCCTCCCGAGCAGAAGCAAGGAAAGCACATCTTCCCTCCCTCTTCTCCCCAAGTGCTGCTCTCCAGCCACAACCTGCAGGAGCAGGAACTTTTAGGGGTGTTTTTTTAGGGTTAAAAAAACCCTCACAACTGCATTTGCAGTTAAACCCAAATGAAATAACCCCAGCTGAGTTCACTACTTAGTTCCAGCTGAGTTTATTCATCACCTGACCCCACTCACCTCATTTGTGACCCTATAAATAGTTGTATCATTGGATGGGCTCTTCTTTTCGGGCATGGAGGGGAACTGGCAGTGTGGAGAGTTCATCTGCTCTGAAGGGGAAAACACAGTAAGTCAAATTTTATTGATTTTAAGAAGTAGAGAAACCTTTCAGTAGCTTTTGTTCAATTGAAGAGGGTTTTTTTGTGATGCTGTATTTCAAATTTCTGATGTAAATTGCAGGTTACGTTCTGGGTTCTTCTATGAAAACCAAATATCTTTTGGGATTCCCCTGGTCGTAGCTGGGCCCCTCTGCCATTGCAGTATCCAGGGTAAAGACCTTGATCTCTGCTAGACCCAGGCACAGTTTTCCATTAAACCCAAACCCACCAGCCTAAACAGGTACAATAAAGAGGCTGGAAAGAAGGTGGTGCCCAGTGTCAGGTCCCAGCAGAGCCCAGGAGAGGACCTGCATCTCCTTAGGTGAGTTATTTTCCAACTGCACTGAGGTTTGGGATTGCTTTCCCCTCCAGAGGGGAGACCTAATTACTCACTCTGGCCTCCCTTGCTGGTGACTTATGAAGCCATCTGTGGCTCATGAATATAAATCCCATTCTCTCTGGTGGAGTTATATATAGTTATATCATTAGGGGATGGCATATTCCATATACAGAGGTTCTCTCTTTAAAAACAGGACCAGTTTTCCAGCAATGTGTTCAAAAGATAGATTACTTCATTGTACCTCTCCTGACAAGCAATATGTCAATTAAAATATTAACATTTTTAATTCAGCAGATTGATTTTCACTTTGCCTTACTTTTAAATAATCCATCTTTGTTTGCTACCTGAAAGAAATGTGGGATATTTACTCATTCCTTGAGGCAGAATGGTGACCACTCCATGAAATACTTGTTCCTGTGCTGTTTTGCCCCAAAACTGACAGTGCTTTTATTCCTTGGAGACAGGGAGCAGAGCAGAAAAAAGAGGTTTTGTATATTATATAGCATTAGAGTTTCTGGGAAGTCCATACCTGGTGTGTGCAGGCAATGAGATGCTTTTATTCCAGTTTTCCTTGCTGAGAGTCTCTCAAAATGGTCAGAGTACAATGGAGCAACAAGTATTTTGCCTTGGGAAAATAATGGGAAGGGTTGCTTTGATACAAAAATCAGGTTAATGATGGGAGAAGCTTCCAGAAAACAGGGAAATGGGATTCTCCCTGAAACTGCCTGCTTTGGGTCAGTGGGACACCTTGCTCTGGACCTGGGCTTTGAAAAGCAGGAGGAGATGCACCTTTGTCACTTTGAGGGGCTCAGGAGGGGAGGCTGTCCCTATCCCCTGTGCAGCTCCCAAAGCTTTGGGGGTGTTTGGCAGTGAGTCAGCGAGCCTGGGATTGGGCTGACATTTCCCAGGGCAGGTTTCTGGAGCTGTGCAATGAGCTGGCACTGGAATAATTGGCCTATTTCTTCAGGAGTGATGAAGATCCCACTGACATCTTCATTACATCCTGAGTCATTTAAGAAGATGACACCAGGCACCCACAGTTGAAAATCCCAGCCTTTTACCTCCAAAGGAATTTGTGGGGATTACTGTGCTCCTAATGCCTTTTGAAATCCCTCAAAGACTTGGAGAGTGAAGTCAGAGCAGCAGTGTTACAATGCAGCCTTCAGTGTCCCTGTTTATTTAGAGGGTCAAACCCCATCCTAGGGAGCTGGGGTACCCTGAATCAGAAGTTTGGGGGGTTGGAATATAGGGCAGTGAGACAGTGTTGTGTGTACAAACACCTGCAGGCTCTTTTATAAACTTTATAGGTGTTACAGCAGCAACACTGACTAAATTCCCTGTAAATCTGATTTCAAAGGCATGATTATTCCCTCTTTCCAGACTCAGGAGCTGATGGCAACTGATTTGCTTTGAGGGTTTTAACTGGAAATAACAATGAGGTGAACAACAGCTGATCCTCAGTTTATCAGTCAGAGCTCTTTATGTAGGTAGGATTTTATTCCATGCCCTTTGAAGTCCAGTGTTTCTTCTTTCTATTGCTTGGTGTGCTGGATTTGGCTGGGATGGAGTCACCATCACCTGTGCCTGTCCCAACACCTGCCTGACCTTGGGAAATGGGGACTGAATTCCTTGTTTTCTTTGCTTTTGTGTTACCTGTTAAACTGTGTCTATCTGAACCCTGGAGTTTTACTCCTCTGATTCCCCCATCCCACCAGGGCAGAGGGAGTGGCTGATGGGGCTGAGTCCTTGTCTGGGGTTTAAACACTTTTGTTTTTCACAACCAAGGATAAACTTCAGGATTTACATTTCCTAAATCAGTTTTCTTTCCATAAAGAACAAGCAGAGAACAAAGGCCCTTGTTTATCATCAGTCCTGTTAGTATTTATCTTTAGATAACATAATTAAGCTGATGAACACTTCTGCCTGTTGCTTGTCTTACAAGGAAATCACTTTCAGACACTTGAAAAACTAAACACAGAGATTACTCAACTGGCTAACAATTTTGATCTGAACTATCCTTCACTTTTAAAGGCAATTATGAAGGCTCTTGACATATGTAATATTCTAGCTGTAATCTGATTAGTAGAAGCAGCAGTGGTAAGACAAGGGATGAATTTACTGCCAAGGATAAACTACTTTTCAGCAATACTCATTTTTCAAAGAACAGATGGCTTAATTCTCTAAACCAGCTGCTGATAAATAAATGGAAAATCAGAGGTGAGGATGGAGAGAACTGGGCTAGTGGAAGGTGTCCCTGCCCATGGCAGGGGGTGGGAATTAGTGATTTTTAAGGGCCCTTCCAACCCAAACCATTCTGTGAATCTGTGATAATGAAATTGGGATTATTTAGCTGTCAATAGTTCTGTTAAGGGAGACAAACTCCTTCAAAGGAAGAGTCAATAACACTGATTTCTCCTATATTTTTAATTGACTCCCTCTGCATCCCACCCCTTTGGATGGCACAACTCAATACCCGTGGAGTAGGGCAGGACATGCCCAAGGTTTAAGCGGATCAGGGGAGCTGTGCTGAGAGATTTCAGCTGACTCACACAACAAAGGCTATTGGATTCATTATTCTCAATTTGGGCCTTTCATAGCTGGGTGCCTGTTAGAAAAAGTGAAGGAAACTGGAGAGGGCAAGATTGGCTCCAAATGAGTCCTGCAGTCGATTAAATTGGGACTTGCTCAGCTTGGCTTTTCTCAAATGCAGTTTGGAAGCTCCGTGGGGAGATTGGCAGCATTTCCTTCCCTTCTTCCCGAGAACTAGAAAGAAAAATGGTCTTTAAATTGAGTAAAGCCTGATTGCCACGAGGCAGAGGACCAGAAGCCCTGGCAGTAATTTGTAATTTCCCCTGCCCTGAGCAGTGCAGGTAGGAGGGAGTTCTGTGGGAAATGCACAGACACTTCATTAGGAGGGAAGTTCCTGCTGGTACAAACTGTGTTCATTCCTTCCCTCCCTGCCTTGTTTCTTGCTGTCATTATGAGCAGGGCTTTGTTCCCCACCCCAGTTTTGCACCCAGAGCTGGGCTGGGGGTGATTCCCCTCTTACAGATCTCACCTGCCTTTGACCTTCCTGTGCAGGGAGGTGGGAAGGGTTTGGGTGGGAGCAGGGATGGCCAGGCTGGAACAGGGGCAGGCACTGAGCCCATCCTTTGGTGTCCCCTCACTGCAGTATTTGGGCCTTTTATCTCCCTGGGAAACATCAATGGGGGTTTTATCTGTGAACTGAACAATACACAAGCCAAACTGAATCTCTTTTTTTTAGCCATCATAAATTTTCCAGCATGTCAGGATTGAAGTATTTCATGGGATGTGTTAATTCTGGCAATGTTTTTGATAGGGGTTCATTAAAACACATCATTTAGGCTTTTTTATTTAGTTCTGATAATCTTTAGTTCCTTTTCTGTTCAGATTCTAAATGCAATCATGCAATAAGCACAATTATTGTAATCACAATAATTGCAATAGTTAATGATTGCAGATGGAGTAAGACTTGTCATAATTAATTGTGACCTTTAATATTTTAAACATTCTCTGCATTAAACAATACGGAGTTTTTAGTCTGTGAAGAACATCCAAATGTTCACTTTGTTCTGAAACAGAATGAAAATAAATGTCAAAAAACACAGTACTCTGTGCAGTGTATGGCTGATTTTTCTCAACAGATGTAATAATAGATAATATTTCAAAATGACTTAACTTTGAAGAAATAAACAGCTCCAGTTTGCCTTTAAAGCTTTCAAAACAATCAGTCATGGATTTTTCTTATTCCTATGCAGCCTTTTGGGTTTGTCTGTTTATATTCCTGTGATTTAGGATTTTCAAAAACTAGAACAAATCTAGACAGGGACCTTAAGATGATGACAAGTAAACCTTTCATAATGAGCAAAGTAAGACTGCAGGAAGGAATCTAAAGGAATAACTCTGCCTTTTCAGTGTCAAGTCTCGAGTTTAAATTGGGTTGTAGGACCAAGACAGGGTGTGTGGAAGTGGCAGGAAAAGGTGCATCTTGGCCAGTGTGGATTTGCAGATTCAAGCCATGTAGACACATTTCAGGTTCTGTGGCCACCAGGCCAGAAACTCTTTCCATTTATGCTGCTATTTGAATGTTTATCAACACAAGTTCTACTTACAAATATTCTTTGGGTTCTCAAACCCACAAGAATAACCCTAGAAAGGAAGAAATCAAATGTTTTGCAACATTTCCTTTTTGCAAGCCCAGGAAACCACTGTTGCTCAAGGGTGTTTCAGGGATGAGCCTGGGAAGTTGAGTGCGAGGAGGGGGCAGATGGATTGACAGAAGGACTGACATAGGAAAGTGCATTTTCTTTTGGCTGACTATTTGCTTGGCAACCAATAGTGTTTGATTATTATTCCCATGAAACACAGGCTTTTTTTCCCTCTTGAATGTCACTGCACAATGTCTTGGCCTATTTTAAAGCTATTTTCTTGGTATTTGTTTGGTAAATTCTTTTCCATACCTGTGTGTTAATGGTTTTTTGCATCAGTTTGAGTAGACATCGTTTGGTGTCACAGTGGGAAAGGGGGGGAATTATAACCCAGTGTTTGGATGATGCTCTGAGGAACAGGGTGGGATTGTTGGGGTGTCTGGGCAGGGCTGGGATTGCACTGGATGATCCTTGGGGTCCCTTCCAGCTTGGGGCATTCCATGATATCCTATTATTCTATCCCAGCCTAATTAACTGTTGGTGAATCCCTTTAGAGACTCCTTGACTTTGTGATGGAATAAACTTCTGCTTCAGCAGTGGCTCGGGCAGAATCCTACCCTGCTGGGTGGGAATTATCCAGAGGGGTCACCTAAAGGTGGCCTGTTGGGGGAAGATGCAATTTCCAGCCTGAGTAACACCTTTAGTTTGAAAAAAACATTTGCAATCCCCAAAATCCTGCTGAGTTTTGTCACCAGTGCTTGGAAATCAGCTTGGCCCTTGCTACCAGTGCTTCAAAAGACAGAGTTAAATACTTTGGCCCAATCCCCACAGGGCAGGACAGCATTTCCAGTCACACTAAGGACTAATATACCCTAATAAATAGGGTTGGGGGAAAGATGTGTTTGTGGGGTTGAGTGAGGTTTGCTGGCAGAGGAGCCACCTCTGTCTCCAAATAGTAAAATTTGCCTTTCAGTGTGTTTTCCTTTGGTGGTATCTGCAAATCCTGGGAGGCAGCTCTGAAATGTGCTGTGGTTTGATCCCACTGTGAGTTTGGAGGAGCAGTTTTGACAGCATTTCTCTAGATTTAGCATGCAGCAAATGCAAGCTGTGATATTTTATTAAGCTATTCCCACTTCTTCAACTTGCTCTGTGTTAGGCTGTTTATAAAATGCTGTATGGTTAGCAGAAAAAATTGGATTAACAGAGTGCTACATTCATTTTTCTCTGGCTTTTAGGTCAAATTTAATCAGCTTACAAGTCAATGCTTTCTGCCATAGCAGTAAACACAGCTGGGATCCAAAGTCAGGCTGTTGGGGGGAGGAAAAAAAAGGCTCCTGCAGTGACATTGTCAGCTAAATTCTTCTTTGAGGCTCTTTAGAACTGTTTGTGGCACTTGGATGAAAGAGGCAACTTCTTCATTTCAGAAGGGCAGGTTGCCTGAGCCCCAGAGCAGCTCATGTGGCTCCTGCCATCCATTGCTCCTTGAGAAATCCCAGCTCTGCAAGAGCTAAAGGAGAAAGTGTTTCTTTAGTGAAGGCCAAGGATGTGAATCAAAAGTAGAGAGGAAACAGATTTACTGTGGAAGGTGGTGTGGGGTTTGGTCATGGTCCAGTCTTGTGATGGTAATCAAACCTGTTTGCTTTCCTACTTATTCCTTAATTTTGAGTTAAATATAGAATCATTAAGGCTGGAAAAGACCTCCAAGGTCCATGAGTCTGACCTCAGACCAAACCACCCTGTCAACTAAACCACAGCACTGAGTGCCAGAGCCAGTTGTTAAATATATCAATTTCTTGTATAAATATCTGTGTATGTATTGTATAAATACCAAGGTAAGGCATGGGGGTTACTCTGGGGCTCAGGCAACCTGACCACCTAAAATTACAAATCTTCCTCTTTCATCTGAGCATCACAAATGTGGAAAGAAAGACCTTTCTGTCCAATCCTGACTAGGAAAATAGAGTGATACAGTGCAGCATCTTTCACAGATCCTCCTTAATTCTGATAAATTCAATGTAAAATTGGTGCAGGGATCTATTTTCCTCTTCGAGCTGGTTGCACTCCACCAGAAGATTGATGATACCAAGATAACATCTTTTTCCCAAATGGCCCATTGTGCTTTTAGCCATTTGCATCTCTGATAGCTTAATGAGGGCTATTTGCTCCTGAAATGAATGTTTCAGCTGTCTTTCATTAAAAGCATTCAATACCATTATAATTTGTTTTTATCTAGTTACGTATTCTTTGAGTTGTCCCTTGAAAGAATTTATCTCATTATCTCATGGCTCTGGATGATCCAGCCATAAGGAATTTTTGCCTTTCTTTTCTAACCTCTGACTTGGATGCAACAAAACAGCTCTTCAGGGTTTATGTAGCAGCAAGGAATTCCTGGACCTGCAGAAGGAATGGAAAGATGGCTTTGGTTTGAGCACATCTACATCTCCAGCTCAACTCTTGGCTTCTTGGGAGGCAGGGAATGCACGTGGGAAGTGCAGGACACTTGTGAGCCTGTTTCTGTATTGGTGTGGCCAGAAAACTGGGGAAGCAACACATTGGAACAGAAAATAGGAGGAAATGAAAAGGCAGCTCTGGGAGGTGTGAAGCAAACAGCCTTGTCATGTTGTCACCAGCTCCTCCTTTGCCTCTGTGAGGAGCCAGCCTGAGGAATAACCAGCTCTGCCCTTCTCTGTTTACTCTCCTGGCAGGATTGCTCCTTCATTAAAGAAGGAAGGGCCACTTCATGCCATGGGCTGCTGATAACCCAAGCAGGGAGAGTTTTAGGAAGCTTATCCAAAATAACCAAACACAACGCTCCTCAAAATGCCAGGAATTGCCTCTGAAGGACTTTGGAGTGAGCAAAGACCAAGAGCAGCTCTGTTAAAGATGAGGTTGTTTTTCAAGCAGTGTGGAAATGAGCCTGGAGCAGAATTCCTGCTGTTCCTGCTTGTGTTCAGCCTGGGAACAGCAGCGACTTTCACCTTCCCTGGCAGGTGGCACAGTTGGATTTCATCCAGGAGTTCTCATCCATCACATCCCCCTCCTTGGTGCAGGGAAGTAAAGGAGCTCTCTGGCTCAGGTTCCTTCTGGGGTGGCTCTGAAATGATGCTGCTCTGGAGCCTCTCCTGATGCCCCTCAGATCCTAAACCATTCCAAGGAGCTTCCCATGACTTGCAGGAGCCTTTCTTACCTATCCACCATCCTCCCCATCCAGTGCCCGGAGTTTTGTTACTGATTTTGCCGGTTTTTTTCATTGGAATTCCACCAAAAACTTACATTTTGATTAGTCAGGCTCTCACCTGGGCTATATTGCAGTGCAAAGCAAAATTTCATGCTGGAGTTCCTTCAAGTGCTCAGAGATGTGGGAGTTTCATGACAATGCTACCATAGCTTTGTCTTTTAAAAAGAAAGCAAACAGCTTCATTAAGTTCTACAGTATTATTACTGAAATATTGCAGGTAGCAGGGTGAGCACAATCTTGTGGGGTAATTTCACCAAAATTTGTGAGTTTATATTTTTTTTTACATTTTCTCAGCTTCTGTTACTAGTCTGAGTGAATCAAACCCAGGGTATAATTTTGTGATCATAATATTGTTTCTACAATTGTTTGTAAAGGAGTAAATTGTATATTGTGTTCTGAATATTAGAAAGCACTGCCTTGCTTGGTCAGAAGCCAGTAATAAAAAAATTATAATAAGGTAATTTCAATTCCAAAAGAACTCATTCCTATGGCTGCTGAAAATGCATGAAGCAGGCATTGTGCTGGCAGGAGCAGCGTGGATTCCACCCTACCTTCTTCTGCTTCCCTGCCCTCAGAAAACCTCCACGCTGCAGGACTTCAAAACAAACAGCTTTTAGAATAAAATGAACCTGTGGTCTGAACTCCTGATCCATCCAGAGGACTTCAAAAAAAGGTGCTTGGGGAATAATACTTCATAGTAGAGTGTGGGGTGGGGTGTTCACATGTTCTGGCTCTTATAAAAACCATAAAATGCCCCCTGCTCTTCTCATAAAACTACCGAGATTGGGCTAAAAACTCTTTTCTACTCCTGTATTCCCAAACCGTTTTGATGGAGTTTTTTTCTATCAGTATTTAGTGCTGTAACTTTGATGTCAAATTCTTTGAACTCTTAGGAGAGAAATTTCATCTTATTTCTTAATTTTAGGAGTCTTGTGGCAATTGGAAGATGAATCTGCTCAAATATCTGGCAATGCAGTCTATTAAATGTCAGCAAGGTTGTTCTCTCTGGGAGCAAAAGGAACTGGAGCTTGTGGAACTGGGGTGTAATTACAACCAATAATCAAAGAGAAAATATTCTAGTGTGAGGTGTCTCTGCCCATGGCAGGAGGTTGGAAGGAAACGATCTCTGAGCTCCCTTCCAACCCAAACCATTGGATAATTTAATGATTTTTCTATCCTAAGCTCCAACTGCTGAAGTCTCTTCTTACTCCCTTTACCCTCAGTATTCTCCACTGCCCCCACCTACCTGCCTTCCCCACTTAATTCTGGATGCTTTTAAATAGGTCCTAAATAGTTAATTTTTCCAGAGCATTTGAAAACCCAAGTCCCTGTTCCCAACAGCCTCGGGTTCTTTGTGCTAAAGGTGGGATAAATTACTCGGTGGGATGATTATTTGTGAAGCCAGTAATTGGAAATGTGGTTCTGTGTCAGCAGCCTCAGTTTACTCTGGCCAAGAAGAGGAAAACATTGACCTTTCTACCTGTCACCACCAAGTGAGTCACTGCTGACAAATGTTTGAGGCTGATGTGCACCACTTGCAAGACAAATCAGTGTGGCAAATCACTCTGCTTTATTTTTGTCTGAGTATTTCAGAGGGGCCCAGGAGTGCCTCAGGCTTCTTCTGTCTCATCCAATTATTCACCAGCACCAGGCAGGGTTGTCTCAAAAGAACTTACTCAAGCATTCCTTGCTCTTGAGGTGAACTGAGATCCCATGGCCACGAGCTGGGTCTGCTGTAAGGAAAAGTCTCCCTGGTGGGTGGTGGGATGGGCACAGGTCCCCTCTGGGTTGTCCCTGTATCCCAAAAGCTCTCACTCAGCCTTTCCTGGGTGTGGAAGGGGCAGAGGATGAGGAGCTGAAGGGTGTGATGGCTGGCTGTGGTTGCTGTCACTGTCATCTCTCACAGGAGAACAGGAACCCTTTGTTAAGAAGGGACAATTCAATTGTTTGGCTGCTTCTGCCAGAATAGAAATGGGTGGAAATTTGGGCAAAAGCAGCAGAGGGAACAGTCCCCACTGGCAGCAGGTGCCTGGAGCAATCCAGAACATCCAGAGGGTGACCAAGTCATGCTCTGCTCCAGCTGATCCAAGCAGAACATCCTGGTAGGGTTGGAGCAAGAACCTGGCTCTGAACATGGAAACTTAAAACATGTTAATATTTTGGTGAACTCCCTTTCCTTCTCCCCAGATCTGGGGTATAAATGTGTCTATACAATGTGCTGAGGTAAAAAACTCTAATTCCAGCCACGGTGAAGGATTCTTTGCTTAATTTCTTCTAATTCAGCTTAATTGCAAAGTATTTGGAGTGATATTAAGGTTGGCTTGAAACTGGTGGTATGGTAATGGTTTTAATTTTATCTCTCAGCTTGAAGACTGACTTGTAAACATTAGCTGACAGGCATATCTTTCATCTCCCTGACAGTAAACTTATCTGTCAAAAATCCCAATTAATATTCAGGGAGAAGAAAAGTAATGCAATTCAAATGAGGGTAAAGCGCTTGAGTTAGGATTTGAAAGCTCTCCCTTTGACTATGCTAGCATCTCTTGAAGGTGTTATTCTGCCCGTGGGATGCCCAGCTGCAGGGGGATGGTGCCTGTTTGCCCATGGCCTTTGTGCCTCTGGAAAGAAGTTCAGGGGTTGTGTTGTGTCCTTGCCTTGCCACTCCGTGGCTCTGCCTTGGGCCACGAAGCTCCTTGTCCCCTGCTGGATGTCACTCATGGCTGAATTCATCACTCCTGCGTTTCCCTCAGTGAGGATGTTGTTTATTTCCACAGTTCTATGAGCTGAAGATATTTGTAGTCCCTTATTTACATTTTAAAAGACGCAAAGTCAAAGGCGCAGCGGGTCAACCAGCGCTGTCGACACACGTTGCAGAGGGTGCTCAATGTTTCCAATTGCCTCTTTGCTAAATTGCTTGTGGTTTAAGTTCAGAAATTGCAGTGGGCCAAATGCTGCTCCCACAATAAATTTCCTGGTCTTGTAAAGCAACTGAGAGCAGGGTTTGATCTGGTTTCCCTGTTGTTAATCACCGTAATGGTAAACAAGCCCTAATGTTATGAATGCATTAAAAGTAAATGAAAACCAGCATTGCCAAGTACAGCGGAGGGTGGATGCATTTGCTCATTATACACTGAATAACCCAAGCAGTTAATGCCTTTGCTGCCTAATTGCTTTGCTTTCTCTTTTAGACCAGGAGAAGTCATATTTGAATACAAATTGGGGTGCTGTGTTTATCATGTACCATTTCCTTATGACTAATTAACTTCCTTTTGCATTTAAACCACCAAAGCCAATTGAGCTTCAGGCTCACAAGCACTGGGGGCCACGGTGAAAATTCCAGCAAGAGATTCCAGATGATCTGAAGTGCTTTATTGGCTCTTCCACCATCATTTCAGATCACTGGAAGAGCAAAGTGGTGCTGCAAAGATAATTTGTTGTGCAGTCACTTCCAGAGCTCTCTGCTGTTTGCAGAGCAAACTAATGAAATATGGACATGTTTATGAAATATTGTTCATCAGAGATCATTTCAAGCACTCCAGTTAAATCTTCCTCTTTGCTACAGTAATTGTTCTGTTCCAATAACAGTGGGGGTTGTGAAAGAATTTGTTATTGAAGATTGATTTTCAGTTTGAAGGGGTTTTCTTTTTCTTTTTTTCTTTCCCCTCTGTAAATCCTGAAATCACAGATTTCTTTAGTGTGGAAAAGCCCTCCAAGATCACCAAGTCCCACCCTGTCCCCAATGCCCACCTTGTCCCCCAGCCCAGAGCTCTGAGTGCCATGTCCAGTCCTGCCTTGGGCACCTCCAGGGCTGGGCACTCCAACCCTCCCTGGGCAGCCCCTGCCAAGGCCTGACCACCCTTTCCAGGAAGAAATTCCTCCTGATGTCCAACCTGGATCTCCCCTAGCACAGCCTGAGGCTGTTCCCTCTCCTCCTGTCCCTGTTCCCTGGGAGCAGAATCCAATCCCTCCCTGGATCCATCAGGTTGTTGCAGAGCCAGAAGGTCCCCCCTGAGCCTCCTTTTCTCCAGGCTGAGCCCCCCCAGCTCCCTGAGCTGCTCCAGCCCCTTCCCCAGCTCCATTCCCTTCTCTGGACATGCTCCAGCCCCTCCATGTCCTTCTGGAATTGAGGAGCCCAGAACTGGCCACAGTCCTGGAGGTGAGATCTCACCAGTGCCAGCACAGGGGACAATCCCTGCCCTGGTCCTGCTGGACACAAATCTGATTTTTCAGACCCTTGGCATCCTGACTCATCCAGGAAGGTGAGTTCATTTACTGCAGATGGTTCAGCCTGAGGGAAACTATGTATTTTTAACAAGTTGTAATTGCAGCACACATTGCCATGACAGGGAGCTCTTGCACAGTTCATTGCTGAACACACTTGCCTATTTTAGTTAGCATTTTGATAACTATCTCTTGCAGCTCTGAGTGCATAACATTGAAAATCCCTTCAAACTGGGTAACAGCAAATGCCCTCCCATTTGTGACCACCTGGCTTTGGTCACTGGTGAGTTTTATTGCCTGAATGGGGAGCTTGAGCAAGAGGAGGGTCCTGTTCTTATCTGGGCTGGGTTTGCCTTTATTTAAAACCCACAATACAGCCCAGTGGGGTGTGTTCTGAGCAGCCAATTTTCTCTCTTCTGGCTCTCCTTGGGAAATGGGGAGCATGAGGGGGAAAAGCAACTTTGGTTCTGTTTAGTTCAGCATTAGCTCAATTCCAACATAATTCATGCCAGGTATTTGCAGAAACCTGGCTCTGCCAGCCTGCCTCGGTGTGCAGATGTTAATGTGACTCGGTGCCAACTTCTGAAATGTTTTCTTTCTCGAACTGGGTTACTAAGACAACAGCTCCACTCGATTCTTTGAAGCAAATTCATTATTTGAATGAACATAACGAGCCCTTCTGCCACTCCTTGCGTTTCTGCAGTCATTTTTAGCTCTCACGTTGCCTCAGGGTAGTTGCAGGGTGCTGACTTGTTAATTATACAGTCTCTCTATTCTCTGAAACTCCTCGGAGTGTGATGGCAGATGCTGCTGTGCTCCTTCTCCTTGGGAACTGGGAGAGGATGCTGGTGTGACAACCACATGATGATCATCTTTGGCCCAACAGGCAAGTGCTGGGGCTCTGGTCCATATTCATGAGCACTTCCATCAAAGGAAGGTGGCAGCGGATTGTGGTTTGAAACCATTGTGATTCAGTTCCCTGCAGAATGATCCTTGTAATGTGCTCTGGACTGAGGATCAGTGGTATGGGAAGGAATAGATTTGGCTTGAGAAGAATTTCTTTTAGTGTCCTAAAAAATACACAGGAATGGTCCTTAAGGAATCTCAGAATGTAGCTCAGGCACAGCATCACCACAGTGCTGTCAGTGGTCTGTGTCATGGATCAGAGGGATGGCATGGAGAGATGGAAAATTAGTCCTTCCAACATTTTCAAGACTGAGCAGTGAAATAATTCTATTGTCTGTAATCCTTAATTTGAGGTACTTTTAAAAAAAAAAAGAGAAAAAGGTACTGAATGCTAACTTCCTGGAGATTTGATTCTTGCTATAAATGTTGCATTGAGGCTGTTCCAGTGTAATGAAGATGATTGGAAAACCTGAGAATGGGGAGACAGGTTGGATGAAGAAAACATCCTAATTGCATAAATCATTACTCCAGGGCAGAATGTAAGGTGCATTTTTTAAAACATGAGCTGTCTGCACTGTGGCATCTGTTTAACATTGTGCCACACCAATAATTTGTTCATTTTAATGAAATCCTTCTCTCCATGTCACCCATCTTCTTGGTCCCCATGTGGGAACAAGTGACACTTGTGTCCATGCAGATTTCAAATTCAGGGGCTGCTCTGGTGTGACTAAAGGACATGGTGGGTACCTTGTGGCATTAATCATTTTGTGACAGCCCATCCTACTTGTGCCATGTTAAAATAACTGAAGCAAATGCAGCTGTTGGGGTTAAATCATCCCACTGCACATCCATGTCCAGGTTTGCAGTGCAGAGTGGGCATGAGGTGGTGCAGAAGAGCAGATGCTCCACCAGGTACCTCCTTGGGTCTGGCACCTCTGAGCAGGCACCACGAGGCTCCCACACAGACTGTGGTGCTGGGGATGGCTTGGCAGTCCTGGGTGATAAACTAGAGGGAAACTAAAGGAACGTTTTTATACAGTACTGGCCTCCTTTGAAAGAGGGATTGTAAGAGGGGGCTGGGTGTGAGAGCTGGATTTATCCCCTTGATGCAAAAGTGTTTACTTACATTTACACAGAACAAATCATCTGCCATGCTCAGCTTTTACAGCCCCATTGGGGAAATGCAAATATCCATTTAGCTGAATGAAATATGGCCCTCTTTGTGATTGCTCCACATTTTTTTCTCCTGATCCCTCATTCATAACCTGCTCTTCAATAGGAGGGATGTTGATCACTGGAATCTTGTTAATTCTTCCTGAGGAATGGGGCTTTTCCCGATTGATTTCCAGCCTTATCAGCCAGGAGGCAAATGGAGCTCTTTGTCTTATTGTTTTCTCTTTTATTCCATGAATTACAGGTTTGATGCAAATCCCATTAAACTCCCAGTGTGTCTTGGATCATTTTCTTATTGCAAAGCTGCTCTGCTTTTCCTTCTGTTGGCTCTTAGGAGAGGTGAGAGCCTCCACCAGCTGTTGTCTGGACTGGGTGTCATGCTCCTAATGCTCCATATCCTCATTTGCAGAGCTGAGATAATGCCAAAAGACTAAAATTGTATATTGAAAAAAGTGATTTAACATTTTCCCTGCATTTCAGAACCTACAGATTGAAGAGAAGAAAAAAAAAACCTGAAAAACCAAACCTCAGAACTCAACCCCCCAGCAATTTACCTATGTGACAGAGGAATTATGGGGTTTAATGCAATTATGGGGCTTAAGCAAATGGTGTTTTAAACTGTCTTGTGCTCCTTATCTTGGCAAGGATTCAGCCAACATGTTTCTTGTAATCAAACATGCTCTGAAGCATAAAACAGGCATGTCTCCCTTGGGAGATGCTGCCACCAGGACCTCTCTCTGTGCTGGGTCACCAAGCTCTGCTCTGGGTCACCAAGGAGCCTCTTTGCACTGTGGGTTTGGGGGGCACATCCCAAATGGTGCCCCTTTCTGATACTGAGCCCAGAGTTGCCTTTTGCAGACCATGGAAGGGCAGCATGGCTTTTGTTGGAATTTGGGCTGGTTTTAACATGCTGAGGTCAGGACAAGAGCCAAGATTACACAGCTTCATGATAAAAAGCTATTAGGGCAGCTGCTGAAAGGAGAGACAGAGGGGTTTATCTCTCAAGAAGTGACGTGGAGCCACAGACAGTTTAGCTCCTGCAAATTGGATTTTCTCTGGAATGATGGAGATGGGTCTTCTCCCAACTCTTCCCAACACCTGGCTGGTGTGACAGTGACAGCAGTTACAGGGAAAGAATGGAAAGCACAAATATGATTTTTGACTGGGTTGTTTGAGGTTTTTGTTAATTCTTAGCTTTAACAAAAGTTTTGAAGATTGGTTGGATCCATAATGCCAGGGGGCATCAAACTGGCTGGTTGCTTTGAAACTACAGTGGTTNAACATTTTCAAGACTGAGCAGTGAAATAATTCTATTGTCTGTAATCCTTAATTTGAGGCACTTTTAAAAAAAAAAAAAGAAAAAGGTACTGAATGCTAACTTCCTGGAGATTTGATTCTTGCTATAAATGTTGCATTGAGGCTGTTCCAGTGTAATGAAGATGATTGGAAAACCTGAGAATGGGGAGACAGGTTGGATGAAGAAAACATCCTAATTGCATAAATCATTACTCCAGGGCAGAATGTAAGGTGCATTTTTTAAAACATGAGCTGTCTGCACTGTGGCATCTGTTTAACATTGTGCCACACCAATAATTTGTTCATTTTAATGAAATCCTTCTCTCCATGTCACCCATCTTCTTGGTCCCCATGTGGGAACAAGTGACACTTGTGTCCATGCAGATTTCAAATTCAGGGGCTGCTCTGGTGTGACTAAAGGACATGGTGGGTACCTTGTGGCATTAATCATTTTGTGACAGCCCATCCTACTTGTGCCATGTTAAAATAACTGAAGCAAATGCAGCTGTTGGGGTTAAATCATCCCACTGCACATCCATGTCCAGGTTTGCAGTGCAGAGTGGGCATGAGGTGGTGCAGAAGAGCAGATGCTCCACCAGGTACCTCCTTGGGTCTGGCACCTCTGAGCAGGCACCACGAGGCTCCCACACAGACTGTGGTGCTGGGGATGGCTTGGCAGTCCTGGGTGATAAACTAGAGGGAAACTAAAGGAACATTTTTATACAGTACTGGCCTCCTTTGAAAGAGGGATTGTAAGAGGGGGCTGGGTGTGAGAGCTGGATTTATCCCCTTGATGCAAAAGTGTTTACTTACATTTACACAGAACAAATCATCTGCCATGCTCAGCTTTTACAGCCCCATTGGGGAAATGCAAATATCCATTTAGCTGAATGAAATATGGCCCTCTTTGTGATTGCTCCACATCTTTTTCTCCTGATCCCTCATTCATAACCTGCTCTTCAATAGGAGGGATGTTGATCACTGGAATCTTGTTAATTCTTCCTGAGGAATGGGGCTTTTCCCGATTGATTTCCAGCCTTATCAGCCAGGAGGCAAATGGAGCTCTTTGTCTTATTGTTTTCTCTTTTATTCCATGAATTACAGGTTTGATGCAAATCCCATTAAACTCCCAGTGTGTCTTGGATCATTTTCTTATTGCAAAGCTGCTCTGCTTTTCCTTCTGTTGGCTCTTAGGAGAGGTGAGAGCCTCCACCAGCTGTTGTCTGGACTGGGTGTCATGCTCCTAATGCTCCATATCCTCATTTGCAGAGCTGAGATAATGCCAAAAGACTAAAATTGTATATTGAAAAAAGTGATTTAACATTTTCCCTGCATTTCAGAACCTACAGATTGAAGAGAAGAAAAAAAAAACCTGAAAAACCAAACCTCAGAACTCAACCCCCCAGCAATTTACCTATGTGACAGAGGAATTATGGGGTTTAATGCAATTATGGGGCTTAAGCAAATGGTGTTTTAAACTGTCTTGTGCTCCTTATCTTGGCAAGGATTCAGCCAACATGTTTCTTGTAATCAAACATGCTCTGAAGCATAAAACAGGCATGTCTCCCTTGGGAGATGCTGCCACCAGGACCTCTCTCTGTGCTGGGTCACCAAGCTCTGCTCTGGGTCACCAAGGAGCCTCTTTGCACTGTGGGTTTGGGGGGCACATCCCAAATGGTGCCCCTTTCTGATACTGAGCCCAGAGTTGCCTTTTGCAGACCATGGAAGGGCAGCATGGCTTTTGTTGGAATTTGGGCTGGTTTTAACATGCTGAGGTCAGGACAAGAGCCAAGATTACACAGCTTCATGATAAAAAGCTATTAGGGCAGCTGCTGAAAGGAGAGACAGAGGGGTTTATCTCTCAAGAAGTGACGTGGAGCCACAGACAGTTTAGCTCCTGCAAATTGGATTTTCTCTGGAATGATGGAGATGGGTCTTCTCCCAACTCTTCCCAACACCTGGCTGGTGTGACAGTGACAGCAGTTACAGGGAAAGAATGGAAAGCACAAATATGATTTTTGACTGGGTTGTTTGAGGTTTTTGTTAATTCTTAGCTTTAACAAAAGTTTTGAAGATTGGTTGGATCCATAATGCCAGGGGGCATCAAACTGGCTGGTTGCTTTGAAACTACAGTGGTTTCATCTCCCCAAATGCTTTTTCCTAACATTTGTTTTAAAAAGTATTTTCTGACTGATTCTAAAATTCTTGTCATTGAAAGGCTTGGGAGTTGGAAGCAGTAGTGTAATATTTGCTCTTATCTGTCATATATATTTTCACTTCCTTTGAGTTAATTTGTCACATTTTGTAATTACCATTAACCATATGAAATCTTCTCTAAATGAAAAGTGCTGCCAATGTGGCCATTTGCAGTTATTCCATTTCATTTTAAGCTGGTCTTTTTAGTAAACCTGAAACCCTCTTTTGATCTTATTTATAGTTTCACGACCTGCCTTTGAGCTTCATCACACTGGATTTGGGGTTCTAGTTCATTTGTTTTGAGCAATCTTTTTGGCCAAACATTTGGAAACATTCCAATTCCACATGTGCCTGCACACACAAATTATGGCATGACATCCTTGCATGGGACATGGTTTTGTTGGTCAGAGACTTTTATGTGGTATGGCAGTTTATTTCTTCCTAATATCCTCTCTAACCCTGCTCTGTCTGTCTGAAGCCATTCCCCCTTGTCTTGTCACTCCAGGCTCTTGTAAAAAAACCCTCTTCTGATAAAAATTATCAGAGCCAAATTTCTTTTTTAATATTGACTTTCTTTAAATGTAGATGCAGTTTGAACACAACTGTGTGTTTGTGCTTAAAAACTGGACTGTGTTTTGCACTGGCTCAGTTGTTAAAGGCTAAAAGAGTGCACACAGGCACTAAAAAAGTGCCTTTCAGTTCTGAAATGCAATTGTTTATGTTCTGTAATGTTTGGGGAATCTTTCGCTGGCAGATAAGGGAACATCAAAGCCTTAATAGTTTATTTTACAAGGATATTTTGGAGTCTTTCTAATCTTCTTGCATGATTGCTTATCTTCCCCACTGCAACCTGTTGAATGAAAGGATAATCTTCCTTTTGGATTAGGTTAGGAGTTTTAAACCAGAAAGTTCACAAATGAGAGCACTCTATTGTTGCTCCTGGTGATTCTGCTGAAGTTCAGTGAGGTCACAAAGTACAGACTAATCAGTTTTCCATCCTGCTTAGCTGGCAGCATTAACTCCAAGCCCAAAAAAGAGTCAGTAAGACAAGTCAACATAAATATGTATAATAAAGTTTTCTGCCTTTCTTCCAGAAGTGAAGGTACAAGCAAAAAATGCCCAGAATAGAACAGTGAATCAGCTGCAAAATGTTTTCTGGGATCCTTCAGGTTGTTTGGGCTGAGAAGAAATGTGCAAAACTAAATCAAAACTCTGGTCATGCAGATTCTGACTGTGGGAACCAAATGATGGTTCAAAGCAAGCTGTTTTTCAGGCTCAGGTTATTACTGTGAAATGAGGATTTATAAAATTAGAAAATAATTAATGATCTTAAGGGGCTGGGGCTTTAAGAAACTTCTAATTTTCCCCTTTGCAATCCAGTTTTAAGAACTTGTCTAAAATGGACTTGGAGATACCACTAGATATTGGATTTTTCTCCTGTCAGTGTTTCCAATTCAATGCAATTCCTTAATTTAAGCTGGATACATACAGGGAAAAAAGCTTCTGGAGAAAAGCCACAGAAGAAGTTTACTGATGGAAATCACCAGTTGCTTTCACCTTTAAAAGTAGTAATTGTGTGTTTTGCTCTGCAAACACCCACCAATGAAGGACAGTTATAAAGACAATTAGATTCCACTTTTGTTTATTGGCAAACATTCTTTCTCCGCCTTGAAACAAAGAGGAGACTGTGCCGAGTGGCTTTTGGGTGGCTCTAAATATTACACACAGAAATGCTTTTTAGCAAATCTGCCCCGTGTCAGTCTAATAGAAACTGCTGATTTTCATAAGAGGAAATAACACTTGGTTCAAGTGGAGGAAATGAAGTGTCAGGGAGTGTGAGGGCTGAGCAGAAGGAGCAGGGCTGACAGCAGTGCCTGTTCCAGCCCCGATCACTGCTCGACTGCCATGGTAACACTCATCCATTATTTATTGCCAGGACTAAATATAAGCGTTACTTTTGCTATCCTGAACTGAACCACAGCTGGGAATTAGAGTTTTCTTTCCATAAAGCTCATCAATCTCAGCGATCCATCAGTCTCCTGGGCAGGTTTGCAATTAACCAAGGAGCTGTTTGATCTGCTCGGCCAGGCAGAGGGGACACAAACTGCCCCCAGGAGCCACCAACACATCCACGTGTTTTATGGGAGATATGTTGTCCATATTCTCATCAAGTGACAAATGCACTGCTGGCCTGATGTGTAGGTGCAGGATGTTCAGAAAAGAGGGAGCAAGCTGCCAGAAAAAATGTATTAGTTGGTGACATCTCTGCAGATTAAAGGGTTGCTTGACAAGGAAGCTGCCAGGAAACCTGCTGAGGGCCAAAGGAGCTGCCCTGACAGCCTGGATGTCATTTCTGCTGCCCCCACCAGCTGTAGGGAGATGTTGGATCCTGGGTGAGATTCCTGCAGTAAAAGATTAATTGTGGGCAAGTACCTGACATGGTGAGACCCCCCCTGCAGAGCTGCCTCCAGCTTTGGGGGCACAGCAGAAAGACATGGAGCTGCTGGAGAGAGTCCAGAGGAGGTACCAGGATGGTCAGAGGATGGAGCAGTAATGCTGGGAGAGTTGGGGTTGTTCAGCCTGGAGAAGAGAAGCTTTGGGGTGACCTCATTGTGACCTTCCAGGACCTGAAGGGGCTGCAAGAAATAAGGAGAGAGACACAATTTCCAAGGGCCTGGAGGGATAGGACAAGGAGGAATGGCTGAAAACTGACAGAGTAGGGTTAGATGGGATATTGAGAAGGAATTCTGCCCTGGGAGGGTGCCCAGAGAAGCTGTGGCTGCCCCAGCCCTGGAAGTGTCCAAGGCCAGGTTGGACAGGGCTTGGAGCAACCTGGGCTGGTGGAAGGTGCTCATCCTTAAGGTCCTTTCCAACCCAAACCATTTGAAGATTCTGTGATATCTGAAGTTTGCAGCATGTCTTGGGTTTGGAGACCATGAGGAAAATTCCCAAGACAAAGGAGAGATTGATGTGTCCACTGGTGCAACAGGGCATTGTTCAGCTGGAGGGAATGAGATCCTGCCAGTTTAGATTTACTGGGACTCCAACCAAAAGCTTGTAATAATGTTACAACAAGTAGGCACCAGTTTCTCCCCAAAAAACCCCTCATAACTACTGTTATTGCGAGACAGTCAAACCAGGGCCTTGGAATTACTCATCCATCATTCCAAGAATGAGGCCCTGGAACAGCCACTGCCTGAGCACTTCACAAACATTATTACATGAGTAAGGCCATTAATTTATAATATCACAATGGAAGGGCTTTGAATCAGGTTCACAGCTGAGGCTGCTGATGAGTCAGGGCTGGAGCCTTTTAGTGCTCATGGGCCAAAATTACTAAAAATTGTAGGAGGGGAACAAATCCTTCCCCTCACCTGACCTGAGCAGAGGCAGGATGAGGATGAGGGCATGGTGGCACCTGGTTTAAGGACAGTGACCCCCTGGGCAACACCTGCTTTCCCTTCTGCCAGGAGCCCCAGAGCTCTGCAGCATCTTTGCTCTTTGCCCTGTCCATGGTCCCTTCTGCCCCTGCCTAAAACCTCCCCAGCAAAATGATAAAACTGAGTGCTCCTCCTGCACTGTGCAGAGCCTTCCAAACGTAATAAAACATCTCTCCAAGGACTCTGACCGGGGCAGGCATCCAAAGCCCACTGAAAATTCATTAAGAGCTGGCCTTCCTGAAGCTCTCCCGAAAAGCCCAAAGCACACAGGTGATTTGTGAAGCAGGGAAGCGATGCCCAGAGGTGCTGCAGCAGTGCCAATGGCAGGTGTGCTGCCAGGTTTTCACTCCTGCTTCAATCTCTGACAATCTAAAGGGACAGGAATGTTGTTACAGTGAAATTAGTTAAGGGGTTCAAATGATTTCCCCTCCCATTTTTTTGGCCGTGGTTTGTTTTGAAGGAGAAGGCTCCTTGAGCTCAGTGTATGAATTCACAGGTACTCACCCTGAATGACCACAATCTGAATTCCTATGCTTTAAGATAGTTGGCAGCTTTAACTTGTTTATAAATTGTACATGGAATCTGTCTATCCAATTCCCTGCTGTTTCCAGGAATGTGTGGCACAAGATCGATTCAAAGCTGAGCAGACAATGATCAGGATGGGCTGAGGCACAAAACAGCAGAGAACTGCCCACACCCGCCTGACCTGTGCTGGTTAGTTTTGTACTCGTGTCAAAGAGTGGGCAAAGCTATAAAACAGTGCAGGGTGCACAGAGAAAACTCATCCTCAGCCTTGGGATCCTCGTTTTGCAAAGAACTGTGCTGGCTGCAGCCTGGGCTGCTCTTCCTCACCTTCCCTCCACCAAAGGGTCCTGTCCTGGCAGGTGGGAGCTGAAATAACCCTTCAGAGTCCCATAGTAACTTTCCTTTTGGCTCGGTGCTTTTTGCCACCCAAATTCATATTATTAATGTTCATTTAACATTTTTAATGTGTTGCAAACTACTTATTGAAATGATGTCAAGCATAAAGTGAGATAGATGTGCGGGGCCACAAATAATGACAAAGTGAAATTTGGATTTGTCTAACATTTAAATATCAGNCACAGCCCAACATTAACAAGCCCTGTCAACAGTGCCTCTGTGTCCTCACTGATATTTAAATGTTAGACAAATANGTTGTTTTAGCTTATGAATGAGTGCTCTTGGTGTATTTATGCCTGTGCCTTTCTCCCCCTCTTAATCAATGTGTGTATCCCCCACTGAGGACAAGTGATGAGTCCCCAGAGCCAGCTGAGCCTTGGCAAGCAAAGTCACCTGTGTTAATGAATCCTCATTTGAAATCATTTACATGAGAGATGTAATTTACAATATTTTTGGTGTAAATTGCGGGATAATTGGGCGTTAAGTCATTCTCCTCAGTTCCTTGGGGAAGGAGGATACAGACCTGCATGAGGAAGGTCTGTAAGTTCCACCCAAAACCAGCCAGATGTTCAGTTTAGGGCAGCTTTGTTAGAAAACTTGTTAAACTTTGGGAAAGAGTAAACAAATAATTTTACTGAGATATTCTGCAATGAAAACCCGTGACTGTTTTGCATTGTTTTTGGGTGACCTGACATTAAATTGAAATCCAACCTCTGGCAAACTGTTCCTGTTTCAGACGACCTGTGCTGGAATCTGCTCCTGGAAATATTGAACAGCAGCATTATCCCAGCCCTCAGGAGGTGAATTCTTGTGCTATTTCCCTGAGAATCCTTTACCCTTTAAGAATCCCTTCCCCTTTTTTATCAGACTTGCTGGTTCAGCTTAGCAAGAGAAGGGAGCACCGTGACTGACCCCTGACAGTCCCCTCAAGTCTTCAGTACCACTTTTAGTTCCTCATCAGTGCAAAAGCAATTAACAAACAGCATCTCACACAGGAAGGTCACAGGTGACTCTGTTTAAAGTACTTGACCTTGCTGGGCACTTAACAGAGGTTTACACAGTCTCTGGTGTCCTTCCAATAGCTCTCATCATTCTTGAGCAGAGAGCCTGTCATTTGCTTTTATCACTCTGAAACAGCTCATAATATTTTTAGTTCCACACTGAAATACAAATTCCAGGTTTGTTTGCTTACCACAAAAAGAATNTGGCCAGTGGTGTTTCTTTCCATATCCTTCGTTTGATTCAGGTGTCCAGTTCTGGTAAATTCTCCTGGAAGTTTAACCTTGAAACTGCACAAGGAAAGGGCCCAAATCTACTGTTTCTACAGCAGCACATAATTACAAACTGCATTGTGAACTGACACTGTTTGATATCTTTTCCAAATGCCATCTGCAAAGACTATAATTAGAATATAAACTTTTTTTTCCCCAACTCATTTAACAGCAACAAAGAGATCAGAAAACTTTCCGGCGTAAATTTGCAGTCGACGCGCAGCAATAAATGCTGAAAGCTGCACTGAGTCAAGATAAGAATTTGCCTTGTAGCCATCATTGTTAACAGAGACTTCAAATTAGCCTGACATGGGCTCAGGAATGAGGATTTAGGGCAAAGCAACAGGAAATAAATTTCACTGGAATCAGTGGGTACTGGAATGTCTGTAAATGTATACACTGAAGTCTCATTTAGAAACAGGTTCTCACGTTTCAAATTGTGATGTAATGCAAAGAAGTTTCTTTGGAATTTTCAAGCAAAATCCTTAACATTTGGGTTTCAACTGAAACTTAGCCTGTGCTTTTCTTGCAGTGTGATAATAGTAATCTTTATTTAAATACAGTGTAATAGAAACCAGCATCCTGTTCCAGCACTGACAGGGCACACCGAGTGCTGCCATAGCCCTTTCTCTGGAAGGTTTAGATTCCTACAGATTGTCCTTAAAAATGTCAGACACCATTAAATGCAGGTTCTGGCTTAAATATATCCCTGGCTACCATTAATACTTTCCCAATCAAGTTTGGTTGTGAACATGCAATTGGAAACCACTAATTTATGGTATGATTTTACATGTTTGGCTGCTAAATCTTACAGCTTGGAGTTGTCAGTTTGAGTCCTGAGATACCCTCTGGCAGGAATCTTCACATCTTGGAAAATCCTGCCTCATCCCAGAGGTACTGATGTTGCCATCAGTGGTGGAAGGTCCTGTTTGGAAGGGTCTCTTGGAGGAATTATTCCATGTGGCTTGTTCTGTGTGTTGTGCAGTGAAATGTGTTTCCCAAGCAGCAGAGGGAAAGCCAAACCCTCAGGCCAGCATGGATGGGCATCTCATGTGTCATCCAAAATCAGCCCTTGCTCGAGCCTGAGGTTTTGGCACCACTGCCCTGCCTGCTCAGGCTCCATAAAGACCACAGACACATATCTGGGGATCTGCTCTGGGATTGATGTTCCTGTGCTGGCTCAGATGGGAAACATCAGAGAGGCAGTTGGGGAAATGCAATTGCACAGGCTGTATCAATAAAGGTTGTACCAGTACAGGCTGTATCACTCCAGCTCTGCCAGAGCCCCAGATCAGAGCGAGCTGCCGTCCCAGAGACACAACAGGCTCTGATAAATCAGCTGCAGGGCCAGGCAGGATGGATGGTGACCTTCTGACCCCCCCCTCAGTCCTGTTTAATCCCCCCAGCCATGTTCTGCAGATGCAGGAAGGTCCCCTGATGCGTGTCTTTGGGAGAGTGAGGCTGCAAAAGTACTTAAATGCTTGTAAGTGTCACAGAAACACAAAGCAAGCGAAATGAATGTTGGGTTTTTCAATAGCTAATGTTCCCCTGGATTCACTTGGCTTGCAGACTCAGTCAGCATACATTTATTTCTGTCTTAACATTCACTGTGTTGACAGTAATTTTGTTAGGGACAAAATATTACAATCAGAACCAGAGTTTCCAGTCAAAGGATGCATTTCATTTGCTCCCAACCCCGCTCCTCTATCTTTGCCTTTCCCCACCTTGGTCTGGTGAAGCAGAATGATTTCAATGAATCATGCAGAGGGAAGGGAATTTCAGTGCCTGATACGGGGATAGTGCTGTGCAAAATGGCATGTTAGCCTGGTTAATAGATTATTTATTTTCATTAAATATTGATTATCAGTGGCTGCTGCTGGCAGGCACTGTGCTGTTTACTGCACAAGCAGCTCAATGCCTACATTCTGTTGCAGGGGAGTTTTTTTGTAAGTGAACTGTTCAGTTCTCATGAATTTTCATGTTTTGGCACTGACTGACATCTGCATAGTAATTCTGCCAGTGAGTTATGTGTGCATCTCACTAATGCAGTTTTAGACCTAATACATTCAAAAATCCCTGGAGCAAATGAGGATGTTTTAGCCAAGGGTCCTGCCCTCACTTCAGCAGGGAGGCTGCCTCCAAAAGCACACATTTTATGGAGGTTTCTGAAATTCTGTGACCCAGCACACTCTTCCTCAGCCTGAGAGCTGGACATTGCACGAGCTGCCCGACTGGCATCTTAGAAACAAAGATGTAGGTGATGCACAAACACAGATGTTCAGAAGAAGATGGAACAGCAGAGAAAATCTTCATTTCAGCAGAATTCATTAGCTCAAAATTAATTAGCAGAGTGACATGTAAAAGGTGAATTTCTAAGCAGTTTTGTGTGTGTCCAGTGTGTGGTTTGTGTTTGCACCAGTGGCAGAACAAGCTACAATTTATAAGGCAAAACCAATCAAATCTCTGCATTGTGAAGGAAATAAATTCAGAATAAACTTTGGCTTCTTTTTCTGAAATTAAATGATCCAAGGCAGCACTGCAATTTTGCCTTTGCAAAAAGGAGAATAAGGAATTTCAAAGTCTGAAGTAACACAGGAAAACCCATCAATTTTTATAAAGAATTACAGTCGCTTATCATGGTTCATTATCTGTTGCATTTCCTTGCAGTTAGAACTCGTCCAAATTCAGAATTCCCACTGCAAAAATCAGAGGGAAATGTCAAAAATGTATCTCACACCAAACCAAAATGAGACATAGGAATGTCCAAAAGCTTTTCATGGAGATACTGTGTTTGAAATACTGCATTCCTGTAACCTCAAAGCACTTGAAAAGGTCAGGACAATTCCTGGTGATGTTATCATCTCTAAATTCCTCTGAAAAATCTAAACTATAGTGGAAAAATGTTGGCATCTTGACCTTATGGAGACAAAATGTTATGGGAGCTTTTCATAAAAAAATATTGATGTGTGTTATAGATTTGCAGCAAATCATTTCAGGGTGATCAAATAAGAAACTATTTTTTTTTCAATCTGTCAGGAAATGCTTGACTAGTCCCAGCTCCATCTGTTCATAGAAATAACTCCCATGGAAAATATTGCTTCCTCAAATGGCCTCGGCACTTTCTCATCCCTTAACTTGGGAAGTCTGGGAGATGTTTGTCAAATTCCACCCGTGCACTGTGATGAAATAATACCCTGGACACAGGGGATGATGTGCTGCAAATACAATAAGGTGAATGCAACTTCTTTTTAAAATGTCAGGATGGCATTTTGGGATAAACTGAGAGCTCCCTTCGTTTCCAGTTAAAATATGTAACAGTGATTTCTGTTTGCACAGGGCTGGAAGCAAATGAGCTCATTGTAGGGCAACACAATGATAGTTATTATGAGATTAGAATATAACAATAATCCACTTAAATTATTAACAGCAGGCTGGTACTTCAAAGTGACCTTTGACTCTTATCTTCCTAAGAAATAATGGCAACACTGATGTCATTAAAAGGAAAAGAATTTCAATGAAAGCTTATTAAAAAGGTTGTAGACAGTTTTGAATACAGATCAACATGAATACAGATAGAGCATTTCCTGGCGAGGAGGGCTTATGGTCAATAGGAATGAGCTGAAAGAAGAACTCCTGTCAAAACAACCAGAGCACACATTTGCATATTAGAAAAGGGGTAAACAAGTTCTTTTTTCAGTGACAGCACTGAGGTGAAAACCTGAACAATGAGATTTTCTGGCACATTCTCAGAACATACTGCACACATGGGAATTAAAATGTGCTTTCTCTTTGAACCATGGCATATGTAAGGGATTTATGTTGTTCAAAGTGAAAATGTAAGTGGACACTAATATCCTAATTCATCAAAGAATAAGCACAGGCTTAAATCCACCTTTACTTAGCAAAGCCCTTAGGAATGTGTTTACCTGCAGGAATATGCCAGTGACTAATGAAACCAGCAGTGTGTGTTTACAGGTACTGGAAGGGATTAGAAGAACCGTCTAAACTTGTTGAAAAGACATCTAAAGTGGCTCTGTAATTTCTTTCCTGCTACAAATGTCTTTGAAACCAAAATAAGCCTCTCTGGATTTTTTTTTTTTTTAATCCTGGGTTTAGAACATACTTGATGCTTCCAGCGTTAGTATTTTTATGGTGCTTGAGATTGTGAAATACATCTCTGCACTGAACACACACTTCTGTACAAGATGAAGCAAGTTGGGGGACTGAACCTTCCTAGCTTTTGACCAGCAGTGATATTGAACAGGTGGCACTGTGGAACTGGCCCTGCCACTGTGCTTGGGGCTCGGCAGTCCATTTAACCAAAGGACATTTTTGTTATTGGTAATTTTGTCCTAGGCAACTTCTGTGTTGATTTCACAGAATCCCAGAATGGTTTGGCTTGGAAGGGACCTTAAATATCATCCCATCCCCCCCCCTGCCATGGGCAGGGACACTTTCCACCAGCCCAGGTTGCTCCAAGCCCTGTCCAGCCTGGCCTTGGACACTTCCAGGGCTGGGGCAGCCACAGCTTCTTTGAGCAACCTGTGTCAGGGTCTGCCCACCCTCCCAGGGAAGGATTTTGTGCCTAAAATCCGATCTAGTCCTACTCTCTGCCATTTTGCAGCCATTCCCCCTTGTCCTTTCCGTCCAGGCCCTTGGAAATTGTCTCTCTCCATCTTTCTTGCAGCTTCTTCAGGTACTGGAAGGTCACAATGAGGTCACTCTGGAGCCTTTTCTTCTCCAGGCTGAAGAACCCCAATTCTCTCAGCCTTTCCTCCCAGCAGAACTGCCCCACCCCCCTCCTCATCTTT
>WBMV01008159.1:463360-736685 GCA_013396655.1 Campylorhamphus procurvoides
TTTTTTTTTTTTTTAATCCTGGGTTTAGAACATACTTGATGCTTCCAGCGTTAGTATTTTTATGGTGCTTGAGATTGTGAAATACATCTCTGCACTGAACACACACTTCTGTACAAGATGAAGCAAGTTGGGGGACTGAACCTTCCTAGCTTTTGACCAGCAGTGATATTGAACAGGTGGCACTGTGGAACTGGCCCTGCCACTGTGCTTGGGGCTCGGCAGTCCATTTAACCAAAGGACATTTTTGTTATTGGTAATTTTGTCCTAGGCAACTTCTGTGTTGATTTCACAGAATCCCAGAATGGTTTGGCTTGGAAGGGACCTTAAATATCATCCCATCCCACCCCCTGCCATGGGCAGGGACACTTTCCACCAGCCCAGGTTGCTCCAAGCCCTGTCCAGCCTGGCCTTGGACACTTCCAGGGCTGGGGCAGCCACAGCTTCTTTGAGCAACCTGTGTCAGGGTCTGCCCACCCTCCCAGGGAAGGATTTTGTGCCTAAAATCCGATCTAGTCCTACTCTCTGCCATTTTGCAGCCATTCCCCCTTGTCCTTTCCGTCCAGGCCCTTGGAAATTGTCTCTCTCCATCTTTCTTGCAGCTTCTTCAGGTACTGGAAGGTCACAATGAGGTCACTCTGGAGCCTTTTCTTCTCCAGGCTGAAGAACCCCAATTCTCTCAGCCTTTCCTCCCAGCAGAGCTGCCCCAGCCCTCTGATCATCTTGGTGGCCTTACCCATATTACCCACCAGAGAGTCTTATCTCAGAATATTCTCATTTCTGGTGTATTTTGGTTCCTGGGTGCGGAAGGTTGTGTTGTTTCTGGCTGAAGCTGTTCCATTTTATGCATTCAGTAAAACAGCTCAGTGAAAAGGAACGGGAAGTGTAAAACACCAGAGTGAGGACTGCAGGCTTGCCTCCTTTATCCTGAGTGAATTAGCCCTTCAGCTGGAGAGTCCTACACTCTGCCTTCATAATCCACTCCATCAATTAATATTTTCCAAAGCCTTGCAGAGCGTAATCACCTCTTCAAGCAAGAGCTGAGAGCACCACACTGTTACTGCAGCAGAGCAACCCCCAACGTTCCTGCTGGCCCCCAAACTGAAGGAGCCACATATTTAAACCAGAATGGGGCCAGTTCTATCAGAGGTGACTTTTGTGGTCACTGAACAACCAACTAAACATGAGTATCACCCACCCTGTGGCCCCGTGCTCCTTGTGTGCTCCATGGTGGTTCTCTGCTCTGCCTTCCCTTGTACTTTTCATGGCAGAATAATTCCCAAAGTCAAAGTCATCCATCTGGCTGACCTCCTTGGAGTGCCTATATTTGCCATGCTATTAAAAGATGTTATGAGGAGATGAACGGTCCCTCTTTCCAGGACACAATATTTATAGCACACCACTAACAGGTAAACGCTGCAGAGCCCCCAGAGCCCCTCTCTGCTGGATCGCTGCTGTCCTTGGCGATATTTGCACGTTCCTGGAAAAGGAGAACTTGGGAGCAGCAGAAGGCAACCCCAGGGCCCAGTGCCAGGCTAAGTGTGCCCTCACTGCACCTGCACCCCGCCTGCAAAACAGGCTCGTGTGACATTGCCACGGCCACAGGGCAGCAGCTCAGGTTGCCTGTCTTTAGAAGGAGATTCTGGAGAATCTTGGCCGAATTTCAGGCATCTGAGCGGCTTTCTGGGGAACACACTTTCCTGGAGAAAACCACGGGGCTGAGCCCCCCGGCCCAGCAGGGTGGGGCAGGTCGGGTTATCCTCCGCTGAGCCACCTGGGGCTGGAGGAACCATCGCGGAGTGTTGGGGTGCGGGGCTGGGGGTGCAGCGCTTCCCGCAGCCCGGGGCGCTCCGGGGAGTGGTGCGGGAGGCGGTGCGGAGCAATCGCTCCGACGGGCGGTGCGGGGTCGTGCGGTCGCTCCAGGGGTGGTGCGGGTCTCNAGGGCTACGTGCGCATCCGCAGCCGCCGGCTCGGGGTGAGTGCCGCCACCTGCCTCGGGGCTTGGCCTTTGGCTCTTTTATTTATTATTTCCCCCCCGTCCCTGCCGCTCCTTTGTCCTCTTTTTGCACACTGAGCTCAGCGGGTGTATCCACAGAGAGACAGGAGACAAAACGATCGGGGGAGAAGAATACAGGCACCTAAATATATGATAATATATATTGTACGTTATGTATGTGTGTATATACGTATTTTCTCCTCTCTCCCACCGGCAGACGGGGATGCTGCCGGCCCGCAGGGCTGGGCTGGGCTGCGCTGCCTCCTCCTCCTCCTCCTCCCGGCGCTGCCCTTCGCTCCGAGCGCTCCGGGCTCGACAGCCCAGCCGGCTTCGGACCTTGGGGGTCTGTGCCCCGGGGGCTGGGGGTGTCTGTGCCCCCGGGACTGAGGGTCTGAGCAGGGCTGGGGGCTGAGGGATGCTCAGGTGCTGCCGTTCCTGCTGCACATTAGGGCTTTGGGGTCTTGCGTGGGACAGGTGAAGGCATTGCGGTGTCTTCGAGGCTTTTAACTTCCTTCGAGTTGCGCAAAATGGAAATCCGCAAAGCCCGCTTTAGCTCCGTATTTAATTGTAAACTTGTTTTTGGGCTGTTCTTTGGCTGCCACGGCGTGTCCCTAGGTCGGGCTGTGGGTACCGGGGATGTCGGCAGGGGCAGGGCGGTTCTCCACGGTACGTGGCGTGGGATGTGCTCTGGAATCCTGGTCTGCTCCTCCAACCCATGAGCTGCTGCCCCCTGAGCTGCTGCAGCCGCTCGGCTCATGGAACTGGCTCCACACCTCCCGAACCCCTTAGGGAGCCAGCGTGGCTTGGGGGGATGCACCTGGAGGGAGGCTTTGTGTGTGGAAAATCTTTGAATTAGTACACGGGCCTCTTAGGGCTGGAAAAGAGCTCATTTCTTGTGTTTACTGAGAACGGATGGGTTGGCAATTGAATTGTCCGTAGTCTGAGTTTTGCTTCAGGGTTTGTTATGGGGTGTGTGCAGGGTCCCTAAAAGCTTTTGCTGGATCCTGCAATTACGCTCCGTTCTCTTGCTGCATCCGTAGACAATGACTTCTCTCTGCAGTTTTGCTAACTTGTGTCTCCCTGGCTTATTTGTAAACAGGAACGCGTTTAAAAGTATCCCATCAGGCTGGTTTTCTCCTACCTGGACTTGCAGCCACAGTTCATTCTCAAAATAACTGTGTGACTCTGTAGCAGATGGAGATCACTTCGTTAGGAGGGGACGTGTAGTAAATTTGGCAGAACTAGTGTGTTGTAACTATCTTTTCATTATTGGATGTATATTAGAGTTCAGTTTGCTCCAGCATAAGCGATGACTGAGATTAATCTGTGATACATATTTCCGTACAGTAACAGTGAAACTCAATGCACACGTGAATAAGGTGCATCTAACTCTGAGATAGTTGTAATTTCTGTTTAATACCTATGCCTTTCCTTTACTAAGGCTTTCCAGACCGCTCTGAGAGGGGAGGTGGTGAGGATTTGTTCAATACCCTTTCCATAGATAAGCGTGTGACAGCTGAGTGCAAAAATAGGGGGAGAATTGGAGAATGACACCAAGTCCATGGAAATGGAACAAATGTTAAATGTTTCCTTTGAAAAGACAGTTTGTTTGTTTGATCTCGTTCCTTCTAATTCCAAACGTTTGTGTCATTATCAGTGGCTGGAAAATGCAAAGGTGCTTTTGTGAAGGAGTCCAGGAGAAATCCCAGAGAGTTCCCTGGACCATGGATGTGCTAAAGTGCAGAGCCCTGAGCTGCTGCCCTTGGCTCCTGGTGATCTCTCCTGGCAGCTGCCCCATGCTGTGGAGGACCTTAGGAGGGAAGGTGGTTGGTGCTGGGATCTGGCTGTCACTGCTTTAGATCTGTGCTGTGAGGGAGAGGTCACCTGTTCAAGTGCTGCTCCATTTGTTTGGAAATACATGGTTTGATCATGCTTTTCTCTCCTGGTGGTTTCCAGCTCAGGGTGTTGGCCCACAAATCAAGAACAGACAGCTAAAATGTGGCTGCAGTTCCTTCCTGTAGCATTTTCTGAGCTGCTTAAAAGCCCAGTGCTCTGATTTACAACGCCCAAGTAGAGATGGGTAGTTATGATTAACCCAAGAAAAATATTTCAGACCTTTAAATACTAACTGTCAAAAAGCTTTGCCATGCTGTGAAAACATTAGGAAGGACAAGCCTACTCCAGCCTTGTGTAGGACTTGTGTTTAATTGAGAAGGATTTCAGTACTCTGTGTGTAAGTGGGAGTTGTGAAAATACATCCTCACATTCTGGTGGCACAGCTGTGATCAGTGCATTGTCTTTTCAAACTAACTCCAGCTCTGGGTTAGTCTCTGTGATACTGTGGTAGTTCCATCACCAAGGGAACTGGGAGCAGAGCTTGTGTCTGTAAATTATCTCAGGAAATGACTTTTCGGAATAACTGGGGTGCAGGTGCTACATTTGCAAAGGAAGGGGTGCAGAGAAGCAGCTTGCTCAAAGGCAAACCTCTTCTAAAAGGAACATGGCAATCCTGGTAGGCCTTACTTTGTAATTTCGAGACTGAAATTAGGCTAATTAGTTTTGTACCTGAACTCTTTGTGCTCGCTTTAAAAATGTAAATTTAATTTAGTATTATTTAATAGAATAGTTTCCATAGCAACATTTGTATCACATGTGTCTTCTGCAGAGCCAAATATATTCAGGAGAAAGCTCACTCTTCCTGATTCTTTCCATCCTTATAGGGAGAAAAATAATTCCCTCAGCCAATGGTCTCTGTGTGTTCTGTCATTAGCAGTGATACAGGGAGGTTGTGTGCTGGGAAAGTGCTGACAGTGGAAAAACACAACCTTCCAGAGCTCTTTAAAACAGAGAAAATCAGCTTTGCTTTGTGAGAAGTGCTGCTGGCAGTGACCACCAGCCACTGGATCTGTGTTTTGGGAGAGGAGACACTCGTGCTCCTGCAGTCATCTCTGAGCTGATTCAGTGCTTTGTATCTGTATATGAAACAGGGGGTTGTTTTATGGCCTCTGGATCTAAAAAGGCTTTTTTTTTAGCTTATGATTTTCAAATTGTGTCCCTTTCTGTGGTACTGATTGACCTTTCTGAGGGGCAATAACTTACAGAGATGTTTCCTTAATGAAAGAAACTAGTTCTTTTCACACCACTAGGTTTACGTGGTGCTGCTTGTGAGCAGGCTTGAGCTGTCATTTTAGGTTGGACTAGCTCAGCAGAGTGTTCGAATAACAATTCAAAATCAAAACAGGAACCAATCTTTTAAATAGAGGAGTTTTATAACACTGGTGAGCCTGAAGAGCTTTATGAAGAAAAGGGCATTGACAGACTTTGTTGAAATGCCACCAGCCCACCTCTCTCCTGGGCTGGGAGGGTCCCAGTGGTGTGTGCTGGTTCCAGTGTCCCACTTCTATTGCACTGCCTGTTATTAAGGCTGAGCTTCCCCTTCCTGCATCCACACCTCAACCCAGCTTTGCTGGAAGCCACCCTGGAGTTGGAACAAGGACTGTGGAGCACAGAAGCTGCCCTGAGGGATCCTCTGCTGCTGCTGCCGAGGGATGGGCAGCAGAAAGTGCTGGAGGCTCCAAGTGATGGCAGGTGACATTCCCAAAGCCTGTTCCTCAGGCAGCACTGTGGGGTGCAGGTGCTGGGGCACCAGGAGGGTGCTGGTGGTTCTCCTGGGTGCAGGGCATTTGAAGATGATGCCATTCCCGTTGGAAGACCCTGTGGAGCTCGCAGGCATCTGGCCTGTCCCTGCCTGGTGATGTATGGGAGCCTGCTGGAGCAAGAGGCCGTGGGCTTGGCTGTCAGCTCCGAGTTTCTGGAATGCCAGTAGAACACCCGGAGCATCTCCTTGCCTTAAGTGATGAAGTTCTGTTGGTGTCAGAGGGAAACAATCTCCTCCATGAGCAGCAACTGCCCTGAGCTGTCTGCAGCTGAAAGCAGAATAGTGCTGAGCAAACAGAAGGACCTCACAACCAGCCGAGATGGGCTGGGGGCCAGCAGAGATGTCTCTGTTAAGGACTTGTGCATGTTCACAGCTATGCCAAGCCTTGTGGAGCCTGGTTTGGCTCTGCACAGTACTCAGTTGACTAGAAAACACTGACTTCCAGAAACAGCCTCTCTGGCCTGTTTGGAAAAGTGTCATTATAGAGAGTTTGGGTGTGGTGCTGCTTTCCAGGTGGGATGGAACACCTTTCTGAGCAAGCCTTAAGATGAGACCAATATGACAGTATTTTTTCTCCCAAACTTTGTCTGCTGTGAGCACATCTGGCCTCGTGTGCAGGTATTTCCATCTCACCCCCATTTCTCAGACAGCATCACTTTTAAACACAGCAGGATAACAGATTTATCGGAATGTGAGCTCGGTTCTGTGTGCTGTGGTGTCTGATCTCCTGGGGTACAAGGTGGGGCAAAGCTCTGTGTGCACACGGTGTTACTGAGCAATCTTCCAGGAAAAATCCAACAGCAAGGATGGACAGCATCTTTTACATTTCTGAGGCTTAAAAATAGTTGTGGAGCCATCTGCAGTAGTTTGTGCTCTTGTGCTCTTCCCTCTTGTCACAAACTTCTCAATACTGAAGGCAATCTTTATCTGCCTTGCTAATAACTCTTAAAATATCTTTATTCCGGAAGACTTCTGATATATTCTGGAAGATTTCTCATATAAGAGGTCTATGCCACAATCCAGTGTAAATCCAGCTTGAAATGAGGAATGAATTATGCTCAAAAATTTGAATGTGCAGTTGTTTGCATGTTTATTTTGTTATTAAACAGTTTTGATGCTTCCTTCACTTTCACACTGAAACTGTTTCTGCTCCCTGGCTATTTTCAACATGTTACTTCAGCTCGTCTGTTTCCTGGTGGAGATGCAACAATTGGGGCTGGAAAGCAACTTTGGCTCTCACAGATAGGGCAGGAGCCTTCCCAAGCCTCACAGGTGTATGAAGAGAGACTAGGAAATGCTGAAATAATTTGAAAATTAAGGTGACCCGTTTTCTAGAAGTTTTTCCCTTTAAAAAAAGAAGAGTTATTAAAATTAGAGAAGTGTAGGACAGCCTGTGCTGCTGAATCAATATGCATGGATTGATGCTGTTGCCTGACAGAAGCATTTAAAACAAACAGTCCTGGTAATTTGTTGTTTTTAGAAAAACCTTACAATTTATTTATCTCTCTAAAACATACACTATCACTAACTAGACACACTGGATATTTTCAACCCAGGAAAACCATCTGAGCACTGACACTAATGTGCAGAACTCTCGAAACTGGACATTATTAACAGGCAGCCTGATTTATGTTATTACTGCCGTGATTTTATGAAGGTATTTCCTGCATGTGGAGTTCTGGGAGTCTGTTCCACGAGCTTGTGTTACTGTCAAGTTATTGCAGGCTATTAAAGCCACTCGTTTGGGAGGATCCATTGACTTTTATGGAGCTGTGCAAACAGCCAAATGTCTGTTCCTAAAATCGCAGGTCTGCAGAGGCTTCTTGATCTGTTTATCAGAGAATAAAGAGGGAGAGAGGGGTAAAGTGTCATTTTTTCACCTGGCAATCTGTTTCTTGTACCTCTGTCTGGAGAAGGAAGTGCTGTAACAGATTTTTGCCCAATCCTGTCTCATGGGGCTCCTTCCACTGTGCACTTGGGGGATGGGGCTCAGAGCTGCTCTTGCTGCTGTATCTGTTTAACAACACCTCTAATTAAATCCACAGCCCATGCTCAGGCTTGGCTGGAACCCCATCTGCTGGAGGCACCTCCTTGTTATGCAAGGAATGATCAGCCTCATCTGTCTGTTAGAGAGGGTCCTCCTTGGAAATTTGGGCTGGGTCCAGGAAAGGGATCTGAGCACACCCCGTGAGGGTTAGTGGGGTTTGAGCAGCTGAAGCCCAAAACTGCAGTTCTGACCCTGCTGCCCAGGGGAGTTTCCTGAGGACATGAACATGAGCCATTGTCCCCAGGGTTCAATCATGGCACACACCAGGCTGTCCAGCCCCTGGTGTGTCCCTGCTGTCCTGCCTGGGGTGATTCTGTCATAATCCTCTGATGGGGCCAGATTTTCTGGGATCAAATGTGCAGAAGAGGGGTTTAAGTGATGGCTTTCACCACCTTTTTCTAAAGATGCAGAAACTTCTGCCCATACATCTGGCAACAGGGCTGTTTGAAGGGCTGAAGATGAGCTAAGCTCAGCCCAGACCCTGCCCCTTCTGCAGGATTCAGACTGTCCTGCGCAGTGACCTTGCCCTGGGGACTGATGGAGCAACATCACTTGGGTTTTTGGACCTCTCCAACCAATGTCCAAGTGGAGGGAAGAGGAGAAATCAGCAGTTGTGCTTCTGGAAGCAACTGTGTTGGTGCTGTGGATCTCACTGGGACAAGGATCACTTGAAGATACAGTAGATCAGTCCGTGTGAGTGCCTGTGTTCTGGACACGCTTTAACCCTGACCTGAGCCAGCTTAACCAAATTCACTGAACTCCTGATCCTAGTGAAGTTTGGGAAATCAAAATTGATAGTAACTGGGTGTCTTGTGAAAGATGTGGCTGCTGGAATTGCAACAGTGGGATCGCTCCCTCTTTAGTGTGAACCTTGTTGAGGACAGAAACTGGATCTGTGCGTGTCCAGTTTCTCTGCTCGATGGCTCTGACAGGCCCAAAACATCTTCATCACATCAGAGGGAAGGAATGTGGTGTGAGGGGTGTCCTCCAACACAGAACTAGGGCACTCTGGCCAGCCCCTGGTAGGAATTCGGAGGGGTTTAGTCTTCAGCTTGTGGCAGGAGGGAGCTGATGCTGCCACAGCTTTGTAGCCCATTGCTTGTTCCTAGGAAATGTTTAAGTGGAGTAACGGGAGCAGTGCTCCAATATTTCTGCATTAATTAAAAAACTCAATTTAAAAAATAATTCCTAGGTTTCTGGATTGCCTGCTTCTTACTTTGGTTAATTCTTTACTGGTAATTAAACATGAGGAGGATGTTAATTTTTATGTATTTGAGTCTGGGCTGACAAGTTCCATGTTGGGCAGCGGCCACATGAAAGATTGAAGTGGGAAAATCCACCGATTTTTTGCCATGGGCTGTTCCTCAGGAAGTACAGCATTAATGCTGATTGCATACACTTGGTTTAGGACTAGATGAGAAAATTTCTAGTTCATACTAGGCTGGAAAAACTTTTTATAAAAGTTTAGGACTTGTCCAGCAGGAACTTTTGATTGTCAAAAGCTGAAAAGAGATGAAGCTCCCATGATTTTCTGCTCCTGATTTTAATGAAACTGACTTCTGTGGAAACTTCATTGAGAAGATTGGTGTGGAACATTCCAAATGACATGTACTTTGACAAGTTTTGCATAGCAGTGTTGCTGTGAAACCCTGTGGGAGGAGAGGTAAAGAGGGGGAGAGACAATCTGCAGGACTAGAACCATATGGCTGAAGAGATTGGTGCTTGGAGAAGCGTGCCAGGAAGTTAACATGGGGATTTTGGAGCATGAGCTGTGAAAAGTGGAAAGAAGAATGATGTAAGGCTGGGGGAGGGGGTGAGGAGAGGGAAAACTTGTCTGCCTATATCTCCATTTGAAGCAGCTTTATTAATAAAACTCTTGTGTTTTATTAACACCTCTGCAGCTCCTCTGCATGTGGAAGCCTCGAGACAGAGCGAAACTGAACAGATTTCTCATGCACCAACTTCAACCTGCGAGATATTAAGCCCACTGGAAATTCATAGTTTTAGCAAGCTGTTAAATAAGGTGTTAGAACATATTCACAGATATTAAGATTTCTTACTGCTTGGAACTTGTCAGAGGCAGCAGGGATAGGATCCAGAACGTTGCTTGGAAAGTTTGAGCTTTATCCTTGAGCTGATAAGGGTAAAAATAAGCAGTAAATATTATTCAAGCCTAACCTGGCTCCATGTGGTTACTGCACTGGGGCCATGAGTAAGTCCCTTTGGATTCCCTCTGCTGGTGGGATCTCAGTCCAGGTCAGGAGGGATATTTATGGGGTTACCTCTGGAACTGAAGCCAAGAGGTTGAGGAGGGTGAGCAGTGCTTGTCATTTGGGCACACTGAAGGACCAGGATGCTCAGCACTGCTCTGGCTGAGTTAAAAGGAGCCACAGTGGAATCACATTTAGTTTCTTCTCTTAAAATATCCTGATTTTTGCCTTGTGGAAACAGGATGGAGAAGCAAAGGTTCTAATTTGGTTCTAAAAAAGTCCTCTAAAATTCTTGAAAAACAAACCTAAGAACTATTTCTGCTTTTCTCCAAGACATTCTGTAGATCAGGATTTGGAGTATGAAATTCCTGTTTTGAGGGTGGCCCATTTTAGGAGCTGGAGCAGCTTTTCTTCTGCTTTCCAGCATATGTTTCCTGATAAATTACCTTCCATGTTCCTCTTTGGAAGATGGGCTTAGTTTGTGAAGCAAAACAATGACATTCCAAGTTTACCTTTTTTTCCTAAACTGGATTAATTAGTAAACAAGTGGTTCTTATCCACTTGCTATCTTGTTCTAAAGGTATTTTATTTTAACAAGTTTAATGCAACCCTGACCTGAACACCCTTTTTCTCCTGCTTTTATCTCAAACACTTCCCTGATCTGCTGGTTTTGGGTTCCTGGAGGTGACTGCAGCAGCTCTGAATGGAGAAGGTGTGTCAGGAATGATTGTAGAGGCAGTGAAAGAAAAAGAAACCCCAATTATAAACAGGTGAAATGTAGTCTTTGGTGATTTTGATGCCTTTTCATCATCAATTCATTTCACAATGTGAAGGTAATTCTCCTGCTGGTGGATGTGGCCGTAGCCCTGGAGTTGCATCAGTGATAAATTAACGTTTTGCAGTGTTTGTGGCAACACTTGAAAGAAAGGAACAGATGCAAGGTCTGCTCTTGAGACTGACATCTTAATTTGAGGCTGACATCTTAATTTGATGTTTGTGTAGTTTTAGGTATACCATGGAAGATGATGGACTGTTCCTATTATCTTTTTGTCTGACTTCATCAAGTGCTGTCAGAAATAGCAGTGCAAGTTCAAGCTATTGGAATGAATAGTGTTTTTCTTTGCTTTACTGAAAAGAATGTAAGTTGTTTCAATTCAGAAGATCAATAGGGTAAAATCAGTGCTATTTTTCCCCAATAACCATAATGTAGGAGGTTAAATTTTCTATTTCCTCACCAAGTAATGTTTGTCTGGGGAACTCTCAATGCCCTGTGGCTGGCAAAGGAAAATTTCCTCTTAATGCTCTCCCTAATGTCTCCACACGGTGAGGATGGATGTTAGCTGATTGTTCTGAATTAATGCATCCCATTGAGTGGCAGGCTCTTGGCACGGTGCTTATGGTCAAATCCAAGTGGCTATTCTCTGTTAAATGAAGTAGTGCAAATTAAGACAGTGCTTTTATGGAGATTTTTAATGTAGCTTTCTTGAGGATGGTGTCTGCTTAAATGTGTGTGAACTCTTGAACTCTTCCTTTAATTTGTGCTGCACAGCTGGGACAGGAGAAATTAATTGGAGCTGGGTTTGTCCATTTGGACTAATGGGAAGATTAGCCTGAGCAAATGCAAGAGGACTGCAGGAGCCAGTGGGAAGCTGAAGTCCACCAGGGAAATAATGGCTCTGGAATCCTCATTTTAATGTGATTCTTCCATGCAGGATCATCAGTTCCTGCCCAGGATGGGCTCCACCTGCTGATCCCAAGCCCTGTGAGATCTGCTCAGGCCAATGACTTCAGTCATTGCCATGGTCCTGCAAGGCAGTGCTGAAGGGCTTGTTCCTGGGATTTAATGGGCTGGAAACCTGTCACTCTGCACAAAGTGACGTGTTTTGGTGCAGTCCAGCTTGCAGTGACTCACAGTGAGCGTTATTTGCTCTTTCATGCAGATTCCCTTGGATTTTAAAGCTGATCCAGAGCAGCTGAGGGAATGACCTGTGACCATGTGGCTTTGATGTCAGGATTGAAAGGACAATGTGGAAGGAGTGGGATCGGTTTACCTCGTGCTGAGACAGTACAATGGACTAACCTCGAGACTTGAGGTGTCCAGAGGGATGGCACGTGTTGAGTTTGGGACAGAAAAGCCTGTGCTGTTTCTGAGGCTTGAAGGGAAATTAATTGGTGAGTGGCAGGTCAGAACTGACGAGTTCTCCCCATCTGTTGGTCAGGGGCTTGCAGGGCATTTGGCCCCCTCAGCTCTCCGAGCAGCACATAAGAAGCATCATTAACTGAATTTTGCAGGTGGGCAGGTGGCAACAGGTACAGCTGAACTGCTCAAGGATGGAAGAACTAAAGCCCTTCTCCCATGGCTGGCTTTGGATGCTGGCAGCTTGCTGCTGGAGGAATTATTCTACAGGGTTAAAGGCTTAATTCATGTGCATTTCCTACCTTTTTTTGGTGTGCTTATGTGTAGGCTTAAAGTTACAAGTCCCACTCTGAAATACAGCTCCTACCAATGGCTGTGTGCTCTGAGGGGGGTGAAAGGGAGTTTGGGAGCAAGTACAGTTCTTCTTCAAGCATGGAGCAAGTGCCAGCTGTGCCTTCTGAGGAGAGCATCCCACTGCCGTGGCTTCAGCAGGTGAGCTGTGCCCTTGTCAGGGCCATGCGCTGCTGTTAGCCAGGGTTACCGGGTGTGCTCTGCAGCCTCTTCCATCCGATGGACTAATTAGTGAGCTCTGCGAAGTGTTAATGAGCTGTAGCAATGCCATTTCCCCCTTATAGCCTGTGTAATTAAAGTAGCCAAGTCAGATATTTAGTGGCAAAAGAAAGAAAAAGAATCCCAAACCATGATTCATCGTGGTCCTCGTAAATGATTTTGCAGCTCCCTAATTCTGACAGGATATTAATGGTGTTGATTCCCAGGACTTGTGCTGAAGGCCTGACCCAGCAGGACACATCCAGCTGCACATCCAGCTGCTGTCAGCATGAGCTGGCTGCTCAGAGTCAGCCCTCAGTCTGCACTGAAGCCTTTGCTGTTTTTTCTTCCTCATTACAGTCCTAGGCTGATTTTCTCCTATCCAGTTTCATGCCTGGAATTAACTGTGCCCATAGAAAGCTTAGCAGATGTTCAAGGAACCAAATTGGATCCTGAGCTCCAGACTGGCTTTTTTTTTCAAGCTGTCACTGGCAAAAGAAGGTTTCTGCTGTAAGTGCTTCTTGGCTCTTCTTTTGGAAGGGCTCTTCTCTAATGGCCTTACCCAGCCCAGAATTATAACCTTTTCTCTGTGTGATTTTAAAAAGACTCCAACAAACCAGCAACCCTATACTTTGAAGGCTGTAGGTCTATAAAAAAGGGCCTGGAAGTGGAAGGATATTTCAGGTAATGCTCCTTCTAATGATACTGCATCCAACTCATCCCTTTTGCAGGAAGAGCAGATGGAGGTTCAAGTCTTGCTTTTAATGTCTTTTAGGCCCTGAAATTCTAGACAGTCATTAGAGAAACTGAAAAATGGAGTCAAGTTCTGTTTTGGCCCCATCAAACAGCCCAACTTATTATCTGTTTCATCTCCTGTGAGTTTATTACACAGTGCCATTTATTTACACATCACTTCATCAGCAAATCTCCTGGGAACTGCAGGTCAGGAGCACCCACCAGTGCAGATTGAAAGCACTGAGTAGAGAAGGGAAAGAAATGACTCCTGTGCAAAATACAGGTGATACTTGTGGCACAAGCAAGGATTAAATCCAAGCCCTGTTGTCCTAAAGACCTTTTTCTTTAGCAGCTCCCAGTGTCCAGTTCCAGGTGTGCCCCAGATCCCAACACACAGGCTTTTTCATGTGCTGAGGGTGTTTTGGCAGTAAATCCTGTCTGGGGAGTGAATCTCATGTCATCATGAAGGGCCAAAGAAGACTGAGAACAAAGTTGCCTTCTAACTGGTGTGCCAAGTAGAAGAGCATGTCCAGGCTCAAATCCAGCTGTTTGGTTTTCAGACCAAGGCTGCAGGAATGGCTTTGAGTTCTGAGCCTGAGCCACTAACAAAAATCCCACTTCTGGTGGGAGGGGAGGGGTTTTGAAGAGAAAATACTGCTTAAAATGCCTCATACTTGAGAGCAGCAGGCATCTGTTGTGACTTGCATTCACGAGAGTGGAAAGTGTATGGATTCATAAATATCTGCCTGGAATTTTTTTGTGCACTGTCCTTACAGCAAGTTGTGGCCAGTCCTAAAGCTGCAGTTTGTAACTTGATGAAAAAACTGCAATTCTGAGCAATGTTGTGCATTGTAAACGTTCTGAATGTAACTACAGAGCCAGGATTGCAGCCTCCTTCCCTATTAGCAGCTGGGGATGGCATCCTAGTGGAAAACATTGTTTGTGAAGACTGAATGAGGGGAAGGAGTGAGCTTTATCTCTCCACAAATGTGCTCCTCAGGGGAAGGAGAAATCTAGATTATTTTCTTTAGTGCCTCAGAGAAGAAAACAGCTTGATGTAAACCAACCTTGATTTATGTAGTCATTATAACCTGATCACAATGAATAATGCAATATTGCTTACTCATAACACACATTAAATGGGTGTTCAGGGGAAGGGAAATTGTCTTGTTGCCAAGTGCAGAGATATCTTTACAGATAACATCAACTTTGCTGCTGATTTTACAAAGCCAGTGATCCAGTCTGCAGGCATTGTTTAAGTCCTGCTGGACACATCTTACTGCAAGTTAGCTGAGTGATTCTCTCTAGTGATCTACTTGTAAGAGCTTTAGTTTTAGACTTACATTGAGGTTTTTCAGAATGAATAGATCTGAATCCCTCTGTCGGTGTGGGGGATGAAGGGTGTGGGGCACTGCTGGGCTGGAAAAGTAGAGCCAGGTCATAACCTTGTGGAAGAAAGAGATTCAGATTGAGCAGTTCTAGTTTGGGAACTCCTGGAAAGATTGTGGGGTCTTCACACAGTCTCATTGATGCCTCAAGTTCTTTACTAGAAAGAGTCCTCCAGCTTTTCATGAGGAAGCAGCTTCCTGATGGAGATCTGCTGCTTCAGACGTGTCTGGGGAGGGAATATAATTAAAGAGACGAGCTGCAATCTGCCTTTGTTGGCACCGTTTCATTTTTCTGGAAGCACAGCAAAATTCTAGATCCAGTCTCCCCACATTTCCTTGGAACTAAAAATTCTTTTTTGGGAGTCTCTTGCCACCTTTTGACTCAGAAATGAGATATTAAGACCTTTTTTTCAAATAGAAGGATTAAGATCCAGATCCGTGGTGGTTGCTGGCTCATTGCTTATGTGAACAACTCCCTGTTGGAAGGACCTTGCACCTGGAGCTCCAGCCCACTGGAGACTCCCTGGAAGTCCAACAAAATGCTTAACTAATTGTCCATGTGCAGCTCTGGTCCTTCAGTGGGAGAGCTTTCCTACCAGCCTTGGGGAAAGGGGCAGCATTTTTTCCCTACAGAAAAGAATAAGCCCAAGTTCAGAAGAGACTCTGAAGTTTCTGGAGCTCCCGTGCTGTGCCTTTGCTGGATTATCTGTTTCTAGAGCTTATCAGAGCCACAAAAGAGCTGCTGGCACTGGCACAGGGTTTCTGGAAGGCATCCCAAGCTGCAGGAGAGAACTTGTAGCTACTGCTTTGGAAAAAGCAGAGTTTGTGTTTATTTGACAGCAAGCTCAGAGTCCCTGTAAATGCAGCTCATTGGAATTCTTTGGTTTAGGGCAAAGTGCAGGAAAACACAACACTTGAATAAAACAGGGCAGCTTTCCCTGAAGGTTCTCTTGTTCACAGAGGAGAAATTTGCCAGATGAGACTTTGTGCTGCAGTTTGTGACCTCCAGACTCCTCTTAAATAACAAACAAATAAGGGATTGTTTGGTTCTGATGTAAAATAGGTTTCTTTTGCTCTGGTGTGGTGGAATCTACAAAAAACAGCCACTTTCAAATTCCCTGCCTCAAATTCTGAAAAATAGTCTCCCCCCATCCAATTTCTAAACATTTGGCTATTTCCAGATGCTTTTTTAGATCAGTTCCTGAAGAAAAGTATTGAGGTGTGAGCTAAACTTGCTCTGGACTGAAATACAGCTTTTAGTTTCTAAAGTCAAATGTTTTGTGTGTAATAATTTGTGCTTCATGTATGAAGAAGGACATTTTAGGCACTCAGAAATCCAGCTGTTGGTGATCTTGCTCCTCTTCTCAGCTGGGAGGTGTTGGGGACTGACAGGTCTCCCTCCCCACCCCTGCTCCCAGGACACTCCAGGGTTTGGGTCATCATGTAGGACAGCAAGACTCTGGTTTCAGTTTCCCTGTCTGCATGAGAATATTCTCAAACCCCAACTGAACCACGAGGCTCAGAAAGCCCGAAGAAATGTTTCCCCTTTGCTTAGCCAGATGCCACTCCTGGAAGTGTCCAAGGCCAGGCTGGACAGGGCTCTGATCAACCTGGCCTAGTGGAAGGTGTCCCTGCCCATGGCATGGGGTGGGACTGGGTGCTCTTTAAGGTCCCTTCCCACCCAGACCATTCCAGGGCTCCATTCTGACCACTGCAGGCTGAGATCAGTAGCTCCTTGGCTGCACAGGGCCTTTCCAGCACCAGGAGGAACATGGGAATGAGGGGCAGGAATCCAGATACTCAGATTGCATCATTCCTTTGAAGTCACTTCTGTGACTTCGGTTGTGGCAATGATTTAGAGCAGATGATCCCTGGAGCCCAAAATAAACTGTCTTGGCATGACCTTGGACATGGATATTGGATCACCTCTCTGGGTTTGGGGTGATGCACTTCATAAACTGCCACATTATTTCCCTCAAGTTTTCCAGTATTATCTGCTCTGTGAAAAGCTGGAATTTTCAGGAGAGACCATGGGGAGTACATGCTAATTTTTGATACTTGAATTCAATCCTGAGTTAGACTTTCTGAGGAGATCTCCTGGGGAAAACAGGGTAAGTTTGAGGTGTTATGTAAATGACAGCTCTTGCTGTTGTCTCTCAGCACATCAGATCCCCAGTTGCTGTTTGGATTATCTAATCACTGTCAGCCCCAGTGTTTGCAGTGGAAGTAATTACAGCACTGCTTTCAGCTAATTCCTATTCATGGAGTAGTAGTGAAAATGTTGATTTGAGGGATAAGTGAGCTCAGTATTCGTGATGGAAAAGGCACCTAAGAGCATTTGGGGCTGGTTCTTGTTGCTGCTCTCAAACAGCTGTAGCGACATAAACAGTGCAGGTGCTGTCTTCAGCTTGAAGAAACTCTGACAAGTCTCAGGCACGTGGTGGCATCAAGGACCTCGTTTGTAGCTCCTGAGAGGGTCGTGATGAGCTCCCTGTCTGGAGCACAGCATCCTCTCTTCTGTGCACTGACTTCTCCTGGGGAGATGCTGGAGGGTTTCAGTTTTCGGCTGTGAGATGATGTGGGCCCAGCAAATCAAATTCTCAGCAGGAAAATGTAGCAAGTGTCTTCCAGAAGAAGGAGGTGCACATCCAAATCGTGCTTTTGGGGTAAGCTGTCCTTGTGGTCAGTGTCCAGGCACTTCTGAACGATTCCATTCAAACCTTGGCATGAAACAGAACAGGTGGGGTGGCCAACAAGCTGGAAAACTGGAAGAAAGTCTTGCCAGGTTCAGCTGGTGCCTGGCATGGGGCAGCCTGGCCATGTGCTGGATGCCCCTGCAGCCAAGGGGGCCAGGACTGAGTGCCCACCGTGAGACAGGATGGCACAGCTGGACAAACAGCTGCACTCTGGGGAAAGGAGCACAGCTGGAGCCAACTCACTACCCTTTCTGGGGCCAGAAAGGAACTTAGAGCTCCTTTTTGTGACCATAATGGTTCTGTGCTGGGTACACTGATTAGGACCCATCTGTTGTTCAGAGGGAGAGTTGCCTGGCCTGTTATTTCCCTGCTGGGGCAGCGAGATGTGTGGAGGGGTCTCACCACTTACCCCTGCAGTGAATTCGTGCTGGAACTGCTTGATAATGGCTGGTCTGATGATTTTCTTTGAAAACACACTGATTTTTGGTGGCAGTTTTGATTTATTTCTAACTTACCAGGTGTTACTTTGGAATTACTGATTAAGTGTGGGCTGTGAACAGTTGGCAAGGCTTGCAATTCTTTCCTTCTATAGAGGCAGCATGTTAGCAAAGCTGAGAGCCATGGCTTGAATGCAAGGGGATGGGGGAAAGTGCAGCCCAGTTAAAGAATGGGTGGGAAGATTGCAAGAAATAGGGACAGAAACTGAAGAGATGAAGTGTCTTAATGCTGTAGATGGAAAGGTGTTTTTCCAACCACTCTGACAGACTCTGCCCTAAATGAATTTAAATTCAGACAGTCCCTGGAAGCAAAATTCAGTTGTCAGAAAGGTCCTGGGTTCTGCAGTTCAATGATCTGCCTTCTCCACTGCCAGTAATTCAGTTCCCTCTCCTTTATGGATCCTCAGTTCCCCTTACCCATGGAATATACACTTGCAGTGTCACCTCTTGTGCCTGTGCAATGGCAAGTCCATCCCTACCTGTCTGCTCAAGCTTTCCTCACGTCTGCCTTAGGCATAAAGGACAGGAAACAGGAACAAATGCACAGGGAAGAATGTGTCACTGTTTCCTAGAAAGCCCTGCATTCATTTGCAAGCATAATCACAGCTCTGCCTTGCAAGCACCTTGCTAAGGATTTCTGGTTGTATTTTAAATCCAAAGAAACAGGATGTAACCACCCATTTATGTTTTATGCTTTCTCTAAACCCTTGAGAGTCATTCAATGTAGCTCCAGAGCAACAGCTGATTTATGAGTTTAACTTCTCTGTGAATATTGGTGATGTTCAAGCCACTGAAGATGCCAAGTTTATTCTCCTGTGCTTCCAGATTTACCAGAGATGCTGGTTAGTATTCAAAAAAGCTTCAAGCAAAGGGCCAAAGAGGCTGGAGAAGTTCTCAGATGAACGAGCTGCTTACTTCAGATGCTACCACAAGGTAAGGCACATGGTTGGTTCTCAGACTTTTGTTATTTAACGTAACATCAAGAATAAAATCTAAAGCTTACATGTATAAGTTGGCCTGAAAGTTGGAACTTTTTTCCTCTCAAGGTGCTAAATCCATTTGTATGGCCTTTCACTCAGTGAAGCAGAGGCAGAGGGAGTTCTGTTTTCTGCTTTGGAGCAAACATCTCGCTAAGCATGTGGAAAATAACTTTATTTTTAAAGCAACTGTCCTTTCCTCTCCTCAGCCCTTTAAACTCAGATCTGAAATACTTTGTGGTGGCTGCTGCTCTTCATATTTACAGTGACATCCATCCAAGGAAACAGGTGAAGTCAGAAAGCTGGGCACTTGGGAGTCCCCATTTTAGTAGGATTTTGCATCTGTGGGAAGGCAGTACCAGCTGCAGACATGAAGGTAAATTTAGTCGTTTTTATTGCAATAATGGTGTGAAAACCTTTGTTAAATTCATCAGCACTAAAAGAAAGTTCTTCCCTTCAGTCACTTCTCTAGAATTTTGTGCACCTTTCATATTGAAACATGAGAGTTTACATGTGTAATTCTCCTGGGCATGAAGAGGAAAATAAGAAACCCTGTAGTTTCTAATCATTGTTGGCAACATGTTGATATAGTGGAAGATTAGGAATTCTGTGCAAGCTCAGCTTGAGGGTGATCTGCACTTATTCACTTTGACACACATTTAGGAGGAAATCTTGAGGGAACACTGACCCTGAATTCAGCCTTGTCTGTCTACTTGCCATGGAATGTGTAACTGATTGCTCAGAAAACCTGTGGCTGTTTCTAATAAGTGAGGCCCAGAAATAGTTCATTCACATTTATATTAAGCACCTTTCAGCAGCAATGAGTGGTGCATTTGTTTCATTTGCTCTGGGTGAGACAGTTGCCAGCTTTGTGTGACACCTGCCTTTCTATTGGTGTGGCTCTGCCCATTGCTGCTGCAAATCTGTGTTTCTCCTAGTGTGTTAATGCCATAATTTAGCAGCACGCACTGACAGGGAGCTCACCCTGGGTAATGGATATGAAATCCCAGAGGAATCTAAAAGGGACTGGACTTTGTTCTCTCCTTTCAAGGAGTTCTATGGGTTGGCCCATCTTTGCACAGGTCTAACCCCTCAGCAGCGTGGATTTGCACCCCAAAGCACCATGCAAAGTCTCACTAGCTTGGAGGGATTTTCAGTTCCAAGTCAAGCTTAGTCTAGATTTAACAGGTACTTAATTTTAAAGTATTACTTCTGTAAATTTAGTTTCTGGGTTTCTCTAGTAGCTTATTTGACAGGAGTAAACGATGGTCAGACTCCACAATCAGTCACTGGGGATCGACTCTTTGCTTTAGTGACTGCACACCTCATGTTTTCTGCTGCTGAAGACTGGAACTGTGTAATCAGAGCTGTGATATTAATGATTATGGATATTACAGCAAGCCCTAGTCTTGGCTGAAGCCTTGAGAAACATTGTCAGAGCAGTGAGACACCTTACACATGCATTTTGGCCGGCTTTTTGTCAGAATTTTGCCAGTTGTAGACTCATAGAATGGCTTGGGTTGGAAGGGACCTCAAAGATCATCCCATCTCACCCCCTGCCATGGGCAGGGACACCTTCCCCTAGTCCAGGGTGCTCCAAGCCCCATCCAGCCTGGCCTTGGACACTTCCAGGGATCCAGGGGCAGCCACAGCTTCTCTGGGAAGTGACTCACCAAAATCTAGGGGTTATTTCAAGCTGGATGAGGGGTTATTTCAGGCAGGATGTAGGTCTAAACCCACATGTCTTCAGGGAAAATGGGCAGAGAAGTGTTTGCCTTTCCAAGGAGTAAAACACATCAGAGTGCAGTGTGGTTTCCTGGATGTCCCTGCTGAGAGGCTGGACAGTGATCTCTGCCCTGGGAATGTTGCCACTGGCATTTGTTGTCCGTGTTTCTTGCCCCTCTTTGCTGCCCTGGAATGATGCCCAGTGGGGAGGGTTAAATGAGCTTGCCCAGGGCTGTGGGGTGTCCCTTCTGTAGTGCTGGCACTGCCAGTGGGGCTCTGCAGTGTCCCCATTTGTCCCCTGTGATGGCAGGGCTGTTTTCTGGTTGTGGAGTCACCAGCTCTCCAAGTTGACAGGTCCTTGTTTATTTTTAACAAACCTCACTGAAAGGAAGCTAATGAATATTAGACAGCATTTCCTGGGCAAAATGTGTTCACTTACAAAGAGCACAGGTGGATAAAAATGAGTTTCTCTTTTAAATAAGCCTTGTAAATGTGTGAAATTCTAAGGTGAATGATGCAGCTTCTAACACTATTAAATAGGAGCTGTTTTACAGAAGAGAACATGTCAGTGCTGCTTTGTGCCACTCTGTGGATGAATTGATTCTTATAAAACCCATAGTTAATTATTAATAAACCCCCCCAATTGAATATGACAGAGCCTTCCACTGTCACCGCTTTACACCTGCCTTTGATGGTATCAGGACATCATCCAGAGGTGTGGGACAGTCACTGCTGTTTGGCACACTTTGATCAGCAGGAGCAGCTGTTGCAACAACAGCTCGATGAGTTGCTGTGACAACTCTAATTCTGTGCCTCCTGGGCAGGGGCTGCTTTCACTGTCTCTGACAATGCAGTTAATGCTGCAAACAGGAGCCCAGCCAGTCCTGGTAGCGTGTCAGGTGTCACTGTGCCATGAGCTGGTGCTAATGAATCTGAGGGAGAACATGGTTGGGTCTGAAAGATGATTCTGTAGGAGGAAAACCTCGCCTGCAGAAATATGGTCATTACCTTCCTGCCTGCCTTCTGAAGTGCTTCTGAAATGCTGCTGAAAGCAACATCAAATCTGAAAGCCGAGGAGCCCCCGCTCGGCCCATCGATCTCGGGAGAGCTTTAATCCATCATAAAACTGTAAAGGGTACAAAAAGAAAAATGATGAATGGAGCAAATTTTTCAGTAGCATCTGCCTCCTTCACTGAAGTGCTTCATTCTGTTGCCTATTTTTTTCCCCTTTTTTTCTGTGATGGATTAAAGTGCAAATGTCCCTTTGATTTATCAGTGGAAGAGGCTGAGCAGAGCACTGGGGCTGGGGGCACCGTGGGAGTACCAGTCTCTGGGCTGGGCTGCTGTGGGCTCAGGGCATACAGCATCTCCTTGGCACCTCGATCCATCAAGGTCTCTCTTTTAGCCATGTGAAGGCTGGGTCCCCAGGAGTGTTTCTGAGATGTCTCAATGGTATTTTGGAAAGTCCAGTTTCTCTGCATTTGAATGCATGATGGATGTGTCCTTGTCTGCAGCTCTGCACCAGGGCTGAGCTGGGACATCCTCACCACTGGAAGGGTTAAAACAGAACCAGAAATAAGTACCTTTTCTTTTGGGTATAATATTGACCTTTAAATACTTCCTAATTTTGTTCTATTTTTACAGTGTCCTAAAATACAGGTTGTCTGAGAACAGTCATTGTAGCTTATGAGCTGAACTGGGAATTTGCATACACAAAGCAAATTGCCCACTTAATTCATTTGGTCCCACCAGGGAGAGCAAATAATTAGGATCCAGGCTACAAAATCTATGCAGGGAGTTGCCTTTCAGGTAACTGTCTAGTTTTCACTTGTTACATGTAAATAAGCAACCCCAAATTGCCATGTGCTTTAACAAAATAACACTGGAGGAAGGAATACTAATTTCTCCAAGTTACTTTTTTGACTTTGCAAGGTGCCAGAAGAATCCTTACTATTCCAAAACAAACCCGAGTAATTGCATGGGGCTGACAGGAATACACCAGTTCCTCAAGGGGATCTAAGTTTTAATCCGATTGTATTAATCTTGCTTTGAAACAGCAGAAGTAATTTAAACAGTCTTTCTGTCTAGTTATGGAATAATCCATTTGGAAAATTGAATTGTGTAATTTGTAATTGTTTTCCAGGCCAAACTGTATTGGTAGCAAATTAAGTGTTTCAAGTATGACCACTCTGCTAATAACTAGCTGTTAAACATTTATTTAATGAATACTATAGCTTAGCTATGAATGAAGTGTCCGGTTCAAGACTTTAAATGAATTAAATTAACTTGTTTTGGTATCTTCACTCTCATGCCACGAGGTTCATGCCAAGTGTGAGGGGCAGGTTCATGTCCTTCCCCAGGAAAGCCAAACCTTGTGAGGGAAGGAGCAGCCTCTGAGGGTGATGGGGAAAACTCAATCTCAAAATATGGGGGTTGTTCCTGGCATTAATTGGAGTTTTCTTTTCTTTTCTTCCAAGCCAGTGCTGGGATTATGGTCAGTGTGTGCAATTCTGTATGGGAGCAGGGGAAAGCTCACAGCTCATGGTATTTCCCCCAGAAGAAAGGGGTCTGGCTGTAGATTTTATTTATTTATTTATATTGGAGAGTCCAGAGGAGGCAGCAGGAGGCATCTTATGGGCAGAACTGAGCTGGAATTTCAGCAGGAACATTTGCCATTAAATGTTCCCCTGGGATGTCCTGGGAAATGTTCTGTCTATACTCCTCATGGGGGCAATTTTCAGTGAGCCAAGACAGAACCAAGAGTCCTTAATTAAGATTAAAACCCAAGGTACTTGAGAGCCATGAAGTGTGGCTGTTGTGCAGGCAGTAAATATAGTCCCTTGTGTTCTGAAAGGCTGCCCATATTTGAGAATTATGCACTAATTCAAACAATAGTTTGAATGTTAAAGATCATTTTCAGTAAACTGTGTAATTGGCATGTTTTTGAAGGGAATGGGAGAGATGGAAGAATTTTGGTTGAGGGTGTCTGTCAGGGTGAGGCTCTGCTGGGAAATGAATGATGGGTCCCTGTTCCTGTTTCAGAACTCTCTTACCACACAGCTCTGCAAGTATTTGAGGTTTTAATCTAATTAAATGTATTTCAGTTATATGGATTGTCATCCTAATATAAAGGAGGCTTGAAAGTAAAGAGGAGGGGACAAGTGTGCCAAGGGAGGTCTTTAACCCGTTACAGAATACCATTCTTCTTCTTGTGATGTCTCTGTTAACACTGTCTTAGGTCTGGTATTTGTGGTTTACCCACCATTTCAGAATTAAATTGATAAACATACATTATTTGCTAACCTCAGATAAATAAAACCTACTTGAATTAAACTAATCACGAAAACACTTATTTTGAAAGAGCCTGGCAGGAGGAGAGTTATTTAAAAATGCCGAGAAAACTGGAGCCTGAGATATTTGCAGGTGTTTGGTGCCTGCTCCTGACTCCTTTCCAAGAGCTGCTGAGGGGGTGTTTGCAGCCTGTCACTTCCTCGCTGCAATGTGCCAGACAGTGGGAACCATCTGTTGCTCAAGGGGGAGCAACAGGGAGCCTGTTTAGGCATCTGGGACAACCAGGGGGTTTTGAAGCCCCTTGCTGGGTGACACAACAGGTGAGATGTCATGCTCTTCAGGTGACATCTCCCTCAGGGGTGCAGGTGGCGTGTCTGACCTTGGCAGCAGGAATTGCTTCTTGGTTAAAGATGGGTTTTGCCAGAAGGGCCATTACCAAAGTGGAGAACATCTCTGGGCTTCTGGAAGGTCAAGGCACCTTCAGCCCCAACAGGAAGAGAGGTCAGGTGCTTGTTAAGTGTTGTTTGGCCAGATATAAAAATCAGGCAGTTCCCTAATTCCTGAGCAGTGCAAACCAACCCTGATCCCACCGAGCCCTGTCCCATCACCCTCAGGGTTCACCACACTGGGGACAGTGGGATGTCCAGCAGTAGGAGTGTGATGTGCCTGGTTTTCAGGAATGAGCTCTTCATTAACAAAACTCCAAGGTAGGTAAATGATTCATTTCCCAAAGGTAGGACAACGTCCTGCTGACTTTTGGAGCCGGAGGTACAAAGCTCCATTAGCACATTCACTTGCAGGAAATGTAAATGTGCTCCGTGGAAATGTCAAGGTAGTTGCTGTCCTGAATGAAAAAGTCTGGCTCTTCATTTCCTCCTGCATTTGAATCCTTCCTTGGCATCTGAGAAAAATACAGTGGAGCTTGGCAGCTGGCAATTTGGGCTTGACCTGTCGTGTGCTGAGCACAATGGGAGCAGGTTGTGACAGATTTGTCATGTTTAGCAATGAATTTGGCGGTGTCTGGGGGATGTGCTTCCATCCCAGGATTTCCTGGAAGAGCAAAAACTCCTCGTGCGAAATTAAGCACAATTAGGAGGTCTCGGTTTTGACACTTCTCAAAATCTTCCACCTGGAGGCTGTAAAAACCTGACTTCTATGTTTGGCAGCTCTGCAGAAGGTTTGGTGTGTTCCCCACGGGCTGTTCCTTCCTTTATGTCCTTCTACTTCTGCCCATAGAATGAGTTTCCTGGCGTTGGAGCTGTTGTTTATTCTTAGTTTGGAGAGATGTGGCCCCTGAGCTGCTCTTTGTTCCCTCCACTCACAGGAAGAAGAGCTTTTTCAGGGGTCTCTGGTGGAAGTGGGATTTTTGGCTCTCAGTTCTCTGGTGGAGAGAGAAAGGTTGTTGGGTTGCAGAGCTCTGCTAAATTCTCCCCCTTTCTCTCTCTTCCCAACCCCTGCTGTGTCAAAAAATCACTGAAATATTTCCTGAGGATGAATATTTAAATACAACTTCCCAGTTGCCTGTCTGGGAGTTAGCCTTTACATTAAAATTAATTTAAATAATGAAGAATTCCTCCTTAGTTAAATTTCAGAGCATTGTTTGCAGGTTGGGAGGGTGGAAAGTGCACATTAGAAATACAAAGCAACCGTGGTATGTGTTTACCAAAGCTGTATACAAAGTAACAGCTCCATGTTTGGTTTTTTGAGGCATGAAAACTACTTTTCTAGTCAGTATTTGGCAACAGAAATCTACATCTTTAAAGCTAAAGCACTTTCTCATGACTGAAACTGATTGTTTTTGGTGTTGTTTTGAGTGGACCATTCTAACAAATCCTCACCTTCCCACAAAAAGTCATTTACAGGGCAGCTTTCACCACGCTCACAGCTTTGTTCTCCTTGATGAAAGCTCTCCTAGAACTTTCTCCTCCAAATGGGGGAATCCTTTAGATTTCCATCCTCACCTGCCTTTGCTTGAGTTACATCAGGTTGGTCTTTCTCATGCCCTTCGTGTAAATATTGCTCAGACTGGATCCTTTAGAATGTGATATAATTCTCTTCTCTCCTTGCCCAGTCAATAATGGATCTCTCTCTTTTCAAGCTCCTAAGTAAAAGGCCAAATTGTGCTTTTTCAGGTCACAGAGCTCAATAATGTGAAGAACATACTAAGGATGCCAAAAAGCACCAAGAAACACGCTGTTGGGATTTATTTCAGTGATGACACCTCCAAAACCTTTGCTTGTGAGTCAGGTGGGTGAAATGGTGACACGCAGTAGGAAACATAAGAGCATGAATTGTGAAGTTATAAATTATTATATACCTACACAGAGATTTTCTGGGCATTTATACAGAACTTGAGGCAGATGAGTGGTGCAAGGTGCTGCAGATGGAGTGCCTGGGAACACGGATTAATGACATTAGCCTTGGAGAGCCTGACTTGTTGGCATCTGGAGTAGAGAGGGAGCAGAGTGGTAGGTACATAAATGTTGACCTTTTAAACTTTTAATTGCATTATTTTCAAAGTTCTGCACTGTATGTATGAATGTTACAAATAAATAGGAGCAAATTGCTTTTCCAAGCCCTTCTTCCTGGTTTGTGGGGGTTGGTTTTGTTTGTTTCAGGGGTTTATTTTTGGCTTTTGTTTTTAATTGCTGCCAGAGATAATAAGGAAGGTAACTAGAATAATTTTGGAGCAGCACTTGTCTGAGAAAGCAAAGTTAGTTGCTCCTGGAGATGGGAACTGTCTTTTATTGTGTGTTTTCTTGTATGATGTCAGTGATTGAGGCTCTTTGACAGCATTGTAAAGCAAATAATAAATAATAGTAATTGCATGCAAAACCTGAGCCCATGGCTACTTCACTTTCCTATGCAAATTAAGTAATTACCTGCACGAGCAATGTGTTATTGCAGACAATTTTGGTAGCTGTTTGTAAATAGCAGGACTGGGTTGGTGCAGTTCTCTCCAGGCTCTGAATGCACAGATATTTGAGTGCAGCATTCTGACTGCCCCAAACATGGAGTTCATTGAGCACTGGAAGGAACTGAGCCTTTGTTTTTTGAATTAGTTGTTCTAAGTGGAAATAAGATCATTTATTAGAGCTGGAAAATAGGAAAGTCCTTGAATGACTTGCACATGTAACGGGCAGGGATTTTAGACTAACCTTTTGTTTTTCTCCCAGAGAGATTCAATGTGTATTTGATGCCATCCCCTAATTTAGATGTGCATGGGGAATGTACCTTGCAGATAACATTTGAGAATATCTGTCTTTGGGACATCCAGAATCCCAGAGTTAAACTCGTCTCTTGGCCATTAAGTGCCCTGCGGCGCTACGGGCGGGACCCCTCGTGGTTCACCTTTGAAGCAGGGAGGTACGTGGGGGTCTTTTATGATCATCCTTTACTTTTCTGTCCTGAGGCTGCTGGGGGTGCTCTGATCTTCAGCCAGAGGCCAGGCTGGATCTGCTCCTAAAAAAAAAGTGGAAAAAAAATATAAAAATAAATCCCATCTTAATCCCAGTGAGATGGAAGGAGTTGCCAAATGAATGTGCCTGAGGATGGGTGTGGGAGGGCTGAGGTATTCCCAGGATGGCAGGGTGGAGTGGGACAGCACTGTGTGTTACTGTATTGTCTTAAATAAAGCAGTTTATGAGCCACAGAAATGGATGGATGGATCTGGGAAGAAGAGATGAACATCATCCAAGGATTTGTACAATGGGGGCTTTTGGGCACAGAGTTATGGGGTCTGCACCAGGAGAAGTGGAGTTTGGTGTGGAGAGAAGGGAGTTATTTCCCTAAAGCAAACTAAAATGAAGAAGGGACTCCTCTTTTCCTTTTATTTTTTTTTATCCAAATGGATTTATTTGAAATTTGAATGCAATTCTTGTTCCACAGGTGTTGTTCTGCATTGCTCCTGCAGCTCACTTGCAATGAGCTGGAGACTTTGGCTGAAGTTGGAGCACTGCTTTATTGAGCTAAACTGTCAAATCATTTGCAGGGGATATGGATGCTTTATTTTAGATAAGCACATTAAAGAATTACCAGAGTAAAAGAGAAACCCATCATACAATTAACTTCCCTGGACAGGGAAAAGGCATTTAAATTTCCATCCTCCATATTCTGCAGGATTTAGCCCTCCTGGGGAGGGGGAAGGAATAAGTTTTCATTTAGCTGATAATGCATCGGGACAATGCAATTGGGACACCGAGGATTTGTATTTATTATTTCAAGTGGAAGATAAAGCTCTGCAAAACTCATTACCAGGAGTGTTAAAAGTCTGAAGGGGGAAGACAAATTAATCCTACTGGCACAGTTTCTAGATAGTCTAAATATAAAAAATCTGGGGCTGGTGCATGAACTCTCCAGAGCTTGTGATAGATCAGCAGTGCTGAGCTGAGTCCCTGTTTGGGACAGCACCAGTTTGGTCTGGAACAGTAAGATTGGACCAGGCCTGCCAAGAACCAAGGGCAGAGACTTGAAAATAACTTTGTTCCCTATTTCAGCCACCTCTGTTTCCCACTGCTTGTACAATGACACTCATAAAGCAGCACAGGGAGGTTTTGCTCATTTGTGGTGACCTGTAATCTTCATTCTCACAACTGCATCCCTCATGCTCTTGCTTTGGCAGGATGTGTGACACAGGAGAAGGACTGTTCATCTTTCAGACCAGGGATGGAGAAGCAATCTATCAGAAGGTGCACTCGGCTGCCTTGGCCATAGCAGAACAACATGAGCGTTTGCTACAGAGTGTGAAGAATTCCATGGTATGGCTGCTTGGCAGGCTCGGGGTTCCACACTGGAATATCCAACCAGAAATATGTGTCTTCAGGGGGTTTTCAAGTTTTGATTTACAGGTTCTGGTTATTGCTCTTCGTAAATTCTGCTTAAAATTTTGGGTAATATGTACAACTAGAATTCCTTTTCAAGAATCAAAACAACAGGGGAACTTACATTGCTCAATCTTTGTGCTTGCAAAGCTACCACTAAGTGTGAATTAATACAGAGATGATCAGCTCCTGTCAGTGCACATTCTCATTAGTTTCCTTTGATTAGTCAGCATCATGAGTTTGGTTGGAAGCATTTCTCATCCATCTATTTGCAAAATGTTGTGGCTTGTGCTCAGTTTTCCATTTGCTAATTGATGTCTCCACTGCGAGGATGATTTGGGAAGAGTCATATGATTCAGATGACTTCATATGAGTCATATGATTAGGATGGGGGAGGACTTTTGCCTGATCCCTCTGTGGAAGTCTGTTTTCCACAGACACTTTTTGTATCTCAAGCTTGTTCTGTGGCACACATGATTGGTAGGAAATACAGAAGTGGAAGATGCAAAACTAACAGAAAAGATAGTGAGGGATCTCCCAAAGCATTATGTCTGAGGAAGGCAGTTTTATGGCCCTTGCACCTAATGTGTTTCAGGATCTTATTAACTTCTAATTCAATCTTTTCTTTGCTCATGAAGCCTGTAGAGTGTAGATTGAGAAGGAATGTTTTGTGTATCTCATTTCCCAATTGGTCTCTGCACTCCAGGACTCCCAGGGTGAGTCTGGCAGCAGAATGAGCATCCTGAAGATAACAGGCTTTCTGGAATGTATAGAATGCCCAGAGAGGAGAGCTGTGGAGGAACTTGGTCATAAACCACAGCTCTATGCCAAGCAGCAGTAATTGGTTTATGTAATCTGCAACAAGACTTTCTTCTTTCTCATGCTGTAAACATAAGCACTGCTGTTATCCATGTGTAATCCTTTCAGTAAATCTACTGTTGGTTTCAGGGGTAAGTTGTAGTAATGATTTATTCCACTATTAACTGGATGAAACACAAAATGCCATTGCTACTTATGAAAACGTAAGAAAAGATGAGAGTGGATGCTGAGGGGATGGAGAAGGGAACAAATTGTTTTAAATACTTGGGTTTCTTTTGTTCTTCCATCATCTTTGCTCAGTTTGGCTTTTGTTTAAAACCAAAAACCTTTTAGTTCCAGTTAATAAAAGGAGTTCTAGTTCAGAAATATCCAAAGCTGAGACAGATGGGTAGATGATATAAGTGCTCAACAGTGACTCAATTAAGCAGATTAAAATTAACCCAGGCTAGGTCAGCATAACTAACTAACATTGGTAGCCCACCAGGATCAGAAGTGATTGAGTAACCTGTTGAGGGCACAACTTCATTTTCAAACATCAAGGATCAGTTCTGGAACAACAGAGAAGAGGGGCTGGTTGGTCCAACAGCCCTGCTTGGTTGTTGCCATGGTGCCCAGGTGTGAAAAGGAGCTGTGACAAACCCAGTGTAGGTGGCACCTGCTGCAGGGATTCACATCCAGCTGATGTGGGGCTGGGTGTTTGCAGAGCAAGACTTGGGCTGGGCTTGGATGGGTTAGTTTTATATTCACATCTGAAGTTTCCACTGCACAGAGAGCAGGTTGAAGATAGAAGGCACCTCTGAATAACCTGATCTCTGAGTACACCCAAACCCACAACCTTGGCTTTATTAGAAGCAGGCTTTAACCATCTGAGCTTATCTCAGGGTTATTCTGAAGTTTATGATAAAATCAGAATATTTTTATCAGCCTGTACATACATCTAACTGAATTCATGGAAGAAAATGCCTTAAAGTAGTGGTTTTGTGTTAAATGATATGTATTTAAGTCATGTATTTTGGTGTTAAATGCAGTATAAATAACAAGGGGCTGCAATTATGTAAGAAAATGTAGCTGAAGGCCCTGTTTGGGGGGGGGAACTGTGGGCTGGGGCTCCCAGCAATGCACTGCAGCCCATGTGCTTTCCTGAGCACACTTGGATGTGCTGCTCCTTCAGGGAATCGTGGCGAGGGATTCAGGGATCTCCTGTGGGACTCCTGTGCCAACCAGCTGGCACGGTCCTCGACTGTAGGAGAGGGGAGATGAACAGAAAATGTCTCAAAACTGACAAGAACAACTTGTCCTCACACATGAAACATATCCAGTCACGTTCTCGGCGTGCTGAGGCTGTGCTTAACTTTGGGAAGTTGCTTGTGTGGCTGGGAAGACCCTCTGCTGGCTGTGCTGGCACAGAGGGAACATCCCAGCGCCGTCCTGCCTTCTGCTGATGCCCGGTTTCTGTTTCAGCTGCTTGGGTTAGGACTCCCCTCGGGGGAAGCAGGGCTTGCCCAGGACCAGGGGAGCACCAAGGTGAGCTGTGGTGGTGCAGCAGCAGCCTGACCTCCTAACCCATGGTGTGTGCCCGTGGACACTAACCCAGTTAGCCCTTGGTGCTGTGGAGACTAACCCAGCTGGGCATTGCTGCCCGTGGAGGGGGGCAGAGGGAAGGAGGGGCTGCGTTGGTTGCTTTGCTGGAAGCTCTTGCAGGCAGTGGGTTTGCTGTGTCACAGCCCTTTGCATCCCTTGCAGCTGCAGATGAAGCTGAGCGAGCGCGCCGTGTCCCTCAGTGCCATGGTGCCCCTGCCCCGCAGCGCATACTGGCAGCACATCACCCGGCAGCACAGCACGGGGCAGCTCTACAGCCTGCAAGGTAAGGGGGCACCTGGGCACAGCTCCTGGCATTGATGGAAGGGCACTGCCCTGCCTGCCCAGCTCACCCAAGGCTGGCATTCAGGGCTGGCTGGCTGAGGGAGACAAGGCACCTTCACTCAGCTTTAGGTCAGGAAGGCTCTGCTGGCACCTGGGGGGGACAGGACAGATGGGAGACTGTGCTCAGGGGCTCTGATGCTGCTCTGAGCTGGGACATGAGGATCTGTGCTGTGAGAATTCACCCTGTGCCACCCACCCTGTCCCACTGCAAGTGCTCCCCTCTTCCCCAAACGGAGAAATGTTACAGGTGAAATGTCTGTTGTAACAACAGACAGAGTGATGTGAGAGTTTGAACTCACAGAACTTTCATGGGATGAAGAACTTGGCAGGGGGGTTGTCATCAGGAGGTTCTCCTCTTCTTGCTTCCTTTTGGAGAAGGATCCCACATTTGGGCAGTTACCAAATGTGCCCAATCCTTTCAGCTACCAAACCCTGACTTTTTGCCAGACTCAAACCCATTTGGCTCCCTCCTGCCTCGTGCCAAGAGACATACAGCCTTCCTTATTCATTTTGTGTACTTGCTAACATTCAATCAAAACAACCACATCCTCAAAAACAGCTGAATTAGGAAAAGGAAATGACTGTGATAAATAAATCTAGAAGGCTGTTTCTTGAGCAGCTGCAGTGCTGCCACTGTGCATTGCAGCATGTCCTGAGGCTGGGCTGGTGCCTTCTCCAAATCCTCTCCTTGCTGCCAGCCCAGGGGCAGCACAGCTCAGTCCCCTCGTGCCTGAGCACCTCCCTGGGCAGCAGAGAGGGAAGGATGCTCCCCAGTGGTCCCTCCGTGGTCTCCAAGGGACATCTAGTGGTTCCTGGGTGCCTGGATGGGGTGGAAGGGACCCTGCTGCTCCTGCAGGCGGGCTAGGATGGCTGTCAGGGCAGCATCTCTGCCCCGGGGTATTTTAGGGTGTGTTTCAAATCTGAACTTCAGTCTCCTGAGAGAGGGGAGGTGGCAGCACCTGATGTGTGTGCCTGATGCTCTGTGCTGGTTTCCCCAGAGGCACCTGGAGCAGGAGCTGCTGGTGCTCACACCAAGGTCAGCATCCTGTAGTCATGTGTGTTTTCAGAATGAGAAAACATCCTGGCTTGGAAAACGTTTAGAGCCTTTTCCTTGTTTGGCTTCTTTTTCCCCTCCTCTCGGACACTGGGAGTTTCTCAAGGAATAATGGGTGGTAGATACTTATTTTTTTTAAATAAAACCAGTGGAGTTTAGCACCTCCATGACAAGGAATGTCTCCATCAGTGATTAAAAATCACAGCGCTGGCAACCCTGACACATATAGCCGTATTCCAGTCTGGTCCTCTGGTTTTCAGGGAAAAAAAACCTTAAAAAAAGAGCCTAAAAGGTGATGCTTTTCCTTGTTCCTTTTTCCCAACACTAGAGGGGGCAGGCAGCACATGGAAAGCCCGAGTTAACCAGAGCAGGGTTGACTAAAAAGGCAGCATTAAGTGCCTGCTCAGACTTGTTCAATAAATTAGGGCATGGGAAGATGAGCTGCTGGTGGCAGGCGGTGGCACACGGGGACAAGGCTGCTCCAGCCCTCGGACACAGGCAGGGCACTGGGCTTGCTGTGCCCTGCTGTGGAGCCCTTTATTAATACACTAATTCAGAGCTGACACAGATAAATTGACTATGGGTTCAAACCACTTGGTTTATATATAGAAAAATGCGTTGCTTTTGAAACTGGGAAAAGGATCCTAAGAGAATGTTGTTGTGATAAGGAGGGAAAAGCCTTTGTGGGATGGGTCAGCCATGCAGCCAACCCTGGAATTAGGGGGGACACTGAAGGCTTGGTGGTGGTCAGCACTTCAGTGGTACCCCCAGCACCTCTAATTCCATGAGGGTCCCAAATTCTGGGCCACCAAGCTCATCAGAGGGATGGGGTACCTCTCCTATGGGGAAAGGCTGAGGGAACTGGGATTGTTCAGCCTGGAGAGGAGAAGCTTTGGGGTGACAGAACTGTGGCCTCCCAGTGCCTGAAGGAGTTCCAAGAAGGATGGAGAGAGACTATTTCCAAAGGTGGGACAAGGGGAAATGTGTTCAAAGTGCCAGAGAACAGGGTTAGGTGGGATATTAGGAAGGAATTCTGCCCTGGGAGGGTGGGCAGGCCCTGGCACAGGGTGCCCAGAGAAGCTGTGGCTGTCCCATCCCTGGGAGTGTCCAAGGCCAGGTTGGACAGGGCTTGGAGCACCCTGGGATTTGGTTCTTGTCCTCTTTTCTAATGTACAGGAAAGATCTGCTGCTAATATTCGGACCTAAAGTGTATTTTTAATTTAAAATGCAAGGTCAGAGCTTTAGGTCAAGAGAATCCGAGTGTGGATGTCTGAGATGGAGCAGCAGATGAAGCAGGGATAGCTTTAATTGAAATCCAGTGCTCTGTGGTTCACAGAGTCCTGTGTAAAACACTGAATGAGGTGCCTGTGTCTTACTGAGGTTGTTCTGTTTCTTTGCATGACTGGTGAAGATGTTTCCAGCCCGGTGAAGCTCCATCGCACAGACACTTTTCCAACCTATGGGTCAGACCATCGATAAAAGACTGCAAAGAACTTCACAAACTCTTGACTTCTGACCAACTGCCCCAGTGGATGACAGTGAGGATGATGATGATAATGATGGCAATGTGGAAAAGTCCAGGTTGGATGAAAAATTCTTGCAATACAAAGGATTTTTTTAAACTTTGCCAAAAGTGGAAACTATTTCTGGGGAGAGAAACAAACCCAACAAACCCTCTGGTGTATCTTTTATATCTTTCAGCTGGACAGAGAAGAAATCACTCCCTAAAACCTTCCAAATGATTTTGTATGCTAGGTATGCTGTAAATACATGAGACTCTCCTGTGGTAGTGTGGTTCCATTTTGTCCTTTACAGCTGTGTGTTCACTGCTGGGTCACTCTTGGTTGTGGCAATGCTTATCTTTAGTTATTTACATTATTGTTATCCTAATCCTTGCCCTTTGGAATGGTGGCCAGTTTTAAGCAGCTATTGGATACAATTTTTCCTGTTTGAAGCCTGATGAAGACTTGATTGATTTCTTTTAAAAACATCCTCTCTATCTTCTCTTTCCTGTATTTATTTCCATCTCTGTAAACGTTTAAAATAAAAACTCCCCCTTAATTTGTGGTTCAGTGCTTTTTGTCATCACTGTCAGCATCACAAACAGCTCTTGTGGAGGATGGAGGAGGGTTTGCTGTGATCTCCCTCCACATCCAAAGCCACACAACCACCTGTTGGATGTCCTGGGAAAGCAGAGTGGGAGATCCAGCAGGAACCTCACAGTGCCACAAAAATTTTGTGGCAGGAAGATGATTTTTTCTGCTTTGTGACAGCATTTATGTTAGACACTACTTCCACGGCTTCATTTCCATTTAACAGCAGCAAACAGACTTTCAAAAATAGCACCTTTGGCTGCTGCTGCTGTGCCAAATGGTCAGAGTTGGGGAACAGCTGTGGGCAGAAAATTGTGACTCCCCTGAATGCCAATGAAGGACTGAGTGAGGTGTAGGAAAATGAGCTTGTTAAGAAGGCCTGGCCAGGTCACACAGGCTGATCTTCTCTAAGCTTCTCATTCCTGCTCACCTAACGAGCTTAAGGACTAAGGGAGAATATGGTCTCTGCATGGTTTTAATTGTTAAAATATTGGATACAAGTCTACGGATAACTGCATTTATCCAGGCATGTATAATGTTAGCAGCTCCTTTTTCAGTAGGTAGCCCAGAAGAAAAGTAAAAGGACTCAGTGGCCAGAGGAGGTTTGTAGAGAATGAGCATCATTTGCTCATGTTTATGAAAATGAGTTGTCAGAGGCTCATTTTGTCAGAGGACATGCTCTCCCATGTCTTTACCTTCCTCTGCTAAGCAGAATTTCTCTCCAGGAATAAGGAAGGGGCAGACGTTTCCAAGTCAATTCAGCCTTTCTTGTTACAGCATCCTGAAATAGCCAGTCCCTCCAGTAAGGGCTGCTTTGGGCTTAGGATCTACCAGCTTAACAAACATATCAACTGTGAAGTAAAACAACTGGATAAAAGGTAAGAAGTTGGGTTTCTGCATCCAGGAGGGTTGTAGTAACAGAGCTGGAGGTGAGGGGGGCTCTCAGGGAAGCAAACATGAGTGTGGTGAAGGTAAATGTCTTTCTGAAGGAAAAAAATCAATATGGCATTGTTGTTTGAGGAACACCATAGTGCAAAGATAAGCTTAATTTATTGTAAATAAGGATTATGTTCACTTTATTTCCAAGCTGAACTGCTAACATATATAAGCGATTGAAAGGCATGTTATGACTAATAGGCCTTTATCTTTCAGGTTTGCTTCTGCTAATGTATTCCCTTTAGAGCTGGCAGCATCTGCTGTTTTATCATGGGTATGACAGTTCAGTAAATGCTTTTATTCACCTTTCACTCATGCAGTGATTGATATAGCAGGACTATCTCTGCTTGAACAGGCCAATTACAAAGAAGACAAAAAAAGCCCCTCCAACCTTGGCCTTTCAATGAAGGGTCATTAAATCATCTAGCTCTGACATTCTTTCTAGTGAAACTGTCTGTGAAAGATGGGAAATTGGCCCAAAAGTAACTTTGCCTTGAATTACTCTGTGTGCATGACAGGATATCAAGAAGTTGCCTCCTTTTAATTTCTGGTACCAACAGGTGAAGTTGTCTTTGCATCATTGCTGGCTCAGTTACCAAGGTCATTGGCTGAGGGAAGGGAGAGAGTTTGCTACTCCTGGAATTAATGGATTTAAGGCAAGGGAAGGACTTCCCTGGTTTGGGGCTCATCCTGCACAGCAGAGTGTGTGTGGGGATGCTCTTTGTGCCCGTGGGGTGTCCGTAGTACCTCATACACTGATGAAGAGAGATGCTGACCTGGAGTGGAAATCCCTCAGGCACCTGAGCTGTGCCCTGTGTGAAGAGTTTGTACTTCAGGAAATGTGATACAAACCCCTCTGGAGGGCTGGGGGTTCAGGGCTACCATGGGCTCTGGGGATCTGTGTGTGACAAATCCTTGAGAACAGCTTTTCTTCAGCCCTGCCATCCACGCAGCCCCTCCACATTCACAGCCCTTCCCAAAGGCTTGTTTGAGCCTGTGCAAAAAGGAGAAAAACAATTTATAGACTGGTTTCAATTGCTCCACTGAATTCCAGCAGAGCCTTTTATATCCTTCATGCACAGAGCTTCCCAGTTAACTTTATCAAAGTGTTGTGCAGAGTCATCCCAAGGAGCAGCTCTGGGTAACCTCTCCCATTCATCCAGCTCTTGGCAACACAAGAACCAGCAGAAATGCCAGACCTTGAGCCCTTTCATCCCACAAAAGAGCAGTGGCCAACCTGCAGGTCATAACTGGAGGTGGAAGAATATGTTTCAGGGTTGAAGAGAAGAAGGGATCAGAGGGAGAGCGTGGAGCTGCTCGCCCAATTGCAAATCCATGCTGAGAAAAGTTCTCGTGGCTTTTGAGCAGGAATAAACCAGCAAAGTGGCAATAGCACAGTGGGCAGAGGGAGAGGGTCCAGATGCAGCAGAACTCGGGGGGTAGTGCTCTTAAAAGGCTAATCTTGGAATCCACTGTTAGAGGGGCAAAAATTCTAATGTCAAGACTTCAAATTATGTTTCTTTCTTTAGCTGTTTTTATTATAGGTAAGAGAATGTAAATGCCATTATCTCATACAGCACTGGGGGCAATGGAAGTGCTGTAAATCATGGTTGAGAGGAATGGCACGGGCACCTCCTCTCCACTTCCATTTTATATTCCCATGGAATCGCACAAGGACTTGCCAAAAGTCACTCAAGACCCCCAGGGATTTTTATCCCAGTTCAAAACTTTTTTTTATCTTTTTTCTTTAATAAAGGAGAACTTCCACTTTTTTCTTGACCAAGATGTAACAAAACACCTTTTTCCTCCCTGAGGGAGGGCAGTGATTTGAGTGGGTTGTTCCAGCGTTTGTCTGAGTGACACAGCTTTATTTTCCAGGCTTGTAGTGCTGTTAATGCTTATTCTTAAAACTGTTAGTGTTTAGTTTTACTCTCCCTGCTCACACCTCACAGCAGAAAAGCACCATTAATATTTCAGCAGACGAGCATCTCTTGAAGTTTGTGACTTGCAGCCAGAATGCCATTAATTTCGGTAATCACACAGATAACATTAATTCAATCAGAGCTGGATCTGAGTCCTGTCGCTGAGCAATTCCAGTGAGTGCATAACAATCCTGCTGCCTCAGGCACTGGGAGCAGGGGTCAGGCTGGGATATTTCTGGGCATTCATTAACTTCCACAAGGGCAGATTGATCTTCTCTTTCCACGAACGCTAATGAACCGTTTTCTTATTTTTAGGGAATATTTTATCACTACCAGTAGTCCTGTAGTGTTTGAAGAAAAGCTGTTTTCAAACAGAAGGCTCTAATTAGAACCCGGGCCTGGGCTGTATTGATTGCTTGACACTTTCTCCGTGGATTTACAAATGCCAGTAAATAAACTTGCCAGGATAAAGTTTATTTAGTGGCTTTCTCTGTAGTATGTGGCTTGTGCATTCTTCTATCCCTTGACAAGCCAAAAAGGGGATTCAGGTGCTGAGGCATTCAGGCTGCTCAGCTTTGTATCGGAGTGTTTTCCCACCTATCCCTTTTTTAAATACTCTGGAAATCTTTGAGATAAAAGGAGTGAGGTGTTGATTTGCTCTAAGCCATCAAAAAACCAAAACAAAACAAACACCCCAAAAACAGCCAACCAACCAATAAAATAAAACCCAAACAAAACAAAATACAAAGAAAAAGAAATTACAGTCTTTCTGCTGAAATGAAATCCTGGCTTTCCAGCCCCAGAATGTGACAAAATATAGGCGGAATTAACAAAAGTAGCTGGGAGTGTGTTTGGCTCTGGTTGTCAGGGCTGTGTCCCGGAGCTGCTGGTGTGGCGCGATGCCAGTCCCTGCCACGGGATGCCAGCCTTGGCCTGGGAATGGGAATGGCAGCCTTGGTTGGGAATGGGAATGGGAATGGCAGCCTTGGTTGGGAATGGGAATGGGAATGGCAGCCTTGGTTGGGAATGGGAATGGCAGTCCAAACTGGATTTCCTCCCTCCTTGGTTGCCCAGAGAAGCTGTGGCTGCCCCATCCCTGGGAGTGTCCAAGGCCAGGTTGGACAGGGCTTGGAGCAACCTGGGCTCATGGAAGGTGTCCCTGCTCATGGCAGGGGGTGGGATGAGATGATTTTTAAGATCCCTCCCAACCCAAACCACTCTGGGATTGTGTGATATTTGATTTTCCGCATCCTAACATTGAGAATGGCACATCCTCAAACAGGAGTCCCCAGGATAATCAGATAGTAACAGTCCTGCCGTTTTCAGAAACAATAGGATAAGGACCACATAAAACAGTGTGCAGAAGACCTCTGATCCTACCGGACAAATTATCTTTTAAAGGACACATAAAAATGAGATTCTAATTACCTGTGCTCATTCAGATGCTTTGGTTTGGTGAGGGTTTTTTTGTGGAATTGCACCCCAGCCACAGTTAAAATCCGGCAACTGCCTGATTTCTGTCTCTCATCTCCAGGCTGACTTTCCCTAACCTTCTGTCCTAGACTTTTATATTCTGCTGTGAACTTCCCAAATGTGGCATTTGCCACCTCAGAGGGGAACATGCTCTTTATGTGCAGTCTGGGAAATCATGCCTTTATCAAATTACTGCTTCTAATCAGATATTGTCTGTACTTTGAGACAACTGAATGAAAGATGTTATAAAAGAGAAATAAATAAGAGGAATTCACTTGCTAATAAAATTTATTGTATCTTTTTGACTGAATCAAGATTATTTTCCACAATGAGAGAACAAATTATAGAGAAAACGTGTGGTGCTGAAGGCAGTGCATCCTTTTGGAATATATTGTCCATAAAATTGAAGTAAATAGTTGCATAAATCCTTATTTCTCCAGAAGGGGGAATGACTCAGCTGAAAGCCAGACAATATTAATGAGGTGTGATCTCTGTTTCTGGCACATTCAGTAAAAGTGTCCCTACATTTAGCATAAATGAAACACATAAATGCTGATAGTTCTGCAGTGTAGGAAGGGGAAAGGTGGCAAAAACTGATGTGTAGCTTCTCTGCCAGACTTTCACGGGATTTTCAGTGGTGGTGGGTGTAGACTTGGAGCAACTCCAGGGGTTCAGACACTGGAATGCCCCTGGCAGCAAGGAGGACCAAGGCTGGCTCTGAGGGACTGATGTCCACACAAATCCCAGCAAAACGACAGCCTCTTGTAAGGCAAATGAAGAGCTGGATTGGAAAAACAGGTCTGTGGCCTCTCCAGGTGCCACCACCCCTTTGGTGATAAATCAGTAACAAACACTCACAGAGGTATCTGAGGTGTATAATGAGATAAACAACACCCAAAGGTATTCAAAGGACAGATCATCCCACCTGAAATATTGTAATTTTCATAATTTCTTCCAGTTTTTCTATATTTTTTCTACAGAATACAGAAATTGATGAATTACATTGAAAGTTATATTAGGTCACAAAGCAACGTGTTGGTGCCCAGTATCAGAGTGAAGGAAAAAAGTATTTGATGTGTTGATACCGAGTCAGAGATTCAAAATTCCATGGAATCAGACACTTGTGTCACTGTGCTAAGCTGTGACCTTAACCCTTTGGAGAGTGCTGGCTTTGTCATTACTCTGTTTTACAAAATTCCACCGAATTTCCACAAACCTGTTGAAGTTCTTGCATTACAAACACAGCAGATTATGGTGCAGGGTTAGTGGTGTAGAAGCAGCTTGGGGGAGCAGCCCAGATCTTCATTTCATTGGGCTGGCACTGCTGGAGAAGGCAGAGTTGATGGCTGATTGATGGGCCTTGTCCTTCAGGATGTTCTGTTTGTGCAGTGAGGGGGTCACAGCAGAGTCCAGGAACAGCAGCCAAGGCAGAACCAGCTGCTGCTCCCACAATCCCAGCAGATTCTCCTCCAAATTGCTCTTAGTTGTTTGCTCTCCCTTGTCCCCAAAGTTTGCATTCTGCTCTCCCAGCCAGGACTGGAATTTCAGTGGCCTTGCAGACTCTTAGGCATTTTATTAGTATGAATATGGTCTATTTTTTCTGGCTGTCTGTTTTGTTAACTTTCATTTCCAGCTGTTTCTGAAGCCCAGGCTGAAGGGGTGCTCCCAAGGTGCTCTTTGCTGGAAGTTCATTTGAAAGCCATTAATAAATGCCTCCAGCAAACCCTCCTATGGAGTTCTTCAGCAAAGGCTTCTGAGAGCTCATCTGATTGACTCCCAATTTGGAAGGCAGAGTTCAAACAGATCTCAGCCCTCTTTTTGTATCAAAAGAAAAGATTTTTCTGGACAGCTCTGTTGAAACATGCTGACTGTGATCTGCCTTTGAGTTCCCACCGTGGCCACGGGTTCAGAGATCAACTTCCTCCAAACTTCAAGAGAAACACAAGTTTTCCCCAGAGGGAAGGATGAGACATGAGCTGAGCTGGACTCCTGAGAGGTCCATGTAGGCAAAGGTTCTGGGAAGCTCCCATAATAACTCACCTGCAGGACACAGACCCGTGGGCAGCTGCTCCCTGCTATTTATGTGGTGTGCAAAACTGTGCCCAACCTTCCTCACACCCTCTCCAGAAGATGATTTAAGGAATAGAGAGAAATAAGATGTTGGAATCCCTCTGGCTGCTGCAAGAAAGGGTGTTTTTCTGTTGCTTTAATTAAATAACCATTTTCTTTAGAGCTCAGAGTGCTTTCACTGTGCTTGTCAGGGGCTGCCAGGCAGGCAGAGTTGCAGCTGCCACTCTTCTCTGAGCAGTACAAATCATGGCAAGCTGGACACAGCCCAGACATGACAGAAAGGTGGAATTCCTGCAATGCATCTTTTGGTGGGATGTGAAGAAGAGAAAGAGCTCTGTCACAACACACCAGTTCTCCCAGATACATCCTTTATACTGAGATGTGCAGAAGTTCACAGGGTCTGAAACACCCATTTCCCAAGGTGCTGCTGCAGGTGCCGTGCCCAGGCAGCACCATCCTGCTTCCCTCCTTCCTGCACCTGCAGAACATGCAGTGAAATCTTGTCCTCCCCTTCCCTGGGGCCACCTGAGTCTTCCTTCATTTTATCTCAGAGCCCAAATTCTCCCTTCCTTAAACAAGAGTTTCTTGTCTCTGTTGTGTTTGGAATGAGAGCCTGAGATGTGAGCCTTTTGCCCCAGGTTTGGATGAATCACCAGGATTAAAGCAAAGCCCCACAGACTGTGTGGCACAAAACCAACCCCAAAGTCTATTGCTTCTGGACATTGCTGATTTTCTCTGGTGGAATGACTTAGTTGCTATCTCTGTGATGTTTGTCTTCTGCTGTATTTCTCTTTGTTAGCAAAGCATTTTTTCTCTGGCAGAAGCAAGGCAACACAAGAAGTCATCTTTTACAATTTACACACAGGGTGGAAAGCTTTATATCCTCTTGGCTTCCTCCACCAACCCACAGCAATCATTTATCTTCTGATTCCTCTAATAGGATGTGACTTCTTGTGACATCATATTTGGAAAGGCTGCAATTTAATGGGTGTATTTTATCCCCCTTCCCCAACACTCCTCCATTTTGCAGAGATTAATCATTTAAAAACACAGTGCAACCTCCTACCAGAGGCTCCTTGCTCGGGGCTGACCTTGCACCAGCCCATCACACAAAAACAGCCAGGCTTGCCCACTCACACTTCCCTGGCCCTCTGAGAACTCTGCAACTATCAAGCATGAAAATGTTTAGGAAAAAAGAGATTATTTTAAAGATTCTAAAGACAGTGAATGTTTGGTAATACTGAAGTACTCCACTTCATCATAAAAAGGGGATTTATTTAGTTTTTTAAAATTTTCATCTCAAATTAAAGGTCAGCTCTTGCACAGACAGAGCAGCAGTGTAATGCAGGTGGTGATGGCAGGCTCTAAACCGCAGAGAATTGGCTTTGCTGCCCTGGCAGGGGCACTGAAAGCTGCTGAAATGAGAGCATCGAGTTCCTTCTATTGTTTTACTGGTAAGAAGCATAAAAGTCCACAGTAACACACTGATAACTTAAATATCCATTTCCTCCCCTCCAGTGTAGATTACAGATAGGATTCATTCCAGCAGGGATGCACCCCGAGGAAACTCTGAGCTGTCAGCCCAGGCAGTGCTGCCCAAAAACCATCTCTGGCTCTGGAAGTGTTTGTGTCATTCCTGATCAGGGTCTTTAATCACCCACCTGATTCATGGCAGACAGGGATACCCTGCATTTTCTTTCCTGTATGAACCATGCAGATATCTGGGATGTGAGGTTTTGTTCATTATTTGGAATAAATAAATACATTTGTGAGTCCTGAGAGGAGGGGCTGAGGGAGCTGTGGGGAGGCTCAGCCTGGAGAAAACAAATGAAATAAGGATTTGTTAATACCACACAGGAAATCGAATTTTGAGTTTGAGTTAAATGCCACCGGTCTCTGCTGTAAACACAAGATGCTCTTTGGGTTGGTCCATGGGCAAACATGGAATGAAGCAATTTAGCCAGAGGAATGATAAGCCCTGTAAGCCATGGCTACCCCATGGAAATCTGCAGAATGCCAATAATTTAACAATACATGTGCTTGCTGGATCAAACAGTCCCAACTCTGTGTGCTCTGCAGTGAAACCACGAGATCCAAGCAGAAGGTGTGCTGAGATACTGTGCTCTCGAGGCAGCAAATTGCTGAGTGCCTAAAATCTTCAGCTGCTTCAATTATTTGTGGGAGCAGGAGGTAGCTGGGTTTAAAATAGATGTTAAGGCTGTGACTGTAAAGAGGAAATGAAAAATGAAACACCCCAACAGGCTGGAACGGAAAAATAAAAGCAGATTATTTGTAACTAATGTGAGACAACTGTTGAAAACTGTGAAATGGGGGTTCAAATGTGAACTGGAAGGATGGAGAAGAGAACTGTCCCTGCAGGGGGCAGAGCTGGGGCTGGAGCCTGAGCGAGGTACAGGGCAGGGGCACAACAAATACAGATGTGCTGCACATCTGCACCGTGGACAGCAGGAGAAGCCTTCAGCAAACTCTGCAAGATGTCAGTGTGTGATACCAACCCTTCTCAAACGATGTTTCCCCCAGTGCTGAATAGTATATTGGCTGCAGAATGAGTCCTTCCAAATGCAGCTTCCCATTATAGTTAATTATGTTTAAAATGGGTATTAAAATGTGTCTTGAAAATCACAGTCTGGCTCTTACTCTCATTGAATAAATGGTAGGAGGGAGCTGTACAGACAGATGTGACTAAGACATGAGATTTGTCAGGATATTTTGTAGAAATGGATATATTTTTAAGAGAACTATCATGTATGAAAAAGAAATGACTTGGAAGATAATACAGATAATAAAGAGAGTAAATGTTTGAGGATACTGAAATGCTCCATTTCCTCATAAAAAAGGAGCTTTCTTTCAAAATGTGTTTGCAAATTAAAGGTCAAAGCTTCCACAGACAGATCAACACTCTGATCCTCTGCAGCTGGAGCCTTCCTTGCCCTAACCAGGATCACCTGGGCTCCCCACCCACCCATGGCCCCAGGGCCATATTTAGGGCACACCCTGGGCCTTGCACAAGGTTTTTGTGCCTGTTGTGGCCATGTCTTTGCTCAGCCTGCTCTGCTTCTGTTTCTCCCTTGCTGAAGCCTTTCCAGGCTGCTCCTGGATCTGCTCATCACCTCTGAGTTCCCATGTGCTGGTGAAATGCTTGTCCCCTTGGGCTCCCTCCTCACCATCCTCTGCAGAGCTTCCCACTTGTGCTGCTCCCCGATGGAGGTAAGCTCTATTTTTAAAAAAATATAAAGTTGAATCAATTAAACTTTGGCTTAGATATGGAAATATTGCTCCTGAATCCAGTAGGAGCCAGGTAGCTCAATGTCATCTGAATTTATCTGGCTGTGCAGCAGGAGTCTGCAGGAAGGCAGGGGTTTGAACAGAAGGTTTTTCATTCTCAGCTCATTGCTGTGCTCTGCCCTGGAAGAGATCCTGGAGATTATCATGTACACCAGGAAGAGCAAGGTGCTACCATGCTAAATCCATTTCTCCTCTGAGCCACTAGAAAAAGGTTTCTGGCATAGAAAAGACGGAAATTTGTGGGGAAAGAGAGGAGAAAATTTTAAATGGCTGCACCTCACCTCAGGGAGGTGATCATGTTTCTTGCTTGCTTTTTTATATCTGGTTGCTGTTCTGTCAGTGAGATGATTCCCTAAATACCTCGGGGTGCCTTCCTCACTCTGGATGTTCATTACCTGTAAATGCCCTGAGCTTCATATGTTTATTTCCTGTAGACCTTGGTCTGGAAACAAAACTATAAACTCTGTAGCTTGTCGTGGCTGTACAGGAATCTGCAGTCTGAGTGATTGATTGAGTCCCCATCAACTGAGGGGACAAACAAACACTCCATTTATCATGTATGCATTTAGATTTTAATGGTAAATTACATTACATGGGCAAAAGTGTTTGTGCATAAAGAAGTTACTCTGGCAAAGCTGTCTTCAGGTTCATGAGAATGTTGGTATAGCAAACCCAGCACATTTCTTACCCTGTGTGTTATTTACTAGTGCAGTCAGTTTGTTATGGGAGGTATAATGGCTTAGCCCTGCTTAAAAAATTAGTTCTTGGGAATCTCAGCATGAAATTTGGCAAGAGACTGGAAAATCACACTTTTTACATTCCCTGTGTGCTGCGAGGCATTAGAGAGAATATAGCTGAGTGTTTATTAAAAGGAGAAATATTTACTATGGCAGCTCCAGGATGCAAGCTGGCTGGCAAGTGTGATAATCCCAGCAGCTCATGGAAAAAGGAGTGTAGGTAGATAAAAATGAAGGTGTTGCCTCCTTCATGAAGAGTTCTTTGAAGTAGGAATGGAGCCTGTGGAGTGGACATGTTTCTTTTTTAAATAAAGCCAATTTGACTCTGACATTTATGCAAGTGAGATTAATGAGGCCAGGCCAGGCTGTGTTCTCACTCACCAGGGTGGCACCAGCTTGTCCTGACCGTGCCCAAGGGAGGCTGTAGCCCAGGTTTGTGCCCAAAAGCAAAGTTCTCCCAGAGAGATTGGTGGCAATTGTGTCATGGGAAATGGTCTGTCTCCAGTGGTGCCATTGATAGCAAATTTATCTGCCTGTATTTTTATTGACTTGGAAAAGAGGCAATTTTGGGTGTTTGGGAGTGAATTCCTAACAGGCAGTTGGTGCCACAGCAACCATTGAGCTGCCCAAATGGCCTACTGGGAATGTTCAGGCTCCTGTCACTTATTTTCCTGTTGCAGTTCAGGTCCATCTCCTGCAGCTCTTGGGCTCAGAGGAGACTGGTGTTGGACTGGGGGGAACTGTCACATTCATTGTTCCTGCCCTCCCAGTATTGTGTGAAATGTGTATGTGTAACTAAGGAGCATATTATTAATGGATGGTTAACAAATCTTGTCTTTAAAGGGGAAAAAACCCTACAATTTGTGCAACTGCTCATGAAAGTACAACATCCTTTTTCCCTCTGTAGCAGCTTCTTCACTAGAAATCAAATCATACCTGGGCAGCTCGATGGTGGTTTGACCCCAAAGCTCTACCTAAGCCATGTTTAAAGCACTGGGGACATAAATAGTTTTGAAACAGTGGACCAAAACAGCTCTTTTCTTCCCTTTTCACTTCGAGTTCATGGCTCTTCCAATGCTCACGGAAGAATTTTTTTAAAGTTGTTTGTGAATGTTAGGATTGATCCCAGATAAAAGGGTTTGCTTACAGTGCTCCTATAAAACACATCTGAGGTGAAAAAACCAGATCTAGGCTGTTCATAGAAACATGGCCAAAATTCCAGCTCTTCTTTTGGTGAGGAGGAGGAGGCTGAGCAACAACCAAGCAGTCTTGGGTGGCTGCAAATGTGCATCTGAATAACCCTTGATTTGGAATTTATCAAGGAGACAGCCACGTTGCAGAGGTGGCCGAAAGATTTCCTTGCCAGAAGTTGCTCTCCTAATGAAACTCCAGTCTGGTGCTTCCCACACCTGTGGCTTTCCTGGCTGCTCCAAGGCTGGAAGTTGCTTAAGGAGGGCTCCAGTTGTGCAGGGTTCAATATGCAAATGTGATGGTTTCCCTTTTAATCACTTCAGTGTGTCTGAGCTTGGCAGCCCAAGAGCAGAGTGGGGCATCCAGCTGAGCTGCAGGAGAATGGCTTTCTGCCCCCAGCCATCTGCTCCTGTTCCATGGTCAGCAGCACATACATGGCCAGGTCGTGTGCTGGAACACCCCCCCAGTTTTAACTTGCTCTGTTCCTTGCCACACCAGCCACTTGTTCTGCACTGAGAGCTCCACAAGCTCTGGCTGCTTGCAAAGGGATTGATAACAAAGCCCCAAAATGAATAAAATACCTTCTGTCATGTCTGGTAACATGTCAGGGATGGTTTGTGCTTTGAAAGTGATTATCAATCATTAATGGGCACTTGTTAACATTCAGTTTATGGCTGTTGCTGGCTGCCACCATGCCTTGCTCCTCCAGAGGATCAAGGGCTCAGCCAACCTGCCCTATTTTGGGTTGCTGACTGACTTTAACAATGTGAGGCTAAAAAGCAAACCTGCCTCTCCTATATTTTGGTAACGTGTGCCTGTGAGATGCAAAAGTAATGAAGAAATAGCTTTTCATCCATATTTTCATCTCCAGGGTCAAAGGTGAAGTGACCAGCAGTAAGTTCAAGGGAGCTCTGCCTGTTTCTATAGAGACAGCATTTTTCTCTATATTCTATTTAAGAGCCTGAATAGAAGGGCTGAATAGACTTCACAACACTTGGTTCTGGGAGCCTTAAATCTTCAAAGTGCAGTGGCTTTATTTCAATCATGTTGAAGCTATTTAATAGGTGGAATGGAAATAATGTATCTCTCTACATGCTTTAGAAATAAAGGATAGAAATGCTTTAATGAAAGGCAATCTTGGAGCTGAAATATTCCACAATATGAGGAGACGTGAAGGCAGGGACTTGATTTTTGAGCACTTTTATTCACTGAATGTGGAGAGTCGATCTGTCAGAGCAGTCCAGGTTCTGAAACTGGGGTATTAGTGAGCAAAACACATAATTCCTTTTGGAAAAACTACAGAAACCTGCAAAATATTCCTTCAGCTTGCTGGTTAACTTAGTCCATGGGATGCAGCAGAGTAGCTGATAGACAATGACAGCTCCTGGAAGAGCCGATGAGCAGCTCCAAATTTCTCCTCTATCACCCCAAATTTCTAGCTCTGGGAGGGAGAGGTATGCTCCTGGCCTGGGGATCACATCCAGCTGGGACATGAAGCAGCAGGATGACCTTAAATGTGGCTGAGATGCCAATCTCGCTGGGCAGAGATCTGAGCTGATGGCACAGCTCGGTGGCTTTTGGGCGAGTCTGACCCTCAAACTTTGGCTGATATTTCTGCTTGGTGGGTGCTTTGCCCAGAAAATTCTCCCCTTTTCTGGAAAGGAGGCTTTGAACCTTCATAATCTAACTGGTGAGGTGAATAAATGCTTTATTGAATGGCATGGCTGACTTCCCTCTGAGAGAGTTTCCAGTCATCTCTATTTTCTAGTTATTTAGGTGAGGTTCTACTCTGGATTGCTCAACTGAAGTTATTTTGAAATATTTTATGCAGCCTGCAATGACTTATATTTTCATTCTAAAAGCAGGAAGGGATTACAATATTTCCCCCTATTTTTTAGGGAAGTGGGGGTTGAAGTCTGGAGTTACCAGGTCCTAAAATTTCCTTGGTAAAAGGAGACTTGAGAATGACATAACTGCTGTCTACATATACAGGACATATATTTATCTATGTGCACTAAAGGTGATTATGAGAATAAATAACTGTAAAATGCTCATGAGTAAGTTTAGCCTGTGAATGACTTTTTTTTAATCACCAAATTTATGGTCAAAAATGGAAATAGCTTTTTCAGCAAACTGCCTCCCTGTGTGAATGTGGAGTAATAACTGTTGTCTTCAGAAAAATACTCTGTGGAGTGCTGGAAAGAAAAAAAGACACTTTTGTTTCATTGAGCAACTAGGTAATAGTTCAGTTTTTAGCCAAGGAAGGCAGAAAATAAATCCCAAACCAACCGAACTTCCAAAGGATTTTAGGCTTTATGTTATTTAATCAGGAAGGATAAAAAAAGAAGAGGTTTTTAATAGGAATCAAAGAAAGATGATTCTTATGAGAATTATGACCAATGTTTTCTTGGGAATTAGAGGCCAGAGCTTGTTTTTTCAACTGGTAATTAAAATATACCAGAAAACCTGTGGGTTAACCTTTGGATCCCAATTCATGAAGCCTTAGGAACAAACTGGCACTACTAGTGCCATTTTTATAAAGGTGTTTTCCATTGGGTTTATCCTGAATTTAATACTTGGAGAGTTAGAGAATAGAGGAAAAAAAAGGCAGAACTCTGGCAAATTCCAATGCTCTATTTACTCATCAAGAGCCATTCATGTATTTGATTCCAGTAATTATGCAAAGTGGATAAACTTCTGTGTAAACCTGGCACTTACAGGCATGTAAAGATCAGTGCCCATCATATACATTAAAGATGCTCTTGTCCTTTAAATGACAGTAATTTTATGGGCAAGCACTTGCTAATTCTGAATGTCTGGTAAATTATATGGTTCTTGGAGTGCCAAGGGATTTGTAACTGTTAATAGGGAAATTAAATGGGTGCTGTGCCTTCCTGGGCTCAGTGTTTGAAGGGAAATTCGACATCAGAAGAGTCCCCGTGGCCACATGAATAGCAGGCTGTGGAATTAAGGAAAAGCAGGAAAGCTCAGCTGGTTTCCCTGCAGGTTGAATATCCTGCAGAGCAGCTCTGGAGCTGCTGGTGGCTCTGTGTGACCTCAGTGCTTATTTATCTCTCCTCACAGCTGAAATGCTGCTTTCTCCATTAGCTTCTATCACTTCAACTGTCACGTTGAAATCTATTCATTCCTAGCAAAAAAAATAAAAATAATATATTTCTTTTCCTTTCCTCTGAAGTGGGGATGCAATGATTAGCCAGACAATCAGGAGATGCTGATCTCCATAGAAATTCTATATGTGCTGACATGAATAGGAATTATGCACCCTTAAACTGTATTAGTTACACTCCTTAGGCAAACACTGCAGAGATTCAGGCTGTTTGAGCAGCCTAATCTGAAGCCAGAGGAAAGGCTGGCACTAATTTGTGTGCTTTGAATCAGGCCAGAAGTCTGAAGTAATTATATCTTCAGGATTACAGAGAGGAAAGAGTAAAGCAAGGTCCTTATCTCCAAGCTCCTCCACTCTGAAGACACTTGGGAGTGACACCGCTTAAAGCAGGCAAACAACCTGCTCTAGGTTTTGGAAAGTAGATTAAAAATAATGGGTCTGATTCATCATTATTTTATTACTGAAGGCAGGATTGTGTCTTGAGCTCTCTTGAGTTATTTTTGTTTTATTGCTCAGGATCAGTAGGTCTGATTCTGTGTACGTTGTTATTTTTGCACTGAAAAAAGCCCCTCAGATCTGTTTGACTGCAAAATTATCCCAGCAAAGTATAAATTATTCCAAAGGGTCCATCTACATAAGTACACATTAATCTGCTTCTTAAATATGTAGTGGAGCCTTTCCCCCGAGGAGACTATGGAGCAGTGAAAATATGTAACAGTAATTAATTACTAGCCAAGAATGGATTAATATTGCATGTGAGGAAGAATGGAATGAAATGGATGTAACCAAGTGGTGTCTGCAGGGTGATGGGAGCTGGGAAAGGATATCAGGCAGTGCCAGTGTCATGTTTAATATCCCATCCGAAGGGAAGTGCAGGTTTTTATTTGGATGACATTTGCTGTGCAGCACAGCTATTTGTTTTCACAGCTCATATTTTAGACAAGTGAAAACATTTTATTTCCTCTTGCCCAGGAGAGCTGGCTTTATTGTTTCTGCATTAAAAAAGTGCCATTTCTTCCTTTTGGAATTGCTGTTGGACATATAACTGAGCTCTGAGCCTTGGTATTAAATATCAGTGCCCTATCTGTGCTTGTGTGTGAGCTGGAGATGAGAAGGTGCTCCAGAAAATCCATTCTGTGCCCTGTTCTCTGCCTTTTAGCATTTCAAAGCTTTGCCCAAGCCCTGCTGCTCCTCAGCCATTCTCTGCTGCTCTTTGCTCTATGGTTGATGCAGCAAAGATCTCTAAAGGACTCAGAGAAACTCCAAGTCTAACTCAAATATAAAACTCTATTAACAATTTCAAGTGGGATTTACTATGTGCCTTGTGTTGAACTCCTGGAAAATGAGGAGATCAATTCCAATGTAGTGGAGGAGCTTCTGCCATGTTTGGAACCATTTTATCCTCCAGTGATGGGGAGATTTGCTAATATGGGTTTTAATTTAGGATATTAACAAGAGAGGGCCCAAGCTCTGGGTATTAAAATGAGACTATCAAGTGGGAAAAGCCACCTGGGTCACTGAAGCCAATTCCTTGCAGTTGGAGCCAAGCACTGCAGAGCAGGACACTTTTTATTCTGGAAACCAGTTCAGGATTGCAGAGCAAATCATTTCCACACAATTGAAGGCTGTAGATTTTCCTTTTCTCTTTCGGGTATAAAAGCCCCTTTTTCTAATAAGTGGGGGAAATAAGCATGTTGAAAAATCAGGCATGTGATGTTTCCACCTGGATGAGAAAATGGGAGGAGGACTGGAAAGAATCTGGTTTGGGTAGTGATGGTGGGTGCAGCAAAAGGCAGAGAAGAGCAGGGCCCAGGACTGGAGGGGAGATTTGTCAGCTCTTATTTCAGAGGGGCTGCATTTGTTGTGTGGATAAAAAGCAGACTTCATTTTCCACCAGGGTAAATTCAACATCTGTTCATCAGGCTCATTTTTTAAAAACAAATTGAAGTGGAGTAAAATAATATCTCCTGCCAAAGCCTTTGAGCAGAAGATATTTATATTCCTTACTGTAGCAGGGGGATATAGTGTGAGGTTTAAAATATCCTGCTTGCTGCTTTTCCTGAGCAACTAAGTCATTCTGCCTCCTCAAATGCTCTTCAGATCTTCTCCTTTCTGGAGGAATTGAAACCTGCTTGGCTTTTTCTCCCCCTTGTCTGGATGCAGAGTGTCAGAAAGCAGCAAGGCAAGCAGCAGGCTGTGCTTCTGGGGAGGGGGAGCATTTCATTCCTCCCATCCAGCACTTCTCAGGAAGGTCATGGACACAAGGAAGATGCCATGGCAGAATTGCCCTTCTGCTTTAGGGCGTTTCAGCACTTTTTTTTAGCACACAGCTCTGTGTCCATCTGCTTTTGCTTGTGTTTCAGGAGCCAAGGGGAGATGAGTGGGGGGCACAATACCCAGCAAGGTACCTGTGGTTTTTTGCAAATGTTCACTCCAGCAGATCGTTTCCTCAGCACTTTGTGAGCATTAACAGCTCAGGAAATCAGCACCCGTGGTGTTTGTTGTGTGTCTATAAGCTGTTGGAAGAGTGGAATGAATATTACCTTGATTATACAGCTCCTGTTTGTACTCCAGAGTTCCCCATCCATTTTCAGGACAGGTTCTGGTGAGCACTAAACACACATTTGCATGATGGAACTTGTCCCTGTGCTTCCAGAGCCTCTTGGTGACTGCACTGATTGAGGAGCACATGGTCCAGAGCCTGGCAGTCTGCAGCAATAACTCTGGACCAGTTCCACCAGTGCTCCACCAGGTGACACTGGGAAATCACTTGGGGAGTAGAAGTGACAGGGATTAGGCAGTTTAGTGATATTCAAAATCAAGTTCTAGCTGGTTTTGCTTTACTGTGCAGGAGGAATCCTTGGACTACTTGCACACAGAGGAACATTTCCCCTTTGTGTCCTGTGCCACAATGGCTTAGGGGTAAAGCAGAAGCTCACTGATCACCTTTCAGTTTGTGTGGCTGGGAGGGAGTTTTAAAAGGGAGATGTTTTGTGGTTGAAATATGTCAGAGGGGTCGTGGGGGCTGCCCATGGTATTTCTCAGCATTTTTGCAAACACTGACCTGGTTGTGCTGCCTTGCTGAATTTCCTTTGGGAAAGAGGAAAATTCATGTAGTAGAGTTGGTTTGGTCTCTCTCCTCAAAAAAATGAGTGACACATCTGAGCAGCAGTGAAGGTAACACTGAAGGATGTGCAGGTGCTATAATGTTGTTACTGCTTTGATGAAGTTGATGTTCCTGATGGGATTATTTCACCGTCATTTTAGTGCCTGGGTTTGGCCACTACCAGCTCAAACAGTGGATTGGCTGAGTCTGACTGTGGCAGCTCTTTTGATGGCCTTATTCTCCTCCACTGAAAAGTTTCATGTACAAGAAAGTAAAAAAAAGTACCCTTTTTTTTTCTTCACTTTGTAATTTCCTGCTCCTCCTTCAGCCTGTGCAATAACATATCACAGTGTCAGGACTTGATTAATTCAATGAATTATAGCAGAACTGGAGCTGTCAAGAGGTTGCCAGTGTGTTATGATTGATATTCAATTACTTTTCATGTAAACACCAATGATTTTAATGTCCTTATTTTCTAAAGTTATTTATGAAACAAATTTCCTGGAGCCCATCAGAGAGTCAGTTGGTCGTGCTGGGTTAATCCCACAGTGGTGATCAGGATGAAATGTGGTCAGGGCTTTGGAATTTGCTCACTGAAAGGGCAGAGGACCAAAAAATTCCTCCAAGCACAGTATGCCTTGAAGTTGGGGACTTCAAAGCCCCTCCTGAGGTGCTGCAGAGGGTGCAAACCTAGAGTGGCTGAGGTCTTTAGCACTCCTGTCCAGTTGGGAAGTGTTTGTGCACTTAGCTGATCCTGCCAGAGGATTTGGGCATGGACTATGGATTTTTTTATATATAGAACAGAGCAGATCTGAGCCTTCAGTGCCATCACAGGGCACTTCCCAGAGCAGCTCCAGCACAGCAATGATTGTTTCATATGCCCTCAGTGGCCAAAACAGCTCCTCCTCTTCCTGAAAATCCTGCCCGAGGGAAAGCCTCACAAATGTCAATCCAGCACTTGAAAAGAAAGCTGAATATGGTTAAATCTGGTGACATATTTGCCAAGGTGTCATCAAAATATCCATTATTAATAAAATATGAATTAGCTGTTTGACTTTATGCCCGTAGTAAGCAAAATGATCTAGAATACATCTGTAGAGTTCCCTGAAATTTGGGAATGAGGCTGGGGGATGTTCTGCCCTTCTTGATTATTTTTTTTCTTTTGTAATGAGGTCTGGGTAAAGCCTTAATGAGATTGATTGTTGCCAGCTCTGGTATCAATTAATTGTTGAGTTTGGCCTGTTGTGAAATAACAGATCTGTCTGCACTGGGCTAAAAAGACTGAGATATTTCCTGAAAGCAGGATCATCCCAGGGTGTTTTTTGGAAGATTTTGGCAAAGATGAGTCCACCACCTTCCCAGGCAGTTCCTAATGTCTCGCTGGAATGTGCAGTTAATTTCCCCAGTAAAAAAAATAGAAGCTGATGAGTTTAATTTTGGAGCAGCTTGTTACTTCTTTCAGGTTGTTTCCCCAGAACAAAGAGCATGTGATGCTCAATAGACACAGGGCACACTGGGGAAGGCAGATATTGAGAAATTCTGCTGCCTTCAGAAGGGCTCATCTCCCCATTCACCTTGTTTCCTTCTATTACCATCTCTTATGAGTTAAAAATCTGTGTCTAATTGTCGATTTTAATGGTAATTTAACAGCATGTGCGCTGAAATGCAAATGCTTTCTTAAGTGCAGCATTGCATTCTTAATTTTCCACTCCAGTCATTTAGAAGCCATTAGTTTAAGTGAAGATCTGAGATAAAGCACATCCACGTGGGTGCAGTGGCTCCTCTGAAGGCTGCACTTGTAATTGTCTGAGAAAGATAAATTCCTAATTGCATGGCCTTAGGTTTTGTTCCAGCTGCTGTGAGAGGGTGGTGCCGATCCCTTTGCCTGCCAGACGGGTTGAGGTTGGGCACAGGCTGGGATTTCACACAGGAACATCTCTGGGACTTGATCTGCTAATCCCTTGCTGAGGCTCAGCATGCAGGTGACCATCTCTGACAGGTTCTGCGGTGAAACAGCATCATTTCAAAGCCAGAAAACAGTGAGAGCCATCACACTGTGCCCAAAACAAATGCAAATATTGATATGGGCAGGCTCTGGCAGGAGGGTAGAGATGCAGAGCTAAAGATATACAGGGTGCAGAGAGACACGTGCCAGAAGGTAATAAATCACTGGGACTCCAGATGCCCTTGGAGATAATTCCAGAGCAGTGGGAGAGAAGCTCAATATTGCAAAAGTGAGACAAGATCTGCTTGGAAAAAGCAATGGCCCCAAAGGAGCTGCCTCCCTGTAGGGTGACCTCTCTCCATCTGAGCTGTTCTCAAAGTAATGGGCATTTTAGGAAGACAGTGACAAATGTCACCAGTTGCTGAAGTTTCATGCTTGCCCAAATGATTAGATGGTTGAAACTAACTCATCAGGGAGATGCTGTGTCCTCTTAAAATAGAAAAGAACACAGTAGTAAAATGCTTGTCTGTCAGAAAATGGTGCCATGGGGAATTGCCCAGTTCCTGCTGCCCCCTGAAGTCACTGCTGTGTAAGAGGGACAGGATTCCCTGGACTGAGAGGAGACTCCTCTGGCAAAGCAGAGATTTGGAATGAGAGCACAGGAGTGTTTTACAGGATGCTGGAGTTGTAGGGAACTGTCTGTTCCTTAAAGCATCAATGGAAATATCCAGGCTGATATAAGCAGGATGGAAAGGCCACTTCTGTGCAGTTTTATCTCTTTATCCCCCGAGGGGATGTGCAGGAAAATCTTGCCTTTCTTCTCCCCTCCAAAGTAACCTCGAAAAAACAAACAAAAAAACAAAACAAAAAACCCAGAAAAACAAAATGAAAACAAAATACCCCAAACAAACAAAGAAATCCAAAACAAACCAAAGCCTGTTGGAGGATTTCTTTACAATTTGGTTCAGGAACCAGGCAGGCACCACTTAGTTTGCTACATTAATTCTCCTCAGCTTCACACTGCCTGAGGACACAGCAGGTGGCAGATCTGAAAGAATCATTTGAGTTTGTTGCTCAGTTTAGTTGCCTCCCCCTCAATATTTCTCTGGATTGTTCATCTGAAGATGCTTCCCACTGGAGATGTTTAATCTGGATAAGTTTTGAAATGTGAGTTGTAGAAAGTGGATGTCACTTGTTTTCAGGCTTTTAAACAGGGAATGGAAATTGGTGGTTGCTCTGGTGGTCGAACCCGAGTTGATGGCTTAAGATCTGTAATTTTGTGCCTCAGATTGCAAAGTCAGGCTTTGATCTATTCCAATGTGGCAGTGGAGAAGTTCCAGGGGGAGATCTGGGGCAGCTCTGTAGCAAATGGTGTGTTTCTCTGGGACTAACCCAGCTGTGTGGGAGGAAGCACTGGCTGGGTCAATAATGCACAGTTTAACACTGGCTGCCTTTATTGTCACCTGTTTGTCGTGGGGATGCAATTCTCTTCTCCTGTCCCCCTGCAGGGGTGCCCAAATGGCCTGAAGGGACTGATTCTGGCAAGCCTGGCTTGAAGAGAACATGTGCCCCAGAATTACCCCTTTTATCTCCCTTTCATTGTGTCTTCAGAAAAGGTCTGATCTGAATTCATGAATTAAACAGGAAGGCTCCTACCGACTTCAATGAGCACTGAATCAAACCCTAAAGGCTGTAAATTAAAATCAGTTAAATAATAGTTTTCCTGTGGCTTTCATTATGCAAATATCTGATCATTTCAAATGCCTCCAAGGGCTTCTGTGGGGGGAAACCAACCAAACCCAAAACATACCCATGGTTCGTGTTTATAAACATTCTCTTTTTGATGTGTAACTCTGTCTATTAACTCAGCTGGTGTTGCTTGGGTTGACTTGCAGTGTCTGTGATCCATTCAGGGTTCAAAGTTCTCCAGCCTTGTTTTCAGGTAACGTTAATTCTCATCCCCTCAATTTCATGTTTTTATTAATCTGCCATATAAAAAGCTGTAAAAAGGGTGATAATATAACCCAAGTTATCTCATCAGGCTATTTGCAGGTAATAATTTGGTTTATATTTTCAGGATTTCAAATATTTCCCCTTAGGGAACAGCCCTTCCACGTGCAGTAGTTTCATCAAACATCAACAGTACATAGAAAGCTTAATATGTTGTAACCTGTCCCTTCTGCTGTTTCCATGTCAGTTCATGGTGATTTATTATTGTTAAAGACAAAGAAGTAACTTATGCTCTGATCACTTAATAAAGCCCCATTGAAGCAGTGATTTAAATAAAGCCTTGACAGGTTTTACCTCGTCTGATGGAGTCACAGCAAACTCCACACGGCTCTGCTGATTTACACCTGTCTTCACCTTGGCTTGTAAAACTGAGTGCAATTTTGCCTCAAGTGCCATCCTTGTGAGATGCCTGGCAGGGAGGAAAGCTGTGCTGAGCCCCAGCCTGCCTGGTTTGCATCTGCTGCTCCACACAGCCCTGTGCTCTGGATTCCTCTTCTAAATCCACGTGTTGATACTGGGGACAGAGCTGGAGACCCCCAGGATGAGGGACCACAATTGCCCTTGGCTTTTCTTGCCTTGCTTGACTCTGGGTCAGTGGCCCAAGCTGGCAGAAGGAGGCAAGAAATTCAGTGTGAGAGTGTAAAGCTAATCTTGTACAGCCTCTTGAGATGCCTTTTTAAAAATGTGTGCACTTAATTAAATGGCATCAAATAACCATTAGTGCATGGTTAAATGGTATCAAATTTAAAAAGCGCTGCTCTAAATAGGCTCTGAGTTAACCTATATTTTATTTAACTCCTAAAAGTGCCTCTTGCTCCACTAGGTGTGATTTTATGTGCCACTAAACACTGGGAATTGGCTCAACCTGCTCTCCTGATAAAATAGCCACATCTCAGGTGTCTGGACCTGATCCAGTGTGACACAACTGTAGAACTCACTAGCCCAGACATTGGGGTGTTTCTTGTAATGATTTATATTCTCCCTTTCCCACGGATCCAAGGGAACCCTTCCCAGCTCTGGGAAGACTCTGCTCCACGTCACCTGTAGGAGATTCCACTCGTGGCTGCCTCTGCCCACAACTTGTGGTAACACAGCTGGGCACATTGTTACATGATGAAAATAAATGACATTAAATAATCAATAAATCCATTTATTCTTCAAAACCTTGCAAGGCTCTGTAACCCTAAGCTATGTGTGAAATAAGGAATTTAAAATAAGGCTCGTTAGAGATTTTTCTCCATGATCTTCCAAGAAATGCATAACCAGCAGTATCAGTTACTGTGACTGTTTCATATTTTCTTGTTAAATTTTATTTGAAGTGCAAGTCTTTCTGTTCCTCTCATTTCTGCTGGAGAAATCCTCCAGTAACTCTCAGTGAATACAGTCCCACCCTCCTGGATTCTCCAGTTTGGAGAGCCAGTTGTGCATTACAGTGGGAGCAGCAGGCATGGACAGACCTTTAGTGCTGGAAGAATCATTGCTCTGTCAGGTCAAATGGCTGGATTTAATTACAACTGCCTGCTTTTTGTTAAAAGAAACTGATGGCTTTTTCGAATATGAAATTCATCTTGTTGATAAACCACCTCAAGATTTTTTTTTTCTCTCTCTCTTTCCATTTGCTTAATTTTACTGCCCTCAAATTTACTTTTATAGACAGTAGGGACTATAAAATATTTAATGCATGAGTGAGACATCTGAAGGTTTCTAGAATATTTATTAGGTGACATTAGAAGATATTCTTTGTTAGTGCCTGTCTTCAGTTGTAGCCACAACAGTTGCATTTTGGTAAGGAGGATAATGTGCCCTGAGTATCACATTCCTTGTCTTTTAAAGATGCATTTCTCCATGCCAGGATTAGCATGAACCTGGTTTTAATAGATTAATTTGATTTTTATTTAAATTCACATGGTATCACCTTGGTGAATGGGATTTTGTGGGGAGGCTCCCATGTTTGCAGATGATTATTTTTAACTGGATGAACAAGAATTTATAGTGCTGTCCCTTTTAATAGCATGTTATTTATTTATGAGCCTAAAATGAAACAGCACCAATAAAGCTGAAATGGAATGTGGGTACTGTGATTAGGGTGTTTATTAGTCAACAAAATTAAAGGCATCATTCGAGGGAAAATAAAGAATTTCAATTAGGAGTTACACATAAACTGTCTACCAGAAGAAATTGGGGTTTTTCAAAAAGCAGGAAATTCTTTCCAATTGTTCATTTCTGGGTACATTATTTAACAAGAAGGAAGAGGTTCAGGTAACCAAGTTGATTAGAACCAGCAGAGTGTGAGCAGAGCTTTGGATGCCACTTAGATTTTGTCCTGCTGTTCTCATTGAGGGAAAATCTTTAATGATTCAGGCAATATTTTAGTATTTGACCTGTTTCTCTCAGGGCTTGTAACTGAACAAGGCTCAGACACTGAACAGGATAATTACTTGGCCAAGGGTCAAACACTGGACAGGAGCAATGGCTTGAAATCCAACCTTGCTGCTGAAATCAGTGGCTTTTCATTAGCAGGAAAGGCCTTGGAAAAGAGAGGAAAATTTACTTTATTTCCATCATTCTGTTGTGTTTAACTGGGTGGTTACTGACATGTCCAAATACACCTGGTTTTACTTCACTTTAGGGAAAATTGGATTTTTTTACTAGGTTTTTAGACCTTTTTTCTTCTTTCTAATACGGATTAACCTTTTGTGAGCAACTGGAAAAAAAATGGTGAAAACTGACTAGAAGCTCAGATTTTTTCCCCTCCCATGAACTTTTGTTCCCTGCCAAGTGAGAGTGGTTTTCAGGTGTGTGATGAATTGTGTGTGTGCATTGCAGTGACAGGCTCAGATGCTGCTGAGCCCTTTATAAGCATGGTTAAGGAGGTATTAAAGTCCAAATTAGAGAGAATTGTGTGTCCTTTGATGCTCCCCCAGGTACATCACCTTCAGAAGGGAGTGTTTGTTGTTCAGGCTCGCCAGCAGCAAGAGCAGCCAGAACAGAGGCTCAACCACATCTTAATTGTGATGATTGCCCTCTCCCGGTTTAGGAAACACTTGTTCCCAGCTCTGCTCCTTTTCATGTGGCACAGAAACACCTTCCAAGTGCTTTAAAGTGTGAAAGGAGGGCTGGGGCTGGATTTCATGTCCCCACTTCGGGTCTTTCATGAGTGATGCTTGAAAGAGGAGGCGACTGAGGGCAGGGAGTTAAAATGTGCATTTGCAGCTCCAAGAGTGTTTGAAAGTCTCTCATGTTTGACTTGGCACAGGCAGCAGAAGGCAGCCCCTCCCTGGAGGCACTGGAGACCTGAGGGGAACCAGGGGAGTGCCAGAGGAGAGTAAAACTACTCTGAACTTCAGCCTGTCCTTTGAACACCTCTCATCTTGCAGAGAGCGATGACAATCTGAACATCATTCCTTGAAAATGTCACCAATAGGGTCTCCAGAGAGATCCCTTTTGCTCACTTGTAGCTTTTGAGACCTGTTCTAGATATAAAGATTTTACTGATGATAGTTTTCAGACAACTTCTCCCAGCTTTCATCTCCCCTCTCACTCTCTGCTGCCTTTTAAATTCCACTTGCAGGAGAAGAAAGGGAGTCTGTTCAAGCCTGATTTGCCTCTTGGTGCTGCAGCCCCAGAGCTGTTTTGGGGTTCCTTAAAGGAATGTTGGGTAGATCCGTGGCAGGCAGATCCCATCCATGGCAAACCTCAGGAATCTTCAGCCACCAACATTCACCTTGATGGCCTAATTAAACTTTGACTCAGTTTAGAGATAAGTTTACTGGGAATGAATGGGATGCTTTGAAGAACAGTTTTTTTCCAGATTTCCCAACACTTTTCTGAGCAGCAAAGGCAACTTGCTGATAGAAATGCTCTCCTTTCCAGCAGCCCTTCAAGAGTGCTCTGCTGCTTTCCTTCCTGTGCTTGTAACTAGCACTGGCACTGAAAAAAACAACCTGAAGTGGGAACTGAAATTGGAACTGCAGTGATTTCATTAGTTAGAATGACTCTTCAAGCTGAATCAGGGGTGACTTTGACTTATACAAGTCTGTCTCCTCCACAAAAAAAGGGATATCACTTCAAACTGGACCCTTGACTTTTTTGTATCATTTTAAATGACTTTCCATTGAAAACACTGAAGACCACCAGATGGCCTTGGGTACCTTTATGCCACAGCATTATTTTATCCTGCTCTATACTGAGTTTCCAGTTGGAATATTTCCTAGGTCATTTCAAACAGAGCAAGCCTTGGGTGGGAAAATTGTGGTCATTGTTATCATGTGTAGGGATTGATTCAATACAAGACTAAACAACAGCTGCAAGATAGGAAATCACACTTTGGTGGGAGGGAAAGATTCTGCCATTCCTTTAATTCACTTTACTATAAGCCTAAAATTATATACTGCTTTGATTTTACAGTAAATTATTTATTCGGACTTAGATTTCAACATGGACCACTCTAGCAGTGTTTCATGCTTGATGTGACACTGTCTTTAGTGATTTGTGTTTTAATGTGCTTTAAATACCCATCACTATAATTTATAGGAATATACCCCTGGTTAGTTTTCTTTTCAAGCTGCAATAAAAATGCATTAGACTTAGTGGGTTCTTATTCAGGTCTGTGATGATGAAGAATCAATCTATTCCCTTCAGCTTTCACAGCAAATAAATGCTCAGCATTGGAGATCAAGTATTAAATCTTAGTTTCAGATCCCTGCAGCTTAAATGCAGGTTTGTGGTTTTGTTTTACTACCCTGTTACACCACATTGATATAGCCATTATTTGGTAATAGCAGGTTTGCCAGGTGTATTTATGCATAACTTGAATTTTGGGAAGTGGAGGAAGCAGAGGTTTTTTAAATGCCTGTTTCAACAGGTATCTGCACACAGATGCTGTGAAATTCCAACTGAGGAAATTGATGCTGGAAAATTACTGTATTTAAAATAATAATTCTTCCCAGCATGCACAGGTAAAGGAAAAATAAAAAAGGGTTGATAAATACTTCAGTATCTCAAACTTTGGTCTGATTTGTGTTGCTTGGAAAGTGTCACCTGTAAAATTGCACATCTGAGTAGGAATTGGGAGGAAAGGAGCAAAGCAGTGGATGTTCCCCTGATGGATGCCTGTCCCACATGTGGTTCAGTGACTCCAAGGGGGTTTGGGCTCAGGGTCAGTGCCTGCCACTTGCCCCACCTGCAGCTCCAGGGCAAGGAATGAGTGAATTCTCCTTCCCACAGTGATGGGGGACTGGAACCTGCAGGGGTTTTATGGGAGCCAAAGGATCTGCCCACCTCAAAGCTTTTCATTTGAATTGCATGAGATAATCGGGCTATAAATAAACCCCCATTCAGGCCTGATTTTTCTCCAGCAGCACAGGGAGCAGAGTTAGTTCATATTCACTGTCAACAAGTGAAGTGCTTTGCAAAGTAAAGCTGCTTTAATGTCCCTTGCAGCGCAGTGTTGAGGGATGGAAATGTTTCATCATGGCTAGAAAGAGATGGTGTTAGAAAATAGTCCTGTTTTTCACACACACACTTTCAAAATTCTGCATCTCACCTGCAGAGGATCTCAAAGAATCAAGTTTTTAATGTCGGGTTTCAGTTCTCACCACTGATTTGCATAACAAAAGCCACTTTTTTTTTAAAGGGAATAAGATGAATTTTTTCATTCTGTAGATTCTTGGATCAATATATAAGTGTCTCTTAACAATAATCTTGTTTGGCATTTTGAAACTTGCTGGTGATAGGAAATTATTAGCATTTAGTATTTTCCTTTAGCTGAACTTTTTTTATAGAACTTCTCCCTGGATGTTCCTGAATTGGGCATAATTCTCTTCAGAAAGGGAATATTTAAGGCCCTTTCTTACCTTGCAGGTACTTAAATTTGCAAATTAACTCCCTGTGTGCCTTTGGTGCAGAGGATCACAGCAATTGTGCTGCACATCTGCACAACAGCTGGGTGCAGACTTGGGGCCTCCTAAATTTCAACCTTTGTTTTCACTGCTTCCCAGATAACTTTAAAGTTTGATTTCAGCATCCAGCCATGGGCTCTGTGTCTGCATCTGCACGTGTGGTTTGGTGCTCAGATGCTGCTTAATGAAGCTTTCACAAGTAAAAGCTTTTGAAGAATGAGTCCTTTCCCCCATTGCTCCGGGACTTGGAGATCTCACTCACTTTGGGATGTGAAAGATTTGAATTTTATATTTGTGGTGTTGGCTCCTGGGAATGTGACTGGGAAATCACCACATCATTTACTCGGTTCTGTTCAGTGCAGGGGTGTGACTAGAGAATAAATCCTGCAAGAGCTTCATTTTTCCTTGACTTCAATTTTGACAAGTGCCCAGAAATACACCTGAAACTTTGACCTTCCATTTGTAGGCAGAGATAGAGAACAGCAATAGAGATAAAAATGAGATGGTGACTTTGAGCAACATGACAGGAGCTTATAAATCTTGGTCCTGGCTTTGTGCTGAACAGAGGACTGCAGTGTTAATTGAAAAGTTTTGGAGTGGCTCTTCCAGTCCCAGGATATCCCCCTGGGAAGCCCAGGCAGTCCCTCCTGTGCCTCAATGAGCTCTGGATAAGGCAGAGACTTCTGTGACCTGAATATGAATATCACAAGGGACACTTAGGGATGTTTAATCCCAATTTATCTAAGGCCAACTGAGAGGGGACCCAGCACAGTGGGACACCCTCTCCTGCCCAGCAAAACACTCACAAAAGCCTTGAAAAACTACTGAGAAATGACTGTATAATATTTATTTTGGGCATTTATTTGGGATGGAGAAGGCCTGAGTTTTGGCTGCTGCTCCCTGGGGTGGGAATGGATTTTGTGTCACAGTCCCAAGCTAAAATGAATGAATTGCCTCTCTTTGGAGTTGGGTAGAATTATCAAACCCTGTCCTGTGAGGAGGTTCCCTGACCCAGGGTCTACTTTGCAGTAGGTTTGTCTTTATTTACTGGGAACAAGCTGTGGGAAAAAATCAGACCAAGGTTTTATTCTGTCTGCTTTTCCTGTGGGAAGAGCTACAAGGAGATGTAGAAATGTACCATGAGGAATCACTGAGAAACTTCCAGCAGTTCGGTGTGTGGAGTAACGACAGCACAAGGCAGTTCATATGTCACATCGTGATATTCTGGTTCTGCTGAACTCACAAGTGTTACTTTTTTCCTTAAAAAAGTCTGCTGCAGGAGGTGCCCATTTCTGCTCCTCGCCCCTGTGTGTGCAGAGAAGGCTCCATCCCTCCCTGGGCAGCCCTTTCCAACATCCTGACCACCCTTTCTATGGAGAAAATTCTTCTGAATTTTGTGTTCTTGTGAAAAATGTGGAGCCATGAAGCATGGGCTGAATTGTTGGGCTCTCTCTCGAGCCAGAGTTTCAGGGTGAGGCAGTAGCTCAGTTTTGTGATCGTGGCCAATCTACACTAAATTTGGGACCGTTGTGGCTTTGCTGACAGAATTTCTGCAGTACCAGCAGCACTTAAAGGACTCTCACTGGGATGGATCAGTAACTTGAGGTATCCCAGAAACGTGGAATGAATTTGTTTCCACCCCAACACTGTGCTGAGCTGGGGCTGGCACACCTGGCAGCATCTCCTCTGCTCTTTTGACTTCAGAACAGTGAAAAAAAACACACAAAGGGGGTCATATTCAGTGCTTTGTATTTTTCTGAGGGAATGGACGAAAGGAGTGAGCTGCCAAGAGCAGCAGGTTTGTGGGGAAGCAAGGAAATAACTCTGCTTTTCCAGAAATGGACAGGACTAGAGGGTTGGGTGGGGCTGGGATAGCACCAAGAACGTTCCCACGACATCCCCAAAGGAAGAGATGGCATTGCAAACCCTGCATGTGTCCCCTTGAAGTGTTTTTCTCCAGGACAGCCAATTCCCACGTATTCTCCTTCCCAAGGCTTCTCCCTGCAGAAGAGCAGCTCAGGGAGGGCTGTCAGTGCTGCTGGCTGGCTGAGTCCCCCTGGGGACCCTGGGGGTGACATGGGAGGTGACAGGACAGATGCTGTCTGGCTAATAGGACAGTGTCCCCATCTGTTGGGAGCATTTCCTGCAGTTCTCAACTGCCTGGGATCCGTCCTCAAACACTCAACAGATGGTGGGTTACAAATGTGCAAATCCCTTGGAAGTTTGGATGGAAAAACTCAAAAAGCATTATTTTCTGAAATGTACCCTTGTAACTCAGAGTGGTCTTGATGAATTTGGAAACTTTCATTTTCTGGGAGCAAAATAATTTGGGTTTTTGCTTCTATTTCTCAGCCAGTTGTAAGAGTAAATGGTGCAGAATAAGAACAATATCCCACGCTAAGGGAAGGGATTATTTGCTGGTAGTTACACCTCTCCACAATGGGCACAGCTATTTTCTCTTCTAAATTAAGGGAAATAAGGACATTAGTTTGCCAAATAGCAGTACCTGGTAATCGCAGGTAAACACTGTCTCTTCTGGCCAAATTATTCTGACATCACACCAGGCAGAGACTTGAGCTGAAGTCCCCTGAGCCTCAAGGAATAACAGCAAAGGGAAGAAACCTTTGGGAAAAGATGGGGGACTTTTTGGGGTGGGGTGTTATGCTGGAGAGGAAAACTTCACTGAAATGTGATTCTGGGTTTTTTAAATTAAAAATTGATAAGGGGAGAGGTTCTGATCACACCTTCATTTTCCATTTTGATATTTTCGAAAAAGGATTTCATTTTTAATTTTGAAATGTAAAAGCCGGTATTTCAAACCAGCAATGGTGAGAGGTAAACACATTTTTTGTTTCAGCTTGCACTTGGGTTGGGGTGTCATCAATTAATGCACTTCCAGAGCTGTTTATTTTTGGGTTAGAAAATGCAGAATTTAAATAGTTTGAGTTGAGCTGAAATGCCTTGCATAGTGCTGGATAAGGTTTTATATGTCACATCTATTTTATTGGCATTTGCTATCTAAAGACCACTGTTCTACCCATTGTCAGGATAAAGGAAAAATCCTCCTGGATGTTACAGAGGTGTTTGTAGGAACTCACTCCCATATTCCTTCCTGAAGCTTAGAAAAGAGGATTCCTTAAACTGGCTGGAGAGTAACCTATTATTTCCCTGCCTTAATAAGGCCTCCACAAGACTATTTATTCAACATCTCAAAGCCAAGTGGAGAGTGAAACCATCTTCTAGTTTACTCAGAGGGGAAAGATGCATATTCAGCCTTAATTTTCAGCTTTAACTCTACAAGAATGGCTGGAAGAAGCGGAGCAATCCATTCGATTTCCCAGGCTCCAGCCTTGCTCCCAGCCCCTGGATGGGGGTTAATTGGTTTGTTGGCCTCCACACTTGGCTGCCCCAAGGTTACTCTGTTCCATGGCTCCCTCAAACAATTAACTTTCCCTCTTTTTAATTCACTTAACTTTCTGATAGCCCCAATGAAAGCTTTTACCTATGGCAAAGAAATGGATATTGAAAATAAAAAGGGTGGGGAAAGGAGATCAGGATCGCAAGTCACATCTCAGAACACAATTGCTGGAATCTCTAATTAAAGTACTGCCATTAGTTACCAGCTGAAACACAAACTACAGTGTAATTTATGCTTTTGCCAAAAAAATCTGTTAGAATAATGTTCCCAAACAAACAAAAAAATCAAAGTAGTTGGAGTTTTTAAACAGTTTCCAGAAGCAGCAAAAGCATGCTGCTCCTGGTGGCATTCCAGGTGAAAGTTTCCTGAGGCTTTTTCATGGCTCGAAAAGGAAATTTATTATGATTTTTTAATAGCAGCAAGATTTAAGATGTGGGTGTGATGTGTGATGGCAGGAGCTGTGGGATCCTGCTACCCCTTCCCTGCAGGATTCTTTCCCAGCTGGGTGGGTGCCAAGGTCCTGCATCTTTAACCACCATCTCAATGGCTCCCATCCATGACACAGGAAATAATCAGAACTCTGTCACAGAATCCTGCAGTTATTTTGGGCCTGACTAAGCTCCCGAGGGTGAGATTTTGCTCTCAGCTCAGGAACTGAATATGTGTGGTCTTGCTTTTGCCATCCCTTTTATGAAAAAACGAGGGAAAAGGGAGGCAAATTGCAATACAAGCATCAAAAATCATTTGACAGCACTTTTGTGCGAAGGCTGCTGCAGTGATGCTTTTGTCCCAACTCACATTTCCTTTGGCTTCTGCTGCTCTTCACCCCCAGCTGGAATGGCAGCAATTCTCAACCCTTGAAATTATAAAAATGATGCAAATTTGGGAAGAATGACTTCCTTTACGAATAGGAGCAGGAAAATTTAGTAAATATGTGTATGATGGATGACACTTTGTAGTCCAAACTTATTGGAGGCCAACAGGTTTTACCTGAGGAGCTGTTTGACTACAAAGCACTGACCTTCTGTTGCCATAGGGAATCCCAGAAAAGCCCGAGGGATATCTGTTGCATCAGACAAGCTTTGTTAAATGGTCACAACCCCTTTTTGAGCCACTTTTGTAGCATGTTTTGTAAAGGATGAAGTGGCACCTCAGTGGTATATTCAGTTTTCTCTGTATGGCAGAAATTCTTGCAAATGGGGACAGGAAATAGTGGCTTTTCCAGCAAGTACCCAAAGAGAACCCACTGCAAAGACAGGGCTTGTGTGTTTTATTGTCCTGGATGGACCATTGTTTGCAGATGTTATGTCTATAGTTACAAAGAATAGGTATTTTTATGGTTTATTTTTTTCCACTTTATTGGTCTAACAGATCATTTTGATGTGGCAGTGTGTTTTGTGGTGGTACACACAGTTTTTACTGAACTGTTGTGTGCTATTTGGGATGCTCTGTGACCAGGAGAATGTGTCCCTAGAATTAGGAACTGATTGTTTCTTCATTTGGCTGGGTGCCATTAGGTTTTTAATTATTTTATTCTGCTTGGGGTTTAGGAAGCAAATTAAAGCCACAAGAAGATGTATTTCCTATCAGTACAGTCGGCAAAGCAGAAATTTGGGGATTTCAACACTTAAAATCACATTTTATGCTTTATTTTAGAGTGTGATCAATGTCCTGGCTCCTTTGGGGTTTAGTATTTCTGTGGCATCTGAGCTATGAAGCTGCCAGAGGACCTGTGGTGCCTCTGCCATCCCAGTCCCTGCCAGGCTGGAGCCCAGTCTAGGGACTCCTCAGTGAGGCTCTGCAGGGTCCTGTCACTGTCCCCAACCTGCCACCTCACTGGGGCTGTGTCTTTCTGCAATGCAGGGATTATTTCTGCCCCAACAAAAGCATAACATTGTGTTTCCAATATTCTTTCCCTGGGGCAGGGGAGCCCTTAATTTCTTTGGGTCACATATCACAAAGAACACGAGCAAAATGTTGCAGAAGGACAATTATTCCAAGGGAGGGGGTTGTCCCTTCCCTCCACAACAATGTTGTGCCCTCAGTGGAGAGGAAAAGTGAGAAAGGAAAAGTCAAATGTGCATGAGGCTGGAGTAGAAAGGCACTATATAACCCAGGAGTGTCTCTAAGTGCGTATTTAGGTGCTTAAATTCTGTAATCCCACCCTGGTGCTGCTGTTTCCCATCTTAGGTGAACACATTTCGAGGCAGATTTTCAGGCTTTGCTATTGACCTTGCAGATTTTACTTTCCAATGATGCTGGATTATGCTCTAAATCTTTGTGCAGTGAGGACTTCTTTAAAAAAGGTTTCTCAGTCTGACAGAGTGCTAAATCTTTCCCTTTTTTTAGAGGGTTTTTGCAGACTTCAGTCACTGCCCAGTATAGTAAATTTTCTCTGGAGTCCTCATAAAGATGACACTGAAGTGCCTTTGAAAAATAACAGGGGATCCTGAATTTCACAGCTGGGTAGAGATGGGGTTTTAAATTTTAAATACCTTTTTACATGCTAGTGAGGTAAATGAATAATGGGTTTAAACAGCAGACAAGCATTTTAGGATTAGGAAAATAGCTGGGAAATAATGGGTTCTGTTCTGAGGAAGTTGTTGACTTTCTTGTTCCCTTTGTGTAGGTATCTTTATAGATAATGCTAATCCTAAAAATCCAAAACTTTGTGTCATCTGAGTGGAAACCATTCCTTCCTTTTGGCATTTCTTAAACTGATTGTTTATTCTCAACAAGTTTGCTCCTTGGCCCAGAGTTTTAGCTGGGGTAGATATGTAGGTGTAAAACTCATAAAGTGGGGATTTACTAAATAAATGCCAATGAGCTCCTACAATAAAATTAGGCAGGAGGCCGGAGCAGCCAAATTAATTAGAGAGCAAAGCATCTATTTAAAACCAAATATTTTGGTAACCAGCAGTGAAAGCACAAGATGAAGGTGGCCGCTTCTCTTAATTACCTTCCAAGGAATCGATCAGCCCTTATCAGTAGCTCCATTTTCTGAGCCATTGGTACCTTTTGGAGTCTGAAAGAAGAACTTTGGTAGTTTGTTTGTTTTCCCTGGCAAGTTCAATATCCTGACTGAGAAAATACCAAGTGCCCTCCATGCTCTGTTGTCACAGCTGCTCATCCTTCACTGGGCATTAACCCACATTTTTATTCTGTCTTGATTCTCCTTCAGTACATTGTCAAGGACTACAGAAACAGGTGTATTTTATACCTTAAAATAGGATGTTGTGAAGTTGGTGTTGTTTTGCTCTCTTGGAAACAGCTCCTTGCCAAGAGTTGCCATCACAATGAATTTTTTTGTACTTTTTTGTGCTGGTTTTGCAGCTCTTCAGGACATATTTTGTTTTAAATGGAACTTGACATTTACATCATAGAAATATTTGGTTCATACACAGCCTGAACAAGAAAAGCTGAAACCTTCCAATCTTTTGCAGACCATCAAATTGGAATTATTTATGAGGGGGGGGAAAATGTAATATTTCATTTTCATATTTTCAATTAAAGTGGATTGAAAGCAAAGCTGTCCAGATCAATTCAGCTAAAAAGGAATCTACTGACTTGGGTTAAAATGAAATCTTTCATTTATTCTATTCCTTTTTGTGTTGTTGGGCTTTTTTTCCTCCAGTAGAAAATACAAACAAGGCAAAAATACACACGAAACCAAACAAGTACAATATTTTGGTTTCAGTGTTGCAGTTTTCAGAAATTATTGCTGAAGATATTTAGCTTCTCCAGCTCAGTTCCTCTCCAGCTGATGATTCTAAATGGCCTTTTGGGGTGTTTTGCACTTATTTGCTGCCTGGAAGAGAGTCCACCCAGACCTGCCCCTTGCCACAACCCACCTTATCTTAGCAAAGCCCTTTTCCTTCCCCTGGTTACATTGGCCTTTTTAATTAAAAACCATATGTGGTATTTGAACAATCCTTTCTCTGCTTGGCTTGGGGGACTCTGAGCCCACACTCAAATGTCAGGCAGTTCATATTGCTGTTTGAGTTTCATACTCTGCTGCACATGGAAGTGCCACCAGGGCTCTCCCTGGACATGTGCTTTGGAACTGTTCTCCCCCTCCTGTTCCTGCAAAGCAGCTCTTGTCCAGTGTCCCCACAGATGAAAACTGGCTCGTTTCAGCTCCTCTACCAGGGCTGCTGATGCTGCATGTGAAGCCTTTCTTGCTGTGAGTTGCCAGGCAACTGGCACACCAATTCCCATGCAAGAGCCTGGTTGTGCCCATCGTCCCCTTCTCAGGCATGGAAGGGGAAATGCTACCCAGACACCTCAGCTTTCCATTTCTGGTGGGTTATTCCAGCTGAATCCACAGGGAATGGTGATGGAAGCACAGCAGTCCCTCCACACGATGCTTTGGTTTCCATGCTTGGAGCTCTGGGGAGAACACAAAGCTGGAACCTGTTGGGTGTTTTGCTGCCACCCCCTGTGCCCAAAACACTGAGCTTTGGGGTCACAGAATCAGAGACTGCTCTGGGGTGGAAGATGATCTAATTCCAAGTCCCTCTCCCATCATCCCAGGTTGCTCCAAGCCTGTCCAACCTGGCCTTGGGCACCTCCAGGGCTGGGGCAGCCACAGCTTCTCTGGGCACCCTGTGCCAGGCACTGCCCACCCTCCCAGGGAGGAATTCTTTCTGCCTGTCCAACCTAAACTTCCCCTTTCAGTTTGAAATCCTCAGTGTTTTCAGTGTGAATGCAGTCAGATAAAAATTCCATTTAACTTGGTATTTCTTGCCTTTTTCTCAAACAAATGGTTTTGGGTTTTTTTTTTCCTGATAGTGGGAGCAGGAAAGGAACATTCTGAGGATATTTACCTGCATTGATTTAGTCTCCTCCAGCTGATGATGGTCTGAGTTTGTGTGTGTTTTTTAAACTCACCAAGGCAGCCCAAAGCCATTGGAATTATGAGCAAATTTTAGTGAAAGTCTGGGATTTGTGCTCTTGTCTCTCCATCCTTCTGAATTGAACACAGCTCGATTTTTGTAGCCATTTTGATTTTGCTCCCAGCAAATACATGAACAAGGCTAAAAATACATCCACTTTATTATAGAGTCATAGAACATCCTGGGCTGGACCCCCAAGAACCATCCAGTCCAACCCCTGGCCCTGCCCAGACAGCCCAACAATCATCCAAATGCTCCTGGAGCTCAAAGACCTGAGTTCCTTGTAACCCACAGATGTCCATTTGGTTTTGCCTTCTCTTTCTTTATGAAAAAGTTACCATAAAGCTTTGTGAGTCAGCTCAGAAAACAGCTTTTTTTAGGTCATGGATGAAGTTAATGTTAAATGGATTTGCTGTTGTTGAAATGCTGTAATATCTTAGAGAAAGATAAGCAAGTTGTATTTCCATCACAATACCTGTGAGATGAACAGGGTAGGGAAGAGAAAAAGGTGGAAGTGTGTTTAATCCATCACCAACTTTTCACCAGGACATTCTGTGATGCAACAGGTGTAATAGAAATGCTTTTCTTCTCCAGATGCCCACCAGTTCTTATGTCATTGACCACAAACTCTCCAACAGCCAAGAAGCACAAAGAACACCCTTTGTCTTCAGTGGATATTTGTGTTTAAGAGGAAGGAAAGAACTTTTGCTCCTGGCCTTGTCACTTCTGCTCAGAAATGCTCTGGGCACCAGGAGGGGGAGCAGAGGGAAAAGCTCTGCAGAAGGAAAAATAGGGATGGGAGTGCTGGAGGCAAACGTGTTTAAATACACATTCATCTCTCCCAAGGCTCTTGCTCTGCGGAGTTCATTTTGTCACTCACAAAGATGCAGCAGCAAGGCCCAAAGGTCAGAGATTATCTCGACCAAAATGGTATTTATGAGCTTTTAAGTAAAAAGAGTGAGAAGTATTTTTATTAGAGGGAGGCTGCCAGGAGGGAAATTGGTTCAGTGGCTCTGTGTGAGAAGGCAAATGTGTCCCTTTCACCTTAAATCGGTGCATCAGGCTCAGGGAAGGCCAATTATCTTGACAAAAGTGATTTGGCAAATAACTGAACAATAGGATTTTAGGGGAGGAGGTGGAGAGAGGTGGGAAAAGCTACTGAGGAGCTGGCCTAAGGCAGCATGTGATGGAAAAACCTCAGAGGTGGAAGAGGAGACAGTCCTGGAGGACTTTGTATGGCTGGAGATTTATTTGGCAGCAGAACCCAGAGCTTCACATTTAATAATAAGATGTATTGTTCCAGTTTCTGGCTTAGAATTGAATTCTAAACCGTTTCTGAAGCATGGCTGAAGGCATATCTGCACATTTAAAAAGAAGAAATGGTTATTTTTCTCTTAAGCTTCACTGAAGTTACACTATTGCCAATTTGTCCTCAGACCCCCCCACCTGAGGGGGTGATCAATGGGCTGAGGACAAAAGGGGCTGTGGGAACTGCCAGGGATCCTTTGCTTTAATTTACAATTTTGGGGCTCGAAAGCTGGCCATGCCTTTGTCTTAATCAGCCTGGTAATTAAAGTGCTGTTTAATGATGTCTGCTTAATGAAGTCACCTTGGAAGTGCTCGGGATGGACTGGGGAACACAATAGCCAGGGTTGTGTTGGGATAAGGGAGAGCTGTGCTGATTTGGGGGCTCCTGCAGCATGTCCTGATGGGTTTTATGGGGCCCTTGGCTTCTCTTTGCTGTCTCCAGGGTCACAGTTTGGGGAGAGTGCAGAGCTCTGCTGGCTGGGGCACAACTGGGAGTTTGAGGGAGGGGAAGAACATCCATGGTGTCCTTCTCCTTGTTTTTATATGTTTTTTTGCAGAGTGTGTAATGGGGTTGCAACAGAATGATCCTAGAAAATGCTAAGTTGGAGGAATAATTGAATAACTGGAACTAAAATATGCAGCAAGCCCTGTGGTTCTTCTCATCCAGATCTGTAGTTTGCCTTTCTTTTGGTAATTGCCTTGGCAGCATTGGAGGTTTCTGGGGTGGACTTTTGGCTATATGAGTGCTCCCACATGCTGATGGGGAATAAAGCTATCCTTTCACAATTAATAGGGTTTATTAATTTGAATAATTGTAGGAAAGTCACAAAAGGAAACAGAAAACTGCACCTCAACACGTGTTTTATGCATTCTGTTCCCAGAGGTTTAATAAAATCTTTGTTTTGAGAGGCTCACTCTCAATTCTATGGTAACAATCCCCAGGTTCCTTCATTCCATGAAAATCTCCTTGTATGTTTATAAAAATGAAGAGCAGTGGTTGGTTTTGAACCTGAAAACAGGGGAGACTGTTCCCTTCAGCCTGGATTTTCAGTGCAGCAGTACCAGGCTTTTGCAAAGAGACAACTGGTATTTAAAGTGTTAGCTGTGTGCAATATTTTCCTGTGAAGTACTTGAAGTGTAAGGTTGAGTTAGATTTTGCTATAAATGCCTTAAAAAAATCCTGTTGTCTTGCATTTTTACTGCTTGTTTTCTCTGGGCGATGCAGTGCTGTGCTTATATAAATAATAAAAATAAAAGCTGCTGTGTCAGAGGAAGGCTTTTTATCACCTGGAAATAATCACATCTGTGCCACAGAACAAATGGCTCCTGCTTTTATTTTTAGGTCTGAGTTTGTGTGCCTGTGGAGACTGCAGAATCATTTCCTACAATGGCAGGTACCTTTAGCCTCATTTTTAGATGTTTTGCCCCAATTTCAGGCTTTCCACTGACCAAAGGGACTCTCTTGTCCCCTATGTGAGCCCATAATTACTGTAAAATAGCAGAGAGGGCAAGAGAATGTGAGAGAAGGGCAGGGATTAAAAACACAGCCAGGGAAGAGCTTGGGAAGAGGGAAAGTAATTTGGTTTGACCCGAGCACTAAATCTGCAGGGCGATAATGGCCATCTCTCGACACTCAGAGCCACTGATCAAGTGCCCTCTCCAAGGCTTTATTCCCTCGGGACCCTGAGGAGTTTCCTGGTGGTCTCTGACACTGCTCAAGCCAGGCCATCAAATATCAGCTGTAAAGAGATGATCAAGAGGCACCTTCTAAACTCATGTGATTACTTGCTGTGCTAATTAGGAGGGTCATTTCTGCAGAGAACACAAAGTTATGTGAGCCTTGGAAACCACACACACAAAACTCAAGGCTCAGCCAACCTTTAAGATTTCATCTGAACTAATAAGCAGGAAGGGGCACAGAGGGATTCAATTAATGAAACTCCATCAGTAACTCACCTACTCTGGCCTGGGTTTTTCAGCAAATATTGATCCCTGCTCGGAGAACTTAAAGCAGGAGGAGAAAAGCCAAAGAGAGCTGACATTTGACCCACGGGAGCTTTCTGAACTTTCCTTCTCTCTGCTTAGTGCAATAAAGTGAATGCTTTGCTTTTGAGAGGAAACAGGTGGGTTTCTGTTTTAACCTCTAGAAGATATTTTAAGCTCAGGCATTTTTGGGGGGAAGTGGGGAGAGAACAACAAAATCAAAAGCTCTTGCAGTCAACTTGCTGAAACATCACATTGCTGGTTCTCAGTGCTGGAATGTGTGAACAAGTGAAACACTTGCAAATGGCACTTTATTGGCGTTCTGGTGGAAATCAAATTCCCTACATTATGGGAGAAAAAGAGGCATAAGATTTCCCTCTTTTTAGTGCTGGCAGAAATAAAGGACATTTCAGCAGGTACAGGGTGTCCCCTATAGAAATAAGGGTAAATCAGTCAAAAGCTATACATGTTGATTATTTAACTGTGCTGTTTAATGGTAGTCTTTGCTGCATGAAGTGACTTGGCATGAGGCAGACATTTGTAGTTTGGGGTTCATAACTAACATCACCCTAATACAGAAATGCAGGGTGGGAAAGAAGCAGCAAGTCTGATATTAAAGAAAAAAACGTGCTGCTGTGAAACACTGAACAAGTTTCTGAAGCTGCTCAAAGAGCCAAAATGGGCATGTCCCACTAGTCTTCATTATCATCAGCATGATAAGACAAATTGGTCCTGAAATAAGGCTTTGAAATAAACTCCCAACAACCTGTCCTTCAGCAGCAAGTTAAGAGCCAGACAGTGCTCTGCAGGCTTGATTACAAGATGCTTCTGAAGCTCAAGCAGCAGCTTGTCAAGGAGAATTTTCCTGCATGGCTGTCACAGCCACAGCTCGTTGTTTCTGAATGGAAATGTTATTTTCTTCCTCTCCACTAATGGTTTTTTGGGCTGCAACTTGGTAAATGATAACCCCTTTGCCTAAGTGGAGCTCCAGTGTGGGAGCTTGGCAGAATGCTAATGAATAAGTGAGTGTGACACATGAATGAAATGATGGATGAGAGAGCTGGAACTGTCAGACAGCTCTGCTTTGCCTGCACTGCCACATGGGTAGAGCAGATGTCTCCCGTGTTAAGTGGGAGAGCAAGTGCTTATATTTCCTTGATCAGGGCTCAGTATGGTTATAATAAAAGCTATAATAGATTTTTTTCCTGCTTCCTCTCACCATAGTGTTTGAATTTTCTTCCTGTTCCTTGCCTTTCTATAAGTAAGGATGTCATTTGGATATTGGACAATTGTGATCTGTGCTTGCTGAACTCTGGCCAGTTTTCCTGCCCAATGACACAGCAAAGGACACATTTAGTCACAGAAATAACAACTATATTGCTCAGTCTCCTGAAGTGGCAGGGGAGTTGTACCCAGGAACACCCACTATGCTCTGGATTCCCCTTCATGGAATCTCAGGCTGGTTTGGGTTGGAAGGGACCTCAAAGCCCACCCAGTGCCACCCCCTGCCATGGGCAGGGACACCTTCCACTAGCCCAGGGTGCTCCAAGCCTCATCCAACCTGGCCTTGGACCTTGGACACTTATTTCCTTATTGATTCTTCATTAACATGTTTTAATGTGTTTTGAAAGATTTTTGGAGACATTAACTAAGGTCTCTTCATATTTGCGAGGCTTTTATTGGGCCATAATGATTTTTTTTGCTATATAATTGAGGGGAGAATTTTTTTTTTGCAGTTAGTTAAGAACTTCCCTATACATCAGATTGAGTTTTTCAGAGTATACACTTCACCAATACACTTTAGAAGATCATATTTTTTTTACTGTCTGAAGAATGGAATCTTGGCAGCATAATTATTGCCACTGAGAATGTTGGCTATTAAGGAAATAAATATTTTCTTTGGTGCAACTCTTAGAATTCCCTAGGATTCCTTCCATTTGGGTTGTGATATATGCTCAGAACCAAACCAAAAATTTGTTGGTGATCTTTCATGCTGGTCCCACTCTGAAAGAGGTAAAATTTTAGATGTTAGATGCAGTTTGGGAGGGGGGAAAAAAAGCACTCTATAGGTACTCTGCTAAAAGCAATAACATTGGATTTGCAATAAAGCATATTGCATGAAAGATTTTGTATTATTGGATTCGAACTCCTAGATTAGTGACTATTCACCTCATCTTTACCACCCTACAGGGAAAAATCACTGACAAGTGAAGTATTTTGATTTGTGCTGTTTATACAGTCCGAGCAGGGATGTTTTGAACACAGAGTGTGTGTGCTGCCTGCTCCTCATGTCCTTGGGGAAAAACTTCTGGGAGAGAGGTGGCTGGATGTCCCTCTGGTTTAGAGTCTGTTCAGGAACTGATTTGTCTGTAGAATTTCATGACTCAGTAGTATGGCCCAGATTTTAATCTGCCTAATAAGCCAATTTAACCATTTTAACAGTACTTGGTGAGAAAAGGAAGAGCTGTGTTTCCTGACGTGATGAGGTGCAGGTCACAGTGCCAGGAACCCCAGCAGGTCTCAGTCACAGCACTCTGGGCATGCACACTCTTGGTGTTACAGATGCACTGCTACTTGCAGTGGGTTTGCAGCAATTTCAGACTCATCACACACAAAAATAAGGTGTGACATTTACCTGATCTTTTAAAAAAGTTGCGTTCCCACAAGCTGACAGGTAACAGGACAGACACCTCCAGAAGACAATTAATTCCATCCTAACAAACATGGGCAAATCTTCTCTAAAAATTACTTTTCCCTCTCTCCTTTGACTGTAGAGCAGCTTCATTTTACTCTATTCCTCTCTCTTATGTGGTCAAAGGGATGAATTAATCTCTGGACACCCGGACTGGGTTGCACAAAATGATCACCCATCACTGCAAGTCTGGTTAGAGGGGTTTGCTGGCTTTGCTGCCCTGAGCCTGCAGTGTTGCTTCGAGAAGTAGCACAGATGTAGAAAAGTTGCCTTTCTTGTTTCCAGTCTCCCTGATATTTCAGGTGGTAAAGCTGAAAGATTTTGCATGTTGCTCCTCTTCACAGCTCCCCACTCCATAAATTTCAACTGAATTTACAAGGATTTGTTCATAAACGTGGAGAATCTTAATATGCTCCGTTGCCACTTATTTTTCCTGAGGTGCCTCATTCTGAATCTTGCCTGCAGTGTATCTGCTCAGCACATTCCATCACATACAATAATAGCTGCAGGCTTTTTTCCAGCTAAAGGCTTGCTTTGATTCCTCAGACTAATTTTCCAGACTCCCAACTATCCAGTATCTTAACAAAGGCCCAAATCTGCTCTAAATCTCCTGTGATGGTGCTCTGTCTGCCTTTGTTCATTCTTGTTGCTCATCCTCAATTAGTAAATTGTGCTCCGATAACATTGATCTCCCCTCAGCCTTAATGCTGCCATTAGTCAGGGAATGCTAAAAAGAGGCTTTAAGAACATTTTTCCTGCAAATTCTGTTTCCTGAAACTCAAAGTGACACAAAGAAGTTGTGATTCACTCTGGGGACACGGAACTGTTTGATGAAATAAAGACACTTGCACTTTAATGGGTTCCTCAGGAAAGAACGATTCACAATAAGGATTCTTTTAGCCTGTTCTGGTGGCGGAGAAAATGGGATCATGGGATTTTCAGGATTAAGTGAAATACAATGCAGCAGTATTTTTATTTCCAAAGCTTTAGATTAGGCACAAGTGATTCTGAAAGCATGTCTCATGCAATTTGAATACATTAAGAAATCAAACTGTTTCATAAATAAGCTGCTTTTCCAAGCCAGATCATGTGCTGGGTCTCAATATGTGTCTTTGCCTGCCCTCCACATCCTTCTCCCTTACCCTGAGGGAACCACCTGGGCCTGCATCTTCATCCTCCCTGACAAGGGAGCTTTGCTAAGCCATCTCAAATTTTACCAGGTTGTGTCTAAATAAGAATTCAGGTGAGAACGTGGTTAGAAAAGGGAGTGCTGAGCAAATGACAGTTAATTGATGCACTGCAGGCATGGCCATGGCAGCTGAGGAGATGCCAGAACTACATTCCAGTGTCACTGGTGCACTTGGAGAAGCAGCCCATGCACTTCAGCAGCACCTGGCAAGGGCTGTTTAACAACCCAGCTAATCAGAAGCGGATTAGAGCAACAGAACTAATGGAGCACTAAAAGTCTTTAATGAATAAGAGAGGATTTTGCCTCTCACACTCTGGTGTTTATCCATTTAAAAGCAGTTTGTGTCAGAACTGAAGTCGTGAATGTCAGTTTGATACTGGATTTATTGCAGTGCTCGATTGGTATGGGTATTTAATTTGTAGGTTCTTTAGTCCTGGCTCTCCCTCAACAAGCCTCAGGCCCAGGTGCAAACTCTTCAGGCTGCATTTTGTTTATCCAACATTCACTTTCTACTTTTGTATGTCAAACAAATCCCTCAGGCTGGGAATACACCAGCTCTGAGCTTTAGCACGTGTTTAACTGTGTTTAAATAACAAATCTAAATTCCTAATCAAGTAACTGTGTTTGATGCACAAACCGTGCTGTGATCTTTTCCTTGTTTATTCAGTGGAATGGGATGCAAATGTTGGGATCGTGGAAACTAAAGCAGGAGGAGCTGTGGGTGCTGCACTGGTGGCTCAGGGCTCTTTCTGTTCCCAGGAAGCTTCATGGCTTCATTCCATTGGAGTTTGCAAACCATTTAGTGGATGGTGGGAGTAAAACACTATAGAAATACAGGATGTTATCTCAGTCCAGTTGTTAAACCCCCTTTCCTCCTCTCCTGGAGTCTCCAGAGCTCTGCTCCTGTAAGCTGTCTCCAATTCCAGCCCAACCTTTTGCCTTCTCAAGCTTGTATTATCTTAACCTCAATGAACTCCCACTGATCATTGAGCAAACAAATTAATTTCATAATATTTCCACCGCAGCTTCTTGCGTGTAAAGTGGGGCATCACTATTAGTGGAGAACACGTTGTGAAAACATCCTCAAACCAGCCAACAAATAAGAGAATAACTGCAAATTTAATTATTCTGAAAGGGCTGCTTTGTTTGTAATTAGCTAATTGCAGCCTGAACATAATTAGGGAAAATGATAAAGGTTTAAATGGTTATTTAAAACAAACAAACATCAAAAAACCCCACCCAAACCCACTTTGCAGATAAATATTCCTGAATGAAAAGTATTAGAGGGTTGGTCAGAAAGGTCAATATGACATTATTTCCCCTTCCCATGGTGGCTGAGATAATTGAAACAATTGCACAGTTCATTCTCACCCCAAGTGTAGAAACTGCTGGAAATCAGTTTAGTCTGGAACAAACAATGTGTTCCTCATAAGAGTAACAAAGGATTTTAGGCAAGCAACGTTCATTTAATCAGAAACCTGTAAAGAAAGCACTTTGATGAGCTGCCAGATGGATGCAATGAAGAACTCATCATTTGCTCATGTATAAAAATAGAAGACATTTAAAGGAAAAAGTCCACAGGATATGCTGTAAAATTGCAATTTCTAGATAAGGTGCTGTTCTCAGTGGGATCACAGAGGGAATGAATCCCTAATTTTGGATGGGATCAGAGAGCATCTAAGGTAGAGATAGGAAGGTTGACAGCGATGTCAGTGCTTGAGCAAGAGCCAAAGGACTGTGCTGCTCCATGCATCAAAAAAAGAGGTGTTTCAGTGGGATAAACAATGTGAATTCCTCTCCAGCTCTACACAGAATGATGCTCTTCTTCCAAAACAGTTTATCCTGTTGTAACCTATGAATTTTGCTTGAGATGTGACTCAAATGAGGGATGAGTGAGGGGAAAGCAGATCCCCTGCACGCTGAGGTTCAGCAGTTGGTGGGAAGGTTGGAACCCCTTGGGACCTGTCCCAGGCTGGTTTTCATTCTGGGCTGACCTGGATCAATATTTGGTGTCCTGGGTGGGGTTTAAATTAACCCTGAGCCCAGAGTTAGATCAGCCTTATCAAGAACAAACTAATTCTGGTGCAAATGAAAGAGAAATGGGGAAGCCTCAGATATCAAAACTGGAGTGTGGGCTTCAGAATCTTATTAAATGAGTGATCACCCTCTGTGCCAAGATTTTGGGGCTAAGCAGGCATTGGGAAGAGAGTATTATTTAGTTAAATTCCACAGTTTTGTTGCACTCTGTATAAATTTGTAATCACTCTGGTATTTTCTTAGTCTTCCATGTGCTTTCTTCTCCCCTGTTTTTGAGCAATTTAATCTAAAATATAATTACCACAGACACAGAGAGCTGAAAGAACAGATATTTCTCCTCTTTTCACTGAGTTTATTTTAAATTAACACCATTTAATCCATATTTCCCTCTTTGGATTTTCCTCTTTGAGAAGTTTAATTTAAAAGAAAATACTGCTTATTATTTATGAGGTATCTTTTCTTTCACTGATAGACAGCTGGGGAGACAGTGCCATGTTTTATTGGTTTTGAAAGATGAAATATGAAACAAGAGCTGGTTAATCCTTGAGCTTCCAATCTCTGCTCAGTCGTTGGATGTCAGCAAGTTAAAAAATGTAATATGGCCACATTAGACACGTTTGTCAAACCAAGCCATGTGGACTAATAAAAGGACAAATTCTTCCTTACACAAATCAAACCCTGAAGCCATGAAAAGACCTTGGGAAGAATTGTAAGAAAACAAGAATATATTTTGGTGTTCTGCTCAGGGGACAAGCAGAGCAGCCCAGTGACTCCAGCAGAAACTGCTTGTAGGAGTTACTGGTGTGTGTTTTACACCTGGTGGAGGACAAATAGAGGAAGATAAATAGATTGAGCCATTAATTTTGAAGGAGAACATCTGCCTGGAAACCTGCAGTGGAAATGATGTAGGTTGGGTCTGTTTGGTGGATCTTCCAAGAGCAGAGAGGGGACAACTCTTAAAACATGGGATTTGGCCACCACACAGTTTGGATTCCCACCTGACTTGGTGCACAAGTGGTTGGATTGTTGTTGTTGTTGGAGGTGCAAACTGTTCTGGAGATTGAAGTGCCCTTTGAAACATCCCCTTCGATGGAAATGGAACACCTTAAGCCAAATTATTTTTGGGGAATGCTGTGATTTTTCAAACAGCTGAGCTGGTGATAAAGACATCCACAGGATGAGTGGGAGCTTAGAGCTCTCAGGAGCAAATGTGACCTCCTGGGGAACTTGTAATGGAAACTTTTAGCTTTCCCCTGTAAGCAGAGTTTGAACCAAGTTTGAAGTGTCAGTTCCTCCGAGCTGAGGGGAAAAAAGGCCATTGGGTAATTTAACTGGTTTCGTATTTTTTACTGGCTCAGGTCTTAAACCTTTTAAGTGAAACTGGAACAGCTTGATGGTTTTGCAGGAAACCTAAATGAAACCTGCCCATCTGAGGGACTTAAGCATGAAATTGTGTTTTTAGGGGCCCTAAACAAAATTTCAGACTCATAGAAAATGCTCATGTGAGTGAGCACAAAGCAAAAGCAAATTTTACCTATTTTAAGAAATGGGTAAGGGACATTCTAGTTATTTTTCACTGTTAAAACTCTCTTTCTAATAACTTGATTGCAAGAAGTGCTGGGATTGCCAGTTTGAAGGTTGCACTTTCTGCTTAGTGACGTCTGTGCATTCTGTTTTGTTTCAGGTCAGGGCAAACACAGAATCAGAGCCAAACCAGAAGTGAATTTCTCATTTTCTTCATCATAAAATAGACTCATAGAAAAGTTTGGGCTGGAAGGGAAGTTGAAGATCATCAAGTTCCAGCCAACAATCTTTTATACACACCACATTGAATTCCTAGTCAGTCTCTACCTGGCCAAACTGTGGTTTCCCATTGCCCAGCCTGGAATGGCTGGTCCCTGTTTGGGCTGTGCAAGGACTCGCTGCCCTTGGCAATATAAAGTGTCTCTTTTCTCATACAGTTGGGTGGGGTTCTGGGTTTGTTTTTTAAGTTTGTTAAATGCAAACAGGTATTGCTGCAAAATGAGGCTTCTTTCCAAAGATTTAAACTCTTGCTTGACACTCCTGTGTTCCCCAGTTACCATTTTAAGAGGACCAGGGGCTGATGATTGAGTGTATTTGTTTATTATGTCCTCATCCTTCTCAAAACAAAAAATGCCAGTCTACGTGGGCTGGTAACAAAGGAGTGACCCAAAATAGGGTAATTTGGGGGTTTAGTGAACTGCTGGCATTGCCAGTTCTCACCTGTCACCCATCTTACCTCTACAAGAGCAATTAATGAGATCTCTGCACTCCTGACACATTAAAATAACAGAAAAAAAGACGAATATTCTGAAGTGGTTTGAAAAATCTTTCCAATCAAAAGCTGTGCTCCTTTAACCTTGGGCTGTTTTCAGCAGATTTGGGTTCTGTTTGATATTTAGCCTCGGGATGAAATGTAACTGTAATGAAATGGGAAGCAGAACTTCAAATGCCCTGAATCCAGCTTTCACAGAGTGGTTCTCCACTGCTATGAAAGACTCTCTCCCATGACAAAAGGGAGCAAGATGCTGCTGCTTGACAGTGAAAGATTTATTAATAAAATCTTTGTTCATCTTTAACACCATCCTCTGTTAGTGCTCTCCTAATTAACAAGCACCAGTTTGATTTTTCTGGCTAGAGCAGACAAAAAAGCTCTTCCCAATATTTTATGGAAACATAGGAGTGTTTTTAAGTTTTCCTGATCTCTTGGTGTTTCCAGGCTGCAAAAGGCCTGTCTGGATCCAAACTGCATTTCACATTTCCCCTCTGCAGTGAGGGCAGGCACTGACACACTTTTCCAGCTGTATGAACTGGATTTGTGTGAGCCCAGCTCAGCCACCAGGGCTGGAGGCAGGATGCACTTCCATCCTCCTCCTCCCTCCCATTCCCTCTGAAATCAAGCACCCCAATTCACTCAGCTGCTCCCCCAGTAAACCTTTGTGGGTTTTATTTGGAATATTGCTGAGCTGTGACCCCATGGAAGGGGGGAGTGAGGAGCAGGTGGGAGAGGCAGGAGCTCTGGGCTGGGAGGGGGGATTTCCAGGAGAGCCACAGGAGTGTTATAAAACAACCCTAGAGCAGCAGGCAGTGTATGAAGTCATAATTTACACAACCCTTTGTGCTTGTGCCTTGTCTTCAACTTTGAAATAGAGGCCAGAATTTTTATTTCCTTTGTGTGAAAACTCTACTAAAAGTGTGGCTTATTCATGTCACCCAGTGCCATAAATACCATGGGGCAGGTTGCATTTTGCTCTCCAACCTGCACACCACAAAAATTTAGGTGAACATTCCAAGCTTCTCCCTCTCCTGGCAGATACAAGTGAGATGGTCCTCAAAATAAGTTGGATCATTCCTTCCTCTCATTTGTTTGCATCAGCTGATGAGGCAAAGGGAAGCAAAAGGCTGATTTTGATTTCGGTGAGAAGTTTAGGAGGAGGCTCAAACTCTGCAGTAACTGGAGCCCTGGAGGAGGCTGAGGCAGCTTGAAATGTTTGTAGCCAATGTAGCATTTAAATCTTCGAGCCAATTAAGTGTAATTATCGAATGAAAGGTAATACTTTTCTTCAACAATGTGACAGTTAAATTTAAGTTGGGTCTTAAATTAGAAGGTGACACCTACTAACTGTCACTCAATTAGGTGTTTATCTGAAGACTGATGGCATGAGTTTGCTTTTTTTCTTTAAATCTATTTAGCCCATGTACTGAAGGCTGCAGAGGTTTCTGCGTTTTGTGCAGAGATGGTAAATACACAGAGCACACCTGAATTAATGAAAAAAGAGACCAACAGATTTGCTTTCCAGAAATTTTCTGATTCTCTTCATGGTTCTTGATTAAAAAAAATTCTATTTATTCTACTCTATTAGCTATCAAAATTGAACTCTTAGGTTAATGTTAAAAAAAATAAAATAATTTGGTTGTTTTCTGTCCACTTAGGGGCTATTTTATCCATGACTGAACTTCTTGCCTTTGTCTGAGCATTCCCACCACAAATCTTTGAGAGCTTTGGGCTCGTGGGCACTTCACCTGCTTTGAGGTGCATTTTAACTCCTGCCCATGTCTTGCCCCATAAATTCTTGCACATTTGCTCAGAAAGACACAAAGCTTTTACTTAAAAAAGCTACAATTTTCCATGAAAATCCTCATTTTCTACAGCATATACCATATGGAGGCTTATTAATATCCAATTGCAAGACCTAAACTGCAGAAGTTTCATTTGATTAAGCTGGAATTTGAGGTTATAATTGTTCTGCTCCAAGTGCACTATTAGATCTCAGTGGTGGGAATCACTTTTGGCTATTACTTTTACAATTTGTGAGGTTTTTTCCCTCATTTCTTCTTGTTGGAGAACTTACTTGAGCTCCTTCTGTTCATTACAGCTAAAGAAGCAGAAATGAATAGTTTGTGAAACGTTCTTTTCATAAGCAATTGCAGAGTGTTTATTTTGGCATTTATGGCAGAAAAAGGTAAAAACACAGTGCCATGCAAAGCCATGGCAACAACTGCACCAAACAACTATTTTGAGAGTAACTGATGTGAGTGTAAAGATTTAGATTTACACGGTGGAAGGTGCCAGGTGAGGTGGTTGTATGGATTTCAAAAGGTGTTTTTCTCAACTTAAAAGGCCTGTCAGTCTCTGGAAAAGCCCTTGGGGTTTGTTCAGTCATAGGAAACTGCTCTGTTGTGTGACTTGTCTTAGTTACCTTCTAAACAGAAAGATTGAGAGTGACTGTTCCGTCCCCAAAACAGCTTTCACTTGGCTTTGATGGTACCACCGTGTTTGTACCTGCCCAAAGCCAGGGAGATGGAGCTGGACCACCCTTGTCAAAGCTTTTCTGGGCAGTGCTGAGAGGTTCTGGCTCTGAATTTGGGTTGTCCTGGGAGCTCCTGCATCACCACAGCTCCAGGGGATGCAGGAAAGTGAATTCCTAACCAAGAGGGCATTGAACGCTCTCAGTTAAAGGGCTCAGAGTTGGAGGTCTGTGCTGAGAGAAACATTTCTGTCCATTAACAAAACAGATAAGAAATACAGAGGATAGAGAGAAAAGCAGTGCCCAGGTCTGATCCATCTGCAATGTTAATATTTTGTATTCAGGACAAAATTCTGAATTCTGCAGGCTCACAATATCTCCTTCATGCATTTGTATGGAAATGGAGACAGCTCTATTCTGTTTGTTCTCCAGTCTCTATCAGAACCAATATGTAACATTCCTCTTTCCCTCTCCCAATATTCAATTAGTAGCAATTTCAAAACCCCGTGCTGATAGTTTTCTATTTGTGTTAGTCTTCCTTTTATTTGTGTGCTCTCTGACCTTCCACTGAAATTACTCCACCACTTTATCATACAAAGGGGAACACTTAAAACAATTATCTCGGAAATGCTTCTACTCACTTTCCCTTTTAGAATGTTCAGCCTTTCACTGTTACAATTACGCAGACAAATGTTTCTGTTGTAGCAGAAGGCGAGAAGGAATAAAGGGAGAGGAGGAGGAGGAAGAAGAACCACCCAACCAGGCATTTCGTGCAGTGTGACCTTCAGAAGCAAGGCTGTAAAAGGCTGCTCCGAGAGGGGCCTTGATGTAACGTTTCCAGTTGGGAATTTCAAGTATATATTTCAAATTAATATGAGGGAAAATAGTACGAAGAATAATTTTTAATAATATGAAGACTCATTTTGAACCATCCAGTTATAAACTCAGGTGAAATATGGTTCTTGGAAATCTCCTTAATTTGTTCATAGCATAGGTTGCCTTTCATGCTCATTTCCTTCTGTCTTAGTTTGGTTTCATGTAAATAAAATAAAAGCAACCAGGGGCTGAAGCACAGACAGACTAATCAATGAACACCTTTTGGAATGAGTCTCATCTGACAAGAAGTCTAAGATGAATATCACAGTTACCCTAACAAAAAAATGAATTAATTCTTTTTCTGATCCTAAATACAAATCCCTTTTAAAATCTACCCTGGGATTTTAGCCCTGCAAGGTGGAATAAACCATGGAGTAGTTTTTCTGGCTGATGATAAGAATTGCCTTCTTTTACAGGATGTGTTGAACATGATAAGAATTCACACTGTGCTTTACCTTGCTTTAGTATCTTTGAGCTTTGGATTGAGGATGGTACCGAGACATGAGAATTAAGCTCAAAGGAACTCTGTCTTTCTTTTGTTGCTTTATCTCCAGCTAGGAGAGTAATTATCATCAAATAATGGATTAGCTGGACTTTGGTGGTATTTTTAAGTAAGTAGCTGAACAAGGATTTCAAAGTTATTCATTTTGTTACAGAGATGAATTGATAATTGAAAAAATATCCTTCTGAATAATGCATTTGTTAAAGAAATAGGATTTTTTGTTGGTTTTTTGGGTTGGTTTTTTTTGAGTACTGCACTGATTCATCAAAAAAGACTCAGGCAGTTCTGCCACCAGCATATGTAGGATGGGTTGGTAAACATTTTAGTAAAATAGCTGCTTGCAGAGTTCGTGCAAGGAAAAACCACCCCTGACAATTTTGGAACAGCATCTGCCAAAGTCTGGCTGCTCCTGTTTCAGCTCCAGTTAACTGAATCCTGTAAAAAAGAGAGACAATCTTCTCCCACATTGTAGTCCAGCTCTGTGGACAAGGAGGACTAGAATTCCCTGGGTTTGCTCCACTGGTATCTTGAAGCTCCAGGTGTGTCCTCGGACCACATCCTGGCAGTGACATCCCTTTCCCTTCTCCTCCAACCTTGCCTGTTTCCTGCTGTATTTTTTGACTTCTCAGCCACTTAGTTCTTTCTATTGTGTGTGCTCCTAATTGCAGCAAATGTATCCTGTAGTTTGTAATCAGGTTACTGGGGATGTTCAGAGTTTAATTTGCCACGTTTTTAAAACCATCTAATTGGAAGTTTATGATTATAGAGGCTTCTCTTTGCTTTCCCCCCTCCCTGTGTGCAGGGTGTTTGACACACCTACATGCAGCAGCTTTGTAATTTAGGGCATGGATAATGGGATGTGTCCCTTGGTCCCTCAGTTTTCCTCTGGAGGTCCTGCAAAGTTGGTTGCTGCTCTCCAGAGCTGCACTGACTGTAGGTGTGGAGTGGATCCCACACCAGCCTGGACTTGCATTGTATTCCCCATCCTGACACCTTTGGACACATTCATCTCTCAAATCCACCCCTCCAGCAGCAACATCCTCAATCCTCCCTGTTCCTTCAGGTCTCTGGACTCCTCTCTGGTGAGCACAGACCTGAGAATCAGAGTAACCACATCTTGTGTTTTCTCAGTGTGTGCAAAGGGTTATCCTTGATGAGCCGAGTGGCCACTTCAGACCCAAACAGCTTTCATTTTTAAACTCTTGTGCTGCTGTTGGAGGACAAAGCTCACTTAGGTTGGAGAGGTTGGGAAGGTCAGGGCAGCGCTCAGCTTTCAGCACCAGAAAGGTGAAGAGAGCAGCTCCCTCAGGAGGAGGTTGGCGTGTTTTCCTTTCTCCTTCCTACTGGCGAGATACTGGTCAGCTCTCAGCAGATGAAAATCAGTCCATTTCCAGAGAATCTCTGAAAAATAGGGGGTTTTACAGGCATTTAGGCACTTGCTGGAGTTCTGAAGTGTTGGTTTAGCAAACAATCAGAAGTGTTGGTGTGAAAAACCTCCCTTCTTCACTACAACCCTTTCATTAAGCTCATGTGCAGGTCAAACACTCCCTGTACAATTCCGGGCTTTCTTGGCTGAGTTTTGCTGGTTTCCCAATAATGGGGGAGACAATTGGCCTCCTCTTTATATTTCCCTTTATTTTTTCCCCTTTCCTTTCCCTGGGGCTCTCTGCACACCCACAGGATCGAAGGGAAGGAACTCTGGTGTGCACAGTGTGGCTAAATTGCAGCAGCATTGTAAAGCTCCTTAGGGGGGACCCCAGTGTGGGTCCGATCCCCAGCTCATCCCAACGCTTCATCTGCTCCTTCTCATCCCTGTTTCTCTTCCCACTGCCAGAAATTGCCAGAGAGCTTTAGGTAGTTGCCTGCAGCAGAGGATATAAGGGAGAAGGTGTTATTACACCTGTTATTGGCAGAGTGACTCACTTGGCAGCAATATTGCTTCCAAACTGGGAGGGTTTGGGTTCCTGTAACACCACAGATGATGCTGGACTGTGTGACTGGAGAGTGTTTCGGAGAAAACACACAGAAAAAGGGTTGGTTGATGGTGGAAAATGCTTATGAGTCCCTTAGTAGGCAGCACATGTCACCTTCTGGACTTACAAAAGGTGACATGTGCTACCTACACTCCTAAGTGTGGCCTTTTACTCAGAAACCCCCCTCATTTACACCACCCATATTCTTCTCTCAGCCTCCCAGTTCCACACTAGACCACAGGAAAAGTGTAGATTTTAAAGCATAGACTTGAATGAGGCTGTTAGACCTTTGCAGCCTGAAAGGGCTGGGCAAATTTTCAAACACACTTAGAAATCAGCTGGTAAATTTGTATCAAATGAGTGCTTGGAAATCTTGAAAATTAGAGCTGTTAGAAACCTTTAATGTTGGTCTAAAAGTCATATTTTGTCAATCCTTCATGTATTTTTTTTTTAAACAGCTTGATTTAGTATATTAAGTTCTGGCACACGTAGTACAGAGAAAGAAAAAGCAGCCTCCTGAAATCTGAGAAGTGTTGATATGCCAGTTTAATTTTAAGTTGTGTGCTGTCAAAACTCTGCATATAAACCTCAGCAGTCTTCCAAAATTTCACACTTTGCATGCAATTATTCTGGCAGCATCAAGGCCTTGCAAACTGGGATGTCAGGAATGGCGAATATTGGTCCCAAATACGCCAGACTCAGGACTTGAGGTGCAGGATTATTTTTGCTGCCTATCAGTCAGCTTGCCAGGTGAATTGTGCATGGCTCATGAATCATAAGGAGTGTGTAGGAACTGGTTTCAGTTTTGTAAAGCCTGGCCTAGCAGAGATGACCACACATCCATGTGAGCAGCACCAGGGAAGTCTCTGCTGGTTAGACCCACATTGGCATTGTTACCCACAAGCAAAGCTTGGGAGATGACTTTCTAAACCCCTTTAAATCTTAAGATTTTACCCTCAGCTCTGCAATAGTCTTAATTTTTCAACCTGACAGCCAAATAAATGCCAAGGATCATCATTTTCGGGGTGGGGAAATTCATGCTGCTGGAAAGCAATCACCTGTTGGGGGAAGGAAACCAGTTTGCTGGTAAATTGACCACCCATAAAAACTGCTCAGCTTTGCCAGAGTGGCTGAGAGAAAGAATTAGCCAGAGACAGAAAGGAAGAGAAGGGGCACAGAGGCAAAGGAGAGATGAATATCCACACATTCCACTCCTTATCAGGATCACTGCTCTGTAGCCACTTTACCTAAAGAAACACCAATTTAGCTCCAGTCCCTTTCCTGCTCTTTGGGGGCCTAAATTTGTGCTGTAACTTGCCTGCAGTGAGACCTCAGCACTGGGATTGCCATGGCTTTAGTTCTCTGTGTTGGAGCCAAGGGAAACCTTGAAGTGTCTCAACACTGGGGGGGGTTGGTTTTATTTTTTAATTTTACCTGTCTTAGAATGCACGGTAGCAAATGTTCAATTTGATTGATTTCCTCAGAAAATTCTGCTCAGCTCAGTCATTTCTTTCAGGCCATTAACTGTGGTTGTCATGTAAACCTGCCACTAAACAAGGCTCCAGCTGCCAATCCTCAGCTGATTTATGGCACAGAAGTTTCTTGTTCTGAGAAAGGCACATATTTCTTTGAGAGAAATGATTTGCATTACACGCTCTTCTGATTTCTCACCTTGTTGCTTTTATTTGCCTGCTGATATTTATTGGGTTTTTGTTTGTTTGTTTTAATATCCAGCAAAGCAAAATAATTCTTGCCTTGCCTAGGTGGGGAAAGGTCAACAGAGTGCCAAGTGTGATATAGAAAATAAATCTGTGGTGTTGAGGGCTTTGAGGAAAAGGTCTGTCTGCTGATGGGACCAAGCCTTGGCTGGACAGGAGAGGGAATCCCTTCCCAAGCACAAAAAGGAACCTCATGTTGTTGACCTTTGGGAACAAAAGAGATGGGCAGAAATGGCCAGGAGGAGATTTCATGGTGGTTTTGTCCACTTTAAGGTTATAGGAGCTTTGTAGGGCAGAGCCCTCCCTCTCCCCCAGCCTGGGGTGCCACCTCTCTGTCCCCTCTGCCCCAGCACCCTTGTCCCACCTCCTCCCCAGGCTGCACTCCATCTCAGAGGGCTTTGCCAACCTCAGCAATGCTGTGATTCTATTCTATGATTCTATGAATGTAATTTTTCCTTGACCTTGGGAAGTTTAAAACCCTCATGCTTTACTTGGTTATTCTCAAAGAGTTTGGTGAGAACCAAACCCTCCCAACCAGATGAAACCCTGTCCTGAATCACTGCCCCAACATTTAGTGTGTCATATCCACCTCAAAATACAAAGCCAAAGCATCAGAGTGAGTACCTGTGCAAATCTGCAAAGAACCCCAGAGCAGCCTTTTGGGCACACTGAGTTCTAATTTTGCCAAGCACACAAGTGAGAGGCAAAACTTACTGACTGTCACTGTGCTGCAGCCTCTCCCCTAATGCATCCCCCTCCTCCTCAGATTAACCTGAAATGAAGTGAGGAATGGATTTTGCAGCAGATCATTAGCACTGCTATTTGGCACACAGGACCCTGAGCCAGGATTTGCTCCCCATTTCCATTGGAATTACCCAAAACTGGAGCACAGAAAGAAAATTGAAGCTACTGGCAGCAGCAGCAGCTTCTCCATGTCCCAGCCAGCAGCTGAACCAGAGCCATTGCTGCTGTTTCACTTCTTGGTGGTGTCACCAAAACGTTTCCTGCTCACTTTGTACCTGTGTGTTCAATGAGAGCACAGCCAAGGAGTGGCAGAGAGACTTGAACAGCTTTTAGCATTAATTCCATGTTTCCTTCTGTTCTGACTCGTTACAACAAGCCATGGGGGTAATATTTCAGTCAGCCTTGAACACCAAGAAGCCTCAACAGCTTGGATTTCAGCATGTGATTGCTGCCCAAAGAAACACCCCGTGCTCCTCCTGTATTTAAAGATTAAGATGCTAATTTTGTTGCTGGCAGGAATGGTTCCTCAGGACAAGTTGTGGCAGAGACCTATTGATAGCCTGAGCATTGTGGAGAAGTAAAAGAGCTGCTCAGATTCCTTCCTCAGTCCTAATTCCTTCTGAGCTGGATGTAAGAGAGTCCAAGTCCCTATCAGAAAAGAGGGTGGAAATTACCAATCCCTGCTGGATAAATAACCAAACCCAACCACTTGGTCAATTTGAAAATGTTTCCACTTGTGGTAAAGATGCATTTTGTTTTCCTCAAAGAGCTTTGTGCCTTCCTTTCTGAGGGTAATGAGGGACAGGTGACAAACCTGAACCTGCTTCCTGCTGGTTTAGTTTCTGATGGTTTTTCTCTGATGAGCCCTCTGTGCCCAGGCAGGGACTCACTCAGAGCAGACAAATATGCCAGCCAGAGTGATGGGACAAGTTATTTTATATTCATTATGGAAAGCAGTAGTGTTATTATGGGTCCTGATGGCACCTCCTGAGATACAATCAAATGTAATAACCCACTTACCATGCCCTGCACAGCCAATATGACTCTTGGCATCACTTGACAGTGTTTCTGGCAATAAACGGTGCCAGGGGGTTATGGATGGTTAAATACCTTTCATGAGCAGAGCCACCCTCTTGGATAATGACAATAACAAACTGATTTCAGTGTAAAGCAAATTGAATAAAACTGATTAAATACAGATTGCCAGACTGTTCTCTGGTTTACAACAGGCAATGGTTGAATGGTTCCAAATGGATTTCATTTTCCCCCGATACAAAATGACATGAAATCTGCTACTAATTCTGTTAAGAAGAAAAGTGCTCCAAATAAAACATAGTGCGGTTTTCCTCAGGCTGTTTGTGCTTTGTAACCTCAGGGAAGCAGTTTTATGAAGTGAGAAATATATTGGGAGCTTGTGGTGAAAAGCTTTGACTGTTTGCTTGCATTTGGGTTTGTGTTGGGGAGGGGAAACTCTACAAACCACACCCAAGGCTTTGTTTTTATGGGCAGACTCTGGTGAGTGGATTTGTGGCACACGTGGACTTGTGGGATTGTTCCTGGAGGAAAGAAAGGCACAAAAAAAGGAATGTGTCAGGAATCTTTTTTTTTCCTATACATAATTATAAAGTTTAGCCTAAACTACTCCTCTGGGATCTCCAGATTCTCCTGTCTTTGGTGCTGATTGTGGGTTTGATTTGATCCAAGGATAATTTTCCTGCAAACATTTTTTAGTCTCCTTTTGGCTTCCCCTTTTCCTTTTTGTCGCTGTCCTTGACTCTTGTACTGGTGTGGTAAATGAGGCAGTGCATGTGTCTAACTGGGATTATTCTATATTTATCAATTTACCACACAGTGAGGGATGTCACTGCCTTAAACTTTACGTTCATGAGATTCAGAAATTATATTCTCAGCAATCAGAATTAAAATCTTGAGAAACCTATTGATAAAATGAAAAGAAGCCCTTATTTTTCCCCAAAGGGAAACCACCACAAGCTTCTGTTTGCACCCTGCTCTCATCCATTTATTGCAGCCTTTCCTTGCTGTTCTGCAGGAAAATCTGAAGGACCTTTGGTGTGTAAGTTCCAGCTCATACCTGAGCTTTGTTCAGCTGATGGTTTGAACGTGAAATTTCAGCTCCGTTTGAATGCTGTTGGCACCAGTGGAATTTAATTACATTTTGCTTCATTGGATTTTTATTAAGGATGAGTTTTGCCCCTGAGTTTTACTAAGAAACAGAGAACATCAGGAAGACTTCAAAGACCACAATGAACAGACAGACTAAAGAGAAAAACAGATCCTGAAGGGTTCATTGAAATGATCAGATAGAGAAGAACAGTCAGGGAAGCAATTAATAATAATTACAGCATTATTTAATTATCAATTCTTATCATTGAATATCATCAACCGCCTCATATCTTTAATTAAAACTTAATTTTGCTTTTCTCTTTTGCAGTCCCACATGTTTGTAATTAACCAGCCTAAGAAAATTACCATGATTTGCTTTCTCTCACAAGGATGGTGCCTTGTTTTGTATTTGAATATTTGAGCAGTATCTTTTAAAGAACTGGAACTTGTTAAATCCTTATTTCCTCTCTCTTACCTCTCAGTGGCTACCATAGGGGTGTTGTTGGTCATAATTAATTGCAGAAATGCTGTTTAAGGCACCAGCCCCACCAAAGTCACCTGAGTCCACTTTTCTTACCCTGCTCTGCAGTTCATGCTCAGATCCATCACCTCTGCTATTTAAAACTGACATCATTTCTATTTATAAAATATTTCTCCTTTCAATTGTCATTCAAATAATTTATTAAGGGGTGGTCAGGGAGCATCATTCATGATCAGGGTGAAAATTCAAGACTCAATATCACAGAGAAATTAAGAAGTATTTCAGTGCATTATATTTTCGTTCTTCCCTTTTCTTTAACTTATATTTAAAAAATGTTGTGAAGTTCTTTTCGACTAGAATCACATTAGTTTCAGTTTGACAATATCAAAACGTGGAGGATTTGTCAAAACTGTCATCGTTCTATGAACCGTTTCAATTTCCATCCACTAAATATAGTTAATTGAAAAATTCTCAGCTGGCTGTAATTTTGGTGGGTTTTTCATCAGCTCGAGGACTGGGGGAGGAATCAGAGCCCAGACAGTGCAGTGCCAGGTTCCCATCTCAGCCCTTCAATGCAGCCACTTCCAGATAAGCCAGGGATCAGTTGGCTGGGGGTTTGAGTGTTTTAAAATACACATTATGTACAAATCCTCTATCAGCTGAAATCTTCCCAGGGAACAGTTCCTGACTCTGTATCTCAGCACGAGTTCAAAGGCTCCCCATTAGAAAAAATTATTCCCAAAATGTCTTTCCATTCTGTATCTTGAAAATCAAGGAACCCTCCAGTGGAACTGTCCTCCTCCACATGTTGCAGGATTTAAATACCATCACAAACCTGAAACTGAGCTGCCATGCATTATTCAGAGCAGCAGAAGGTGCAGCTGTTATTTGTAGTTGTCTCTAATTTTGGAGGGTGGAGAATTGGAGGCTTTCACTGACATCAGAGGGGAAAAGGAGGAGACAATGGAATTAATTGCTGTCCACCACCTCAGATGCTTCAACATCTGCAAGGCTGGGTTTCATTTGGTCATCCAGATTGTGGTTCCTTCTGTTGGCAACAAATTGGGTGTGTGAAAGTTTCTTCTTCCCACAGGTAGGGAAATATTCGGCCCATTTCAAGTGACAGAACAAATTTGGGGTTAAAAATGATCAAAGCCAGGCAGGAAAAAATATCTTTATATCCATGAAACAGCTCTGGGGAGAGAGATAGGAACTCAGTGATGTTTGCAGAGTACAGTCAGTATATAATTGAAAAAAGACTCAATTTCTTTTTTTTTTCTCCTTTTTCCTGAAGTGAGAATGTTTTGAGTTGGGATGCTTGGACTGTTCTGTATTATTTTCATGTATTTGTTGTTCATAAAGTGTTTGGCTTCTTGCACATCTGCCTTTTCTCCTTCCACTGCTGCAAACTCAGTAACTCAATTGAAATCAATATGAAAGTGGCACGTTAAAGAGGAGATGGGGGTTTCCATGATTTTATTTACCATTAGAAAGATCAAGTTTTGCAGGTTAAGTATGGATGGACCTTGAGGAAGGAAACAAAATCAATGAGAGCTGCCTGCACTCACTCCCAAGGAGCTGGACTCCAATACATTGTAGGCTCAGCTTCCAGTAGATCTTATATTGCTACTCCAGTTTAACACAAAGGAGTAAGAGCCCTTTTCATCCCCTTGCAGGGCTCACTGGAGCCTTGGTACAAACTCTGCTGCTGTGTTTCCACTAATCATTACTTAGCAATGATTCACTCCCTAATGCAGAGCAGAGAAATGGCTTTGGGTGCAAAGAAATCAATATCAGCCAAGGAAATGTCAGAGTTCAGCCCTTCCTCTGGAACTTGAGCACTCTCCACTGTCCTGGGACAAACCCAAGGTCCTGTGCTCAGGCAAAGGCTCTTTGATGCCGATGGTGTTGGCAGGAATGAAGACATAATTAAGAAACTTGGGATCTGGGCTGGGAGTTTTAGCTCACCAAATGTGAAGGCATTTAGCAAGGATTACACGAGCCCAGAACTCATATAAAGCCATTCCACTCAAATCAGTTTTAGATGGGAAAAGCCTTTTGAGAGAAAATTCAATTTTTTTTATTTTTGTTTTTCTTTCTCAGAGGGGCAAAAAAGAAATGGGCAAGCCCCAAAGTTGTAATACAAAGCAGCTTCCACAACTTCCAGGCTATAAGCTGATGTGCAGCTCTGCAAACAGGAGGAGGGGGGTGCTGAGTGAGAGCCCTGCAAAGCTACTCCAAGTCTCAGCCTCAGGACAGAGCACCCCAAAAGTCAGACTGCAAATCTCTTGCCATGCAAATACCAGCAGGAGAGGAGCATTTCAGGAGCAAGAGTGGGAAAAGTGGGCCTGTAGTTATTTGCATTTTCTCCCTTTGCTCCTCCCTGCCCAGGGCAGGCTGAGGATCACACCAGGGCAGGAAGCAAAAGGACAATACAGGTAAAATCAAAGTTATCAGGAAAAAACAGAAACCAAACGGCCACATAAACACATGAGCCATCTCAAGGGCATTTACAGTGACAGCACACAATAAAGAGGAAGAATGGAGCAATAAATTTTCTTATTGTGATAGTCTATGACGTGAATTTAATAGCTAGTCTTCTTTTTTATTATTATTTTTCTTGAGTATGAACTTAAAAGCATCCAGGTGCTGAGTTCTTGCCTGCTGGGGTTGCCCTCACTAGAAAAAGGGAAAGAAAACACTGTGTGCTTTTTGAGTTTGGTCATTAGGGTTCTTTTAAAGCAGAATGTCCTGTGCCCTTTAATATATACACATCAACTGGGAAAGCAGGAAAGAAAGGACAAAAGTAGCAATAAAAAGAAAGAATTTTTTCATACAGAAACTGTTGACAGGTTTGTACTGGACGTTCCTGCACATTCTACAGCCTTCAGGCATATGAATAATGAGAATATATCTACTTGTATATCTAACTCACCAGTTAGCTCAGTCTTTGCAGTTCCCAAGAAAAGGGGTGTTTAAAATCAGACATATCATCAGAATGTGGAAACTCTTTTAGTTTAAAATTGTTTCAGTGGAGAAAACTTACCTTTTTGTACTTAGAGAAGTACATTCCATTCCCCCTTTTATTTCCCTGTCTTGCTTCATCAGCTTTTAAGCCCCTTTCACTTTGCAGTGAAAAACTGGAGAGTCCCTGCAGAGACAGAAATTCCTTTGACGTATTTTTTCCTAAATTTTTCTTGGATAACTTTTTTGATCCCTATTCCAGTGTCTCTAAGCAATTGCACATTTCACTCTCCAGATGACAAGCTGTGAGGACGACAGAGGAGCCCTTTACCTGTGGCTGAGGGAGGGCTCAGGTGGAAGCAGAGTCAGTGGGCACAGAACAGGAGCTTGCCCTGTCGATACCCTGCCCAGCCCCAGGAAGCAAAGGAAATGGAAATGAGCTGTGAAGCCAAATGATGAAATGCCTCTCTGCCTGTTTTAAACAGCCAGTTTCCACTTATCCTCAAGCCAGGGTCAGATTCATCACTCAGTGCCCCCCAGCCTATTTATCATTGAACAAGCAGAGCGCTTATGACTCTTCATCCTTGATGAAAGAGGAGAAATCATTGATTTAATTGGGAGCAGCAATGAGAACTTGCTTCACTACCTTCCTCTTAACTCTGTTGCTTCCTCTAAGTTGAGGAAAAACCTGTTTGCTGTATGATCTGTCCCCACTTAGTTCTGCTTTCAAAGCTGCTTCAAACTCCCCAAAGACAACAGAGCACCCCCAAGGACTTCATGGATCAGCAATCCTTTGGCTGCAGTGAGCCTGTGAAATCCTGATGGTGGTTATTTTTTGGGACAGCTCTGTGTGTGTCTGGGTATTTGGAAAGTGCATTGTTGATTACTAAAGCAATCAGGGCCAGACAGTAATTTGGTGATTCACTTCAGTGGTGGGATATAAATACTGTGCATGAGCTTTTCAGCTTCCTCTAGAATCCTTCACACCCCCTCAGCTGCCGTGCCAGGGCTGCTCTGTTGCCTCCAAATCTGGGTTTATTGGCTCTTTAAGCTGAGACAGATAAACCCCACGCACAGAGGAGGTATTTTTGGAGGGGGAGACTGATGGCTCTCTTTGCACAGCGATGTCTTCCTTTCTCCAGGGCTGATTTTATAAATTACTGCCCCCACTGCCCCAGCCTGTTTATCACCCCCATCCTCAGCAGCTTCCCCAACCCACTGGTGGCTCTGCTTTGCCTCCCTGATTTGTGCAGCCCAAGATTTAAGACGGGCAGGGATTGCTGTCCTATAAATCCTGATTTCCTTAGTGATGAAGTGTCTGGCAGAGCTCTCCAGCTCCTGTGCAGCCTAACGAGGGCTCCAATGCAAAAAGAGCACGGGATGCTCAGGCCCTACGTGATAATAAGGCTTAAGAAGAAAGTGGTCCCTGTGAGGCCTCATTACAGGCATTTCTAGGGCTGAGTTACAGCTTCAGAGGGTGGAAAAAGCATCTCTACAACAACTTGCCCCAAACAAAGTGGATCGTTTCTGTCTGGATCTTTCATTTCCTTCATAATAGAAGCAGAGTCAGACTTGCTAATTGGTACATGATGCAGTTTGTCACCGAGTTTTGTGATGCTGTCATTATTTTTTACTGTCACTAGGAAGCCATGTGAACACTGGGACGTAACTGGGTGCAATTAACTGATGAAAAATGACATCTGGGGAAATGTGCAGGGGGAAATTGTCCTCATCTATCTGAATAGAGCGGTTTTCCTTGGGAGCTTTCTCTCTGAGACAAGCTAAAATTGAGAGATGGAATGAGTTTTACAGGACTAAATAAAACAGCCACAGTTCTGCTTTCACTAAGCAGATAGATGGGTTTGTGTCACTTGCCTTTCAGCAGGGGTGGGGAAGATAAATGCTCCCTATCCTATCATCTGAAAAAATAATAGGAATGAATGGCAGAAAAAAGCTCTGACAGGATGAAAACACCCAAAAGGGAAATGAAAGCGAGTTGTGGTGTTTTCTCCAACTTTCTTTCAAAACCAGGAAGGGTTTTAAAAGTGAATTTTGACAAGTTTATCTACATTTATAGTTAATGAGGGTGTGTAGCCGTAGTGATATGAAATTATTTCTATTTATTCATAATGTGGTGATACAAAATGAGTGGGAAGCTTTATTGTTGGTGGCTCTGATAAGTCCAGCTTAGTGCCTGAATAGAACTTGGATTTAGGGGTGGAATACTTTTCATGGATTTCAAACAAAGCACATACAAACTGCTAAGAGTAAAAGGGAAGGAGAAAGAAAGGAAAAGGCTGAAAAGGACATGTGGAAATTCAATTTTCTTCCTCCAGCTGCTCTTGCCAGGAGGATAATGAGCCCTCTTGGTCCAGGTCACAAAAGGAAGAGTGGTGGAGCACCAGGCTTTGTGCAGGTCTGAGCACTGCAGGTGTCAGGCATGGATGGGACAAGGGGAAATCACTTCAAGTTGCACCAGGGGAGGTTCAGGTTGGAAAACAGGAAAAATTTCTGCACTGAAAGGGTAGTTAAGCTTTGGAACAGGCTCCCCTGTTCCCCAGGGAAGTGGTGGAGTCACTGAAGAGGAGCCACATTTATTTCCAACTGAAATGCCATCTGCGTGTGCGTGAGAAAATTGCCGAGTCGTTTGGTGTCAGGGTTAAAATGGTACATTTAATTATTGAAAAGTAAAAGAGCAATTCACATATGGAAACAGCACATTGCAGCAGAACTTAATATTTGATTTTATGGCATTTCCTGGAAGTTCAGGAGACACTGTGTGATCCTCCAAACCCCAACACAACATTTGGAGCAGAGCTGTTGAAATGCTGCATTTCTGAGGCACAACAAAGTGTAGTTTCTCACCCCCCGTTGTGGCTGCTCATCCACACTGGAAAGTTTCCTGTGATTTCACACTTCTGTGTCCTTTATCTGTGCCTGCCTCCACTGCCATATAACTTAGTTTAGATTGCCCAAACGCATTTTGTGAATCAAATTTGAGTTTGCCTTTCCCCCCTTTTATTCCATTAAGAAAACCTGTGCTGCATATGGCCCACTATTACAGTTGGTCTGAATCGATTAGAGCTCTTTTCCTAGTTATTCTATGGCAGGCAAATTGTCACATATATTTTTCCCCTCCTCATTTCTTATAGACAGACGTAATGCAAGGCTGACAGATAATTTCTTTAGGAGAAGATAAAAGGAGAAGTTGTTTCTGTACTTAACAGATGTTCCTCACTGTGATTTGTATCCGTGGCGCTCTGAGATTGAACATTTCCTTTTATTTCTCTTTGTGAAAGTTTCTTTAGAGTGTTGATGAATTTTTCAGCCATCACTTCTTCAGGTTGCTCAGCGTTTATCCTCAGACATGCTGAATATGTGCCCTGAGTGCTGTTACATAAGGTAATGCAGCTCTGTCACTCTTTTGTCCCCTGGCCGTATGGCCAAGCTGTTCCCCTTGCTGCGTGCTGAGATATGTTCTGCTTTAAGGACATTTTTCTAACTAAAGACATAATATTCTTTTTGTCAAGCTGCAGTATTTTTGGGTGATTTCTCCTTCAGCTTGATATCCACNCTTTACAGCTAATTATTGGAAATAAATACACTTTTTGGCCCCTCTCGCCGCTCAGCAGAACCACATCCTTCCCAATGATTCCTGGGGCCTTTGCAAACCAGGGGCAGGATTTCCTCCTGAAGATGGATTAGGCACTTTCTCCTTAGTAAGAGTTCTAATTTATCTCCCAGCAATGGGGAGCCCACGATCTCCTCCTCTATCACACTCATTTAATTAAGATCAATACTCACATGGCTAACATTTAAGACATGCTTATAACCCTGTCTGAGTTTGGTCCCTGAAAGGTGTTTTTAATGTTTAATTGCTGGGTTTTTCATTTTGGGATGGTATGGATGGTATCAATCACTATTTAATTGCTCTTGATGGGAAAAAATCAGTATTTTCTCAATTTTTGTTAATTTTTCCCTGTACATTTAATAATTTAGAGCCCCTTCAAGCCTGAAGAATCTTAAAGTTTTGGCCTTGTGAGAAGTCATTGAAGTCATTCCTATAAAATCCTGCCTAAGTGAACTTGTTATCTGTGAGTGGTGAGTGCCCAAACCAAGGTGCATCTTTGGCACTTTTTAAAATAAAACATTAAAAAGGGATCTCTGGAAGAAGGCAACAGGGAGTCTGAGGCAGTTCCTAAAGGCATCAGCAGGCATCTCAACCAGAAGTTTTGAAATGTCAGTGGGAAACGTCACAGGCAAAGCAGCACCAGCTCTGGACTCAGTCTGTGAATATTGAGAATAAACATCACTTTAGAAACACACACACTGCACCGGTGGGACTCAGAAGAGAGAAACCAGACAAGTATGTCAAAACTCATTTTGCCACAAAGAGGTGTAAAATATCTTCTTTCCTCCTCTAGGATGCTTGTGCCTCCATACCAAGGGAAGTTGAATTTGGTCTAAACATCAACAAAATTGCCTGTTCCCTCCTGTTGAAAAGACTGTTCAATCTTTGGGAGAGATTTAGTAATATAAAGACTCATATTAAATGGGCCTAAAATTCTCCTCAGGCAAACGCTGCATCCTTCAAAAATAAACTTTACACTGAATTTGCAGCGGGGACTTATTTCATTCAGGGTCAATCCTATATTTCACTGGGTTTGCACAACAATAAAATAATGCAAATAAGATAGTGCAGAGCCCCAAAGAAGCTCCCTGGCCAGCTCCTTTTCCTATCAGCCTCCCCAGCTTTCCAATGCCTCTGGAAACTTGCACCTCTATTAGGCACAGAACTGAAAGCTTTCAGAAGCCTTTTACACTCTGACTGTGTATTTGGGCAAAATTTCCCATCCTTGCAGCATCAATGATCAAACTATAATTGCTTGTGATCCCTTGCTCCCAGTAATCGTGTCTTCCCCAGCTTGAAGGTGGAGAAAACTTCTATTAGGCTGGGAAAGGCTCAGCCTGGCCAGTTGAAAACCAGGGAGCAGCAGGAGTGATATTGCCTTGGGAAAGAGATGTTTAATACTTTCAGTCTTTGCTGTGAGTTTGTGGCACAGGCACTGAAATGATGGAAGGATTTCTTTTTCCCAGATGGAAGAACACGATTAGAACTTTTCTGTGATCTTTTCTGCTGCACCCATCCTTTCCAAGAGAGAGAAAGAAACTCCTTTTGCTCTCAGCCCTTCCTCACACTCTGTCCCAGGGCACTCAGAGCTGTGCTCCTTTAGAAACACCTCGAAACTTCATCTCAACTTCACCCTGTGGCTCCTCTTTGCCCAAGACCTTCCACTGCTCCAGAAAAGAGTGAATCCTTGTTCTTCACTTCGCAGCGTTCCTTTTATTCCTGTTGTAGGTCTGATGTTTAGCAGAGCTACTTTTTGTGCATTAGTGGATGTGAGGGTACAACCACGTCCTAAAATGCATATAGAGAGCCCAGGGAAATGCAAACAAATGAACATTAGAATACTCTTTAAGCTCTAGTTTGATCTCCAGCCAAGGAAAAGATGTGAAGTGCCCCTCAGTAATTTCTGCATCAAAGCAGCAGCCCTTTGCTTTCCTGCTGGGAGCAAACACTCCAAACTCCTCTACTTGCATACCAGAGGTGTCTGGGGTAATTAAATTCCTCTTGCTTTGCTAACATCACACATCTCCTGACCTGGCTATTTCATGGTAGGACTGAGCTCCTGGCTCCTTTGGCAGGAAGGTTCTCTGGGAGGAGCAGAATGGGGCTTAACAGGCTCATTGTTTATTGCACTGCTGGTGTTTTGGTCAATATATAAACGTTGGCTTCTCCAGGAATCTTCAACACAAGTGCCTTTGGTTCAGCTCGTGTTTGTAGAGTCATAGAATGGTTTGGGTTGGGAGGGATCTTAGAAATCATCTCATCCCACCCCCTGACATGGGCAGGGACACCTTCCACGAGTATAAATAAAAGGACCATTTGCAGGATTGAGTCTGTGGACAGGATCCTTCATTCCAGCTGACTGCTCACCTACATCCAGAAAGTTCTAGCAGACATTAGACATGACTTTTTAATTTCTCTTTGCTGTGTCCATTAATCTCTCAGTATTTTCTGCCCCTGTCAGTCATACAGACTCTGTTAACATTCCTGCTGGCAAAAGTGACATGAATCCTTCTGTTTTCCTACTTCTCCACTGGGCTTTTTTCCCACACTGTCCTAGTTAAACCCCATGTGGACCCCAGAAAGCCTGAACAGCAGATCCAAAGGTGAATTATCTTCTCTTTGTTTCTCCTCCATTAAGTCTTTAATTTAGGCACAACATTTGGACCCTCTGGAATCTCCCTGCCTGAGACCTGCACACAGAATCCCCATTAACTGCACCTAGAATTGTGCACACAGGGCAAGGCAGTGGCTCTGACCCTGCAAAGAGAAAGAGGTTTAGTTGATAAGAGGAAAAAAGTTTGAGGCTGAAAAGCACAAGGAAATTAATGAAAGGAAAACCAGGATGCTGCTAAAGGAAGGTTTTTCTTTACAGAAAAATAAGAGCAAAATTGTGGAAGGGAAAATCTGGATCACAGAGCTGTATAAAAAGGTGGGATCTAATTCAGACACAAGATGAGACAAGATGGGAGTGAATTTTAATAAAGAAAAGCAGTTGCTATAGAAAGGACATTTAGCTGATCTCAGGAAACTATTTGAGGTTGTTAAACGAGTTCAATAGGAAGAAAAGTATCAAAGTCCTTGGAAAAGCATGTAGACCTTAATGAGGAATGACAGATACTGCAAAGGCTGAGCCACCTTCTTTTATGTGAGTTCCCACAAGTTTTACCCATGGTTTCAAGTTTTCATAATGGTTTCAAAAGGGAGATTTCTCCCTGGAAAGGGTGGTCAGGCATTGGGAGGGTTGGAGTGCCCAGCCCTGGAGGTGCCTAAGGCAGGACTCACAGCTCTGGGCTGGGGGACAAGGTGGGCATCGGGCACAGGGTGGGCTCCGTGATCCTGGAGGGATTTTCCAACCCCAGTAACTCTGTGTGTTGTTCTGAGTGCAGAAACAGCAGCTCTGTGCTCCTCAGACACCTCTTACTTGCCACAGATACATGAATATGTACAGTATGTATTGAAATACAGCTGGAAATTCACAGGTCGCTGTGACTTCTCCCCTCTGGCCGTGGAGGAATTCACTGAACAGGAGCAGGTCAGAAGTTCAGGTCATTCCGTGGGAAAGACAAGAGTAAAGTGGGACAAATTTGTCCTGGTGTTTATTCAGTCTCCAGGCCACTGATTTGCATGTGGCCTCCTCACATCACTGCTGGTCAAAGCTCGTGCTTCATACTGATTAGTCCTTTATTGCACAATTAAAATGAACACCAGTTAATTAAGCTCCTCTTTTAAAAATGGAATCAGGTTGTTAAATCATTTGATGACTTTCCTTCAGTCTTTTTTACTTTGGTCTGTTTATGGCTTCTGCTGAAAGCAGGCAGGCTGTGGCCATAATTTAGGATAATTCTGCCACATTTGTACACAGTTGGGTATAAATTTGGAGTCAGAAGGGTTTTGGAAGTTGCAATGAGAGCATGTAAATACATTTGCATTACAATGGTAAAAATAATCCTCATGTTTTTACAAAAATAAGGTAAAAAAAAAGGTTTTCTTCATTTTAGTGACAAAGTTGAACAGATTAATTAATATATATTAGAGAAAACCCACAGCTAAGATGTCAAAGCGTTTGAAGTGGACAATTTCAGGACTTTACAAGATTAAAAGCCAGATTCCCTGGCTTGGTTTTGGTGAGTTACCTTGTGCTTCCTTTTAACCTTCATTGTTGAAGCGAAAGTGACCATACAAACTAGAGAAAATAGCAACAACAACAAAAAAGTGGGAAGGGGAAAATGTAGAAGAGCAGTAAGACCAAGAGTTTAAAGTATGCTGGAAAAATTTGAAATAAATGTAATTAAAAGCCTTTTCCCCTGGAAAAAAAAATTAATTTTCAGTGAAGCACAACCTATTGAAGCAGTTCTATTATAGAAGAGTCTTCATGATAAATCCTGTCTTCAGGTTCATTGGTTTAATCAAAAAAGACCATCTTAATGCAAATGCTAATTCTCCACGGGGGTGAAGCAAGACAGAGCCCTTGAGCAGAATTCCTGTGTCAGCAGCCACCACCAGCCCCAGGTTCTGCATCAAACATCAGACCAGGGCACATTTCCAGCTCTGTGTGCTGCAGAGCTGGAATCCTCTTGGAGAAGAGGAACCAGAAACCACTAAATGGACCACCAGAAAGTGAACCAGAGGCCCAAACCACCTGCACGGGCAGCTACACGTGTGGGATCTTCAGTGAGAGAACTTCTCCTGCAAATCTGAGCCCAGCCCTAGTTCCTAATCAGCACCAACCCCAAGAACTGTGGTTAGGGCACATGTCTGCTTTTCTTGATGAGACACCAGCAAGTGATTTATTCCTCTGCAAATGAGCTTTGCAGATTTATTCCTTCATTACACCTTCCTGCTTCAGAAGAATTTAAATGTGTAAATTGTGCACCATCGAGGAGGACTATGTGGCATGAATTAATATGGTTGCAGCTCCTGGCAGGGGTGGGATATGTGGTTGTGGGATGGGGGAAGGCAAGTCAGCTCTGAAACCTGATTGATTTGGAAGCAGATTCACTCATGGGACAGTCAGTAAAGCTATAAAAGCAGGAATGTTTAATTCATAGTCACTTTAGATTTATAATATAGTCCCAAACCAGTCACGATCTTACCAATTCCAATCCCTGTCTCCAGACCTGAACTGAGAACCTGTAAATACTTGCAAGCTCGTTCTGAAAAATTCAATAGCAAATGAGATAACACATAAACAGGTCTGGATCCACATGCATACAGATTTTCCTCCAGCAGAACTGAGCTGGTTTTGGCCCTGGGAGGCTGACTCTGGGTAGGGATGGTTTCTGTGGGACTGGGTGTTACACCTACATCTGGGATCCAGTTCTGCAAGCACAGGACCCCATGACACTGAAATCAATGCATGTCCTCACACAACCCCAAGTGCTCTCTGTTTGTGCTGCTGGGGGGGTCAGATCCCTAATTAACGAATGTGGTCTCGTGTTTAGTAAATTAAGATAGAACAGCAAATTGCTGCTGCTCCTGTTATGTCAGGGAGTTTTGCAATTAGTGTTCAAATCCCCATTTCAGTGCTCCATTCAGCTCCTCCTTCCCGTGCCAAGGATTGCGATCCCCCCTCCCAAACCTTTCATTACGATGGTGTCTGCAGAGCTGATGTAGAGCCCCATCAGCCCCTGGAGGAGCTCTTATTTCACCTTCATTTACTGAGATAGTCGTCACTATCGGATCCTGATGCAAAGCACAAAACATTCCTCATCAACTCCGTGTAAACAGAACTGATGGGAACTGACTCATCAGCGCCCACTTAACAGATTAGTGTTGTACAACCACTCTTAATTACCTCTTCATCTTATCATCGAATTCCTCCCCAGCCCGGCTGTATCCAGTGTCTCCCATCCTGTAACACAAACTTGCTGTTCTGCTGAGCAATCAGACACTTCTCTCCTCAGCACCGAACTTGGCAGGGAGAGTGAGATGACAAATCTGTGCCTTGCTCTGTGCAAGAGTCAAGGAGCTCCTCGTGGCACAGAGCAAGGCACAGCCCTTCTGAATTATTTGTGCTTCTCACAGCCCCCCGTTCTTCATTCCACTGCCAGCATGACCTTGCTGTGGTGCCTTCACCACTCCCAACGTGGTTGGAAGCCCTGCAGATATTTGCTGGTGTTACCTTATGGCTCAGGAGTCCCCACAGGCATCTCCTCCTGCCTCCTTCTTCCACAAACATGAGCCTCCTTTATCTCTGTGGAACAAACCAGCTGAGATCCAGGACTGATTTCTTGCAAAAACCAGTGAGGAAATGCAGAAGGAAAATATTCTGTGTGTGGTGGCCACACACTCTCCTGTCTCTGCGAGGGACACAAGCGTTGCCCCCTGGTTTCCATGTTCTTCAGATGAATGTGCTGAAGGCAGCCTGGCCTGTGCTGGCCTTTCTCTTCTTTTGGCACTCACAGAGGAGCTTACAAGGGACCTGGGTTTATTCTAAGATGAAAGAAGACTTTTTTCTTCCTGTGCAAAAAGGAAATGTTTTCCTCTGTGAGGCTGAACGCAGATGGGATGTGAAGGGAGGTGTCAGTGGGCTGGGAAGAGCATCTCTCCATCGTGTGGCTCAGGGTGTGAGTCACAAAGAGCTCTGCTCATGGGGTGGGCATGTCCAGCTCAGCTCAAATCTTGCCCACTCAAGTCCTGCTTGTTCAAATATCACAGGACTTTGACAGATTATTACAATGTCAAGGTGAAAATTCATACAAGAAAGCATAAAAATGTCCAATCCTATCAAAGTCTGAAGGATTCCACCAAGTTGAAGGGAGCTAATGTGATGGAAATAATAAATTATAGACCCAAAGTATCATGCTTGCATTTAGCTGAAGTGTATTAGACTTGCACAAAGATCCCACTTGCAATATATTTAGCAATGCACAGCATGGATACTATTAATAGCATTAAAGGAATACAAATGTGTTTACCCAAATGCCACAAATCTTACAAGGCATGTGCAGAATATGCTGGGTTTGCACAGGGATTGAAATTAATAGGCATGACCTTTCTCTCACTTGCCTTTCATCCTCACAAATTCAGCATGTTTGCAAAACAGGCTCAGCAGGATTTGTTTGTGTTTTTTTTACATCAAACACAACAAAACCTGGGATTTGTTTCCAGTCAAATGGTCTCAACAAATATTGTAACAGGCTGTCCCTGCTCTGAGCCATGGCAGTGTTAGTTTGGGATCTAGATTTATTTACAAGCAGGAATCCATCCTTGGATTAGCTTTTCCAGGACATAGTGTGGACTTTATTCCTAGGCAATAGTGATGCTTAGAGCCAAACCAGGGAAAGTTTGGTTGGTTGGAATTAATTACACTGGATTCAGAATGCACACAGCAAGGGATCCTTTGGAAGTGGTTGATTTCCAGCATCCCTTGGTCAAAGAAATGCCCAGGTAAAACGAGCAGCAATTCTGTATCCTGTCAGGTACTCCCATATTTCAGCACTTCAGATGCAACAGCTCCATAAGGAGAATTATCTGTCCCTTTAGAGACTATTTTCCTACTCGTGGCAACCAGCTACTGACTAAAGTTCTTATTGGTGGTGATTTGCATCTTTGTCTTCTCCTATTCCAGGTTATCCATTTGTACTTGCAGTCCTTTTGGGAATAGTGGGAATCTCTGTGCCTGGGTGGTGTGAGTAGCCCAGCTGAGCAATATGGATTGGGGAGCACACACTCCACTTCCTAAACACTGCTTGTCTGACAGTATGTAAAGGGGCAAATAGACTGAGGTGAAGTTCTAATTTGGTTTGTGTAGTTCTTCGAGTGCCTTGGAAGTTTCCCAGGTGTTTGTTTTCCTTAGGAAAAAAACTACCAAACAATGCTGTTTCTTCCACCTGTGGCAACAGAAACAAATCCTAAACCATGTTTTTCAGGTTTTCTTTCTCTAGGCAACCATTTTCTGGCAAGGTGACAACAGGGGACCAGAATAAAATTCATCTCCTCCATGCAAATTATATTAAAATAAAAAATTGCAGATTTTTCTTAGAGTTTGGGATGTGTTAGGCCAAACAAAGCCATCAGGGAAATCCTTTCCACAGGACACTGGCAGCTTGGAGCTGTGTGTGTAGCAGTTCTTTTCTAATTCCTCTGAGCAGTGGCCTGTGGTTGCCAAAATCCCTGATTTTGAATACTTCTTGCCACTGCTTGGTCCCAAGAGGCTCCTGTGAGGGGGCAGAGAAGCCAGGAAAAGCAGGTTAATAACAGGTTGCATGAACCTTTCAGCATTTCCTGAAAGCCTGACAAAGCTTTTGGCCTGTGAAAGCTCGTTGTTGAGATGGTGATGCTAAACTGCAATAAAACACAGCAAAAATAAATAGTTTCTGAGGTTTCCAAAGCAGATACACAGGTAATCATGAATTATATGGGTGACATTACCAAGTGCTGAGGTGGTTTTTTTCCTCTGGATTACTTATTCTCTAAACCTGCAGCATTACTTCAGAAATGCATCTTTTGTTGGAATAACGTTATGAAGAGTGCCAAAAGCAATTTGGAAATGCCAGCATAAAAATGCCAATGCAATTTCACCCAGGTCTTTCTCCCTCTCTCAGAAAAATGCCACAACTAATTACAGGCTGTGTGCCACCTTTTGTCACAGGGGCTCTGCCTTATTCAGCACCTGGATTGAAATGATGTTTGAGCCTTAAAGACTTTGCAGCAGAGCAATGGGTTTGGGGTGGCAGAAGGAAGCAAAAGGGGTTGATGTTTGCCCAGTTTGGGGTCCTGGCGTGTCTGGCTGTGCCCATCTCACACTCCCTGTGTGCAGGCAGCTCCTGACCAACCTGCTCTGCCACAGTGAGCAATTGTTTTATCACAGAAAACATCCAATTCTGGTCGCTCAGGATGTTCTGAGTTCTCCTTGCTTTGTTTTCCTTTGAAGAGAGGGTTCAGAATAAACGCTGGTATCGGTGAGACAAAGCTCTGACCAGAAACCCATTCAGCACAAATGGAGAACAAAGGCTGCAGGAACAATTTATTCCAAGGAGCTCGTGCCTAAGGATTCAGGGGGTCTGCAGTTCCTTCCCTGTCAGCAGCAAAAGCCACAGAACACACATGGAAACCTCCCTGGACAGGTGGAATTGCAGCCCTTCCCTCCTCCTTCCTGAGGGGCAGAGCACAAACTGCAAAGCTTAAATATTGTACATACATAAATTGTGAATAAGTGCAGATATCCACGCCTGTTCTGATCAATACATGCCATTTGATCAGTATCTGCTGTTTAAATAGAATCAAACAAATATTGGAATCTAGTTAATGGAGCTGGACTGAAAATGAGCACAGCACCTGCAAGGTAGATCTGTAAATCATGGGCTGCAATCAATTTACATGACACAGTTTACAAACTGAGGTTTAGAAAGAAAGTTTCTGTGCTACCAGATCCTTTCCCTTTCCCTTTTCCATATCAAAAGGTTGCCTCTGAGTTGAGTTGTTCAAGTGTTTTTCAAGTTGGAAAAATTTCAGCTTGGCAGTCTGTTATCAGAACACTTCTCCAGCATTGCCTGGAGGAGATATTAAAAACAGAAAATCAAACTCAATTCCAATTTACTTCTAAGGCAGATGAAGTTTTCACACGTGTGGTTTTATTGGGCTGTAGTTGCAATACAGTGGAGAGTCCTCTAGGAATCCATTATATTTTGTTGTTTGTATTGCTTAGCTTTTTTTTTCATATATAAGAAAAATCTGTTTATATCCATGGAAAGATAATTCCTTCCAAGGTAATGCTTGAATCTGTAACAGGAGAATCAGCAGATGAATAATAATTATTACTAGGTTTGCACAGAATTGGGGTTCAGTTGCTGGTACTCATTTACTATTCAAGTTTTATTATTATTATTATTATTATTATTATTATTATTAATTTTACCAGGTTTCATTTTGCCATGTTTTTATTTCTCCTTCTGTTTCAATATGTGCAATATATAATCCAAAATTGTGTTTAATACTTGTTTGGGTTAATTTGCAGTGAAGTAGCTCATGTCAGACATTGCAGGAAGTTTGTTATGTGAATTCCCATCAGCTAATGCATAAAATGGGAAAGAATGGAGAAAAACTGCAACTTGAACTGGCATCCTTCATATGTGGAAATTACTGTGTTGTTGCTGTAAGTATTGCACTGGTTTGCTTTCATATTTAAAGAGAATTTTCATTTATAACATTGTCATAAGTTATTTCCCAACATCACGGGATGTGTAGGAAATAGACTGGCTGCTCTTCTAGATCTTCATATCACTTTCTCAGTGCTACACAATGTTTATTGGGATCCCGGGCAATTGTTGAAAATTATGACAGAGAATTGACATTTTTTCTAATTTGCAGCAATTCAGATCATCTGAATACCCAAATTTGAAGGGCAGAATGGGAAATAATCTCTGAGCAGGCTAGATCAGAAAGCAATTACAAGATTTGCTCCATCACATTCATCAAGGAGCCAGGTGAGAGCAGCAGCAGCAGCACTTTAGCTCAGTTTGGTGGTAAAAAATCAGAGGAAATACATTTCCCATCAGCTGCGTGTGATGGCAGAGCTGAGGGATAAAACCGTGGCTGAGTGATGTGGAATTTTAGCAAATCTACTCTCTGGTAGTTCCTTAGCTCTGCAAACAGGAGACACGGGCCTGTGTCAACTCAGGAAAGAAAAAAAAAAAGGAAGTCTTTAATTAATTGCCAGGAACTCCTCATCACATTGCCCAAAATTACAGTGCTAGGGCTCTTCTCAGTGGGACCTGCAGGTTCCAAATTAAAGCTAAAGCAGTCGCTAAAAAGCTGTCTTCATGGTTGTTTAGGAGCCTAATTGCTGCTGCTTTAATGTGTTCTCACACTGTTACAAACCCCTTTCGCCAAACTAAATTAGAAAGCATATATTACAAAGAGCTGGTGATTTTAAGAGCATTTTTCTAATTACTCTCCCTCATTTTTCCAGTAACAAACCCTGTAATTGTTGTGAGCTCAGGTTTCCTGCAGAGGCAAACCTTGTGCTTGAGCATCCTCTTCCCTCCGCCCAGGCTCATTATGATGCAAAAAGGTGCTGAGAATAATCAAACTCGCATTTTGTTTGCCTGAAACATCTGTCAGGCCGTGTCCTCGGGGACCTGGCAATAATTGCAAACCCACTAACAAATCAAGGAATAGTGGTGTCACATTCTGTCTTTATCCACTCAATAGTGAGAGCTTTGATGGTGCTAAATGTTTAAGCACCTCTGCATATTGAGGGAGGGAAGTTGCTTGGCTGCATGTCACAGAGGTAACTGAATTTAATTCTATTTTCATTCTTGAAACTCCTATCAGGCTTAACACCTTTGGGTAAACACCCCTCCTTGCTCTGAAATTAAGCCAAATAAATAAATGGGTTACGTAAAGCCAATCTAAAGGCAGCACTTTAGTTCCACCTCAGGCCACAGAACAAGATGATGTTTAACTTAAGTGCTGCCTAATTTTAAACTGGGGGTTTGGTGATGGTGTAATTTTTTCCTAACTGTTTGTGCCCCACAGTTACATCCTTCTCAATTCTGTCATACCCCCCTGCAGAAGGCATTTATTTGTACTTATTTATTTGTGCTCTGGGGCTGATCTGGGGCTTTGCATCCTCAGCACCTCTTGCTTTTGCTTTATTGAAGGTGTTGGCTTGGGTTTTTTAATTAGAGCAGACTGACTAAACTCCTGCAAGACTTGAGTCAGTTCTTTGAATCACCAAGAGTTTTTCTTTGCCTGATCCATAGTCAAGATAAAGATGAGATGTGGTTTTGTTGTTCTATTTTGGGGTGTTTTAATTTTAATTTCAGTAGGCTTTAATTTCTCTCTCAATCCATTTCTAGAAATCTGGGCTGCTGAATGCCCAGAGATGAGAAAATGGAGTGGATTGACTCTCACTGGTTAAATGGTTCAGCAGTAACACACTTCTTCATAGCTGTATTTTTAATTGACTCGTGCCAATTAATTTTTAGTACATTTGGCTCTTGTAAAAGATTCTCCTTTACACCTACAGGGAAAAAATACTCCTGAATAACAAGGGGCTGTTTCTGCTCTCCCTGAAATCAATTGGTGTAATGTGCTGACCTTCCAAACTCCAGCAAGCAGTGCAATAAATCTGAAATCAAGTCTCCCTATAGGAAGAAGCCTGTTCTGATTTATATTTCAGCTTGTGCTGGCACATCTGGAATGCTTAAGTGACAATATATTTCACAGGCCCAGTTCTGTAGCGACACAGAGCAGATGAAATTGGCTTGGTTTCATGTAACAGAAAGGGATGGCATGGAAAGATAAAACCATTTCTTGGACAAATTGGGATTGGAGTAGAGGACACTTGTAGGAGTTTGTGAGTCACCTCCTGGGAACACACAGTCATACCCCATATCCAAACAGCATCTCAGCAGGGTAGTGTTCCCGAAGTATTGAAGGAACAATTTCTAGACTTATGTCAGATCAATCTGGTTTTGTTGTTGTGTCTCTTTATGGTTCAGTTGAAGGCATACAAGGAGCAGAGATCTGGAGCTCCCTGATTTGGGCATTTTCCTTCCTTTGCAGAGAGGAGACAGGAGCCTGAGAGTGGCTGTGCCTCTGGGGACAGTGGCAGCCTCAGTGACAGAACAGAAACTGGCCTCTAGCTTTATAACCTGCCTCCTTTGACACCAAGTTTGTCTCAATGCATCTTTTTATTGCTTTGTACAACCTGCTTCCCTTGGGATTTTCCATAATTTGTGAGTTCAACCCTTTTCTTTCCTTAAGAGCCTCACCAGGATGTCACTGGTTTGTCTGAATGCCTTGCAGAGAGACTGAGGGATCTCCATGTGCTCCTGGGAAACACCCCAGGGAGCTCCGGCAGTTTTTGGGGAAGTCCATGACTTTTACAGCTGCAGAACCACTTTTTGGGGGATTTTCCTTACTGGAACACACACAGGTTACCAGATGTGTGTTGTTATTGCTTTTGGGGGGCTGCCTGAGTTGGAAAGGGCCAGATGGACTCCAGTGAGAGCTTGTACAGCCAGATAAACAGAGGAGATACATTTGGACAGAGAAAGGGAGGGAAGAGCACAAAGCTCCTTGCAAACCACGGCCAAAAATTCACTTTATGCCCTTTCTGCACATTTCAAGCCTAGCAACCATAATGTGGTCACAAGTGGAATGTGCAGGTCAAGGTCATTCCTGATGATTCCTTTCTAGGCTTGTCATACTGGTTGGAACAGCCTGGCCTTTCTGTCCCGGCAGAGCCACCCCAGCTCTGCCCCTGCCAGCACTAATTTGGCTGCTGGACATGCCTGTGGCTCTGTGATGGGGTTCCATCAGCAGTGAAGAGCAGAGCTGCTCTCACACTGAGTGAGGAAACAGCCTGAGGGCTCAGGAGCCCCAACACAAGTCGAGGCTAATATAAATCTTACCATAAAAAATGTAATATAAGCCTAGTCTGGGCTTGGCTTATTTATGACTGTGTTCTTTCAAGTTTATAAATGATGACGAGCTGGAGTGGGAGCTGACTTTCCCCTCAGAGCAGTTCCTCTCTGTGCTACCTTCTGAGGACTTTTTAAGCATTGCTTCTATCAATTTATAAGCTAAATAGAATTTTTTCTTTATTCTTGTGATGTCCCAGTCCTGAGAAGAACTTTTTAACATTTTGGGGTGCTTCGAAAATCAGATGGGCTGAAAAAGGAGCAATCCCAGTGGGTCCAGCATCGCTCAGAAATCTCTTGCCTGGTCAGTGCTCTACATCACCTTTCCATCCAAGACACTTCCAATTTCTGTTACTGCTGCACTGCTGGGTGTGAGCTCAGTATTTTACAGCGATGATCTGCTGCAGGTCTTATGGTTTTAGAGTTACTGGAAGGCAAAGGATTCCCTGTCTTCCACTTTTTCCCATTGCAACCACTTCCCCAGCCTACTAATAATGAATAAGATGTGAGAAACTTGCCAAAAAAATCAATCACTAAAATGATGCTGGTTTGGAGGGGAGGGAGATACTCATTTAATCTTTAAAATCTTGTAACTCTTGTCAGCAACTTTATTCAATGGTCTTCCAAAGGTATTCTTATGTTTGGCTTCCTTGGCTCCTCACTAGGAAATTGTCAGGGATTTATTCCAGAGGCTGCCATCCCAGATGGGGAATCTCACTCTTTCAAACTGAAGCACTTTTTCTTTGGTGCAACTATAAAAAATGGATCCCTAAAGGATTACCTTGCTCATAGGAGCTAAAATCCAACCCTATAACTCATCCACACTTGCTTTTTAAAATTCATTTAGTGTAAGCAAATGAGCCTTCTCTGGTTGCAATAAATTTCCTGTGCTCTGACCTGGCAGGAGTGTGACCTGAAATGTTCTTAAATCAATGCAGTTCCGATGTCTTTATCCTCCAGGAGGAAATTAAAGTGGAATAAAGCAGCTGTGTATGAAGAACCGAAGTGCCCAGAACACCCGGAGTCCAAAGCAGCTTTGCTGGGAGTTTTCCCAAAGTTCAGTGCATCAATCACTGACAGCTGACAGAGCGGATTAGGAACTCTCTGCTGAGATCTTCCCACACGAAAAAAAGGCCTTTAAAGCTGAAAAGGGGAATTGCCAAACTGATCGTGAGGGTAACGAACCACGGAGAACAAAAAAGAACATGACTAGGGGAAGGAAATTCTCTTTGCTCTCCGTGGCATGAACTCTGTCAGGGGCAGAAGGAATCGGCGAGTCCAGAGGAGGCCACGAAGTTGTTGAGGGGACTGGAGCCCCTTCCCTGGGGAGACGGGCTGGGGGAGATGGGGCTGCTCAGCCCGGAGGGGAGAAGGTTGTGTGGAGACCTCAGAGCCCCTTCCATGTGTGAGGGGGCTATAGGAAAGCTGGAGAGGGAATGTGTGTCAGGGACAGGAGTGACAGGACAGGGGGTGGCTGCAAACAGCAAGTTGTGATCAGATGTCAGTGAGAAACTCTCCCCTGGGAGGGTGGGCAGGCCCTGGCACAGGTTGGGCAGAGAAGCTGTGGCTGCTCCATCACTGGGAGTGTCCGAGGCCAGGCTGGAGCAACCTGGGCTAGTGGAAGGTGTGGGTGGAATGAGGTGATCTTTGAGGTCTCTTCCAACCCAAACCATTCTGTGATTCCATGGGAAGAGCAGTCCAGGACTCCCCATCACAACAAGCACCTGCCAGGAGGGACCATTCCCCCATCCTGACCCCACACCACGCTGTGTGTCCTGGGACAACGAAGCTCCTTGGGCCCCACTGAAAACAAGCACAGGGGGTTTCAGTCAAAAAGCAGGCAGCACATTTCCAGCTTTGTTGTCAGAAAACTGTCTGCAAAACTTTCCCATGCCATTTCCAAAGCTATTTTTCATTTCATAGATCTCCAAATGGCCATTTTTCAGTGGTGAGGCTTTTCCATGCACAGTTCCCTCCCAGCTCACCCCACTGAGTGATGAGCACTTAGCAGAGTGACCCCTCCAGCCAAGCACGGAGCAGTGCAGGGGAAATACTCTTTTCCCTCAGCTGTAATGAAGGATGAGCCTTCACTCCCTTTTAACTCCTACACAGCAAGAGCAAGTCCAGCTTATTTTTGTGCCTGTATCTTTTGGGAGTGGAGAGCATTTCGTTTATTCCCCCAGTATAAGAACATTTATGACCCTATGGTGAGCTGTGTAGAGCTCAGGATCCTTTTAGAGCATCATTTTCTGGGTGATTTAGGTGCGTGAGCTTCTCTTCAGCCTTTCCAACACTATTTCCAAGAAAAAGATGCTGTGGGATAGATCATAATACTGGGTTCCATTCCTCAAGGATTTTTCCTATGTTTTCATTACTTCTGGGTTTGGGGAATTGTTATTTTTTAAGTAAGGGTGGCCTATTGTGTAAAATGAGCTGGGGGAGTAATTGTTTAGTGTCAGAAGGAAGGTGCAGATGCAAGGACATTTTTAATGTCCTTTTTATTTGCCTGATGGACTCATTTTGATTATAAGTAATCTCATTAAGTGGAGCACTAATGAGGTTGCAAGTAAGCAACTTATAGCCTGGGGAAACTCATATTTGCTAACTCAGAAGTGCCCATGAAAAAAAGAGATAAAATCAGACGTGTGCTCCCAAATCACACTGTGCCTGAAAATCCAACATTACAGCTTTTAATTTTTATTTTCCTCTCTTTTCTTATCAGTATAGGATGAAAGAGAAAAATCTGCAAGAGAATGCCAAGGAAAGACCCCAAGCTACAGCATTTCTTGTGCCACACACATGGAAAAAGGCTCTTTAGATCCTTTCCTCGAGTCTCTGTGTCCGGTGTCTCCAGCATCTCCCCAAATATCAGGATCAGCAAAGCTCCTGTGCAGGGAATGGCAGCTTCTCAGAGCACAAAAAAAGGCAAGTCCAGGTGCTTTCCCAGGCTTTTTTTATAGGTGTTACAAATCTGCTCTCCAGCCAGGAGGGAGAGCAAACTGTGTGTTTGCAGTTTTGTGAGTGGAAGTAATTTGGACTCAAACCAATTGCACTCTCAGCTTGAATGTCCTGCAAAGCCAGTCCTTAATGGTGGGATTCGAATAGGCTGCAGAAAGACTCGTTGCCCAAAGACACATTGCAAAATTTAGCTTTTTTCACTTTTTATTTTTCAAGTATAAAAGGCTGTGTGATTTTAACTCTTCCCTTTAGTTATTATTCCCTGTCTATATTATATATATAACTATTTTCTTTGGTCATAAGAGAAAGGAAACAGTTTAACTAAAAATCCTCCTCATTGCAGCAAAATGTAATTTTTAACAGAGCGGTTTGTTGGTGTTTTTTGCTTGTGTGTTTGGGGGTGTTTTTGTCCCTTATGAATGTTAAGGGAAGCACCATTTCTGGCTCGTCCTTGCCTTTGGGTCCTCAGTGAATGAATGTGTGTGTGTGATTGCAGAGCAAGGAACTGCTGGATAATATAATGAAGCCATAGGAGGGATTTCCCACCAGTTTGTGGACATCTGGGAGCAAATCTTTTCTGGAACAGCTCCTTAGGACCAGGAGAGTCCAGCAGCACCATGGACAGCAACAGAGCAGTTGACAAGATCACTGTAGTGTGTTGTCCAACTAAGAGTTTTAAATGAGGCTCTGATTTCCAAGGTTCTGGTTTCTGATGGGATCTCACCTTTATGACTTATCCAAAACTTGTTGTGAACAGTGACTTAAATAATGGATGTAGCAATATTGGTAGTAGGTTTAGGTGAGAGATTAGGAAGGAATTTCTCCCTGGGAGGGTGAGCAGGCCCTGGCACAGGTTGCCCAGAGAAGCTGTGGCTGTCCCTGGATCCCTGGGAGTGTCCAAGGCCAGGTTGGATGGGGTTTGGAGCACCCTGGGCTGGTGGAAGGTGTCCCTGCCCATGGCAGGAGTGTAATAGATGATCTTTAAGGTCCCTTCCAACCCAAACCATTCCATGATTCTGTGACACAGCAGCCCCAGGATGGTTTATACCCCAACCTCTGTATGAGACAGGGAAGGGCAAGTGCAGCTCAGGTCACCAGAGGAGCTGATTTGCAGGGAGTTAAGTCGACATTACATGAAAGACAAGGCAAAATTGAATACCTTTTCCAATTTTACAATATTTATGTACCCAGCACTTACAGATATCAGCTGCATGGATAGACTAGTGCAAAGTAACCATGACAGCAGAGAAGCTGAGCAGAAATGAGTATAAATAACCAGCAGGACTTGCAGTTACAGTGAGAGTGTTGAACATGCACAGTGGGAATTAAAGGTCACGCTGAGGCACCGAATTGCCAATCAGCTCATATGTGTTGCTGTTGCCTCAAGTTTCTAAAAAGCTTCTTCTGTTTTCTGTAAGTTCATTTTCAAGAGTTTTTCTGACTTTTATGAAGCTCTTTCTGTTCAGCAAATCAGCTCTGAAACCACTTGCCAGTGAACGCTCGCTGAAAATTCTGCTCTTATGAACTCGAGCAGATCTGTCTGAACAGAAATATTTTACCATGGATAACAGAATGAAAATGAGTTAATTTACACATACACTTTAGGGTGGATTCACTGATCTGTCAAAAAATAAATCAGAGCATTCTTGCTCTTATTTGTGCCTAGAGAGGCCACAGAAACTGCAACAGTAAGAATGAAATGCTCAGACTATTCCTTTTTCTCCTGGAGCTGCTCAGCATATTTGAGAGGCTGAATCTTTATTACTTTTGAACAAAGCCAGTGTTTTATTTTTGACTGCCAACTTGTCAGATTTTAATAGCATAATCTATGTAGCAAAAAGTATGAAGCTGTTGAAATAGTGTCTTTTATCTGCTCTCATAGTCTAATTCCTACGTGTATTTTGGTAATAACTACAATCCTGGGGGGTTCTAAAAGACATTTCTGTGCAAGGCATTTCAGAGTCAAGACTGTTCACTTTGAAAGGGCCTAAGAGACACCTCAGAACCAAAATATGTCATTTGGCTGTAGATAGTCCTTCTCCTTGGCACTGCAGGTCACCAGGGCACCTCTCAGGCTCCAGCATGTCCATGAAACCCTGGGAGAGCCTCCATCCCCACTGCCCTGCAAAGGGTCCAGAGACCATCAGGAGAGCTGAAACAACTGTGGTCTGACAGTTGTAAAAGGTCACCAAGTTAAATTAATTCACATTATTTCCAGTGCATCACAACGTGTGGGGAAGAAATTAGCAGAGATCTCAACCTCAGCGAGAACAAAGCACTCCACACCCCAGGATTTGTCAGGGAAGTGACTTCAGGGAGGTCAGTGTTGTCACTGCTGCTCAGAGGAACAGGGGCTGGCCAGGGAAGATGTCATTTATTGGGACAAACCTTCAGGGTCTCTGCAGCCCTGTGAAATTACCTTACATGGGATCCATTAAAAGCTGGGCTTTTATACAACAAGTTTCTTGAACTGAGAGCTTATCTCTGTCCGTGGCTCGGTGGGGAGGGAGGCACTTCAAACATCTCCAGGAAAATGTGAGTTGTAAAGGATTACATTCCTCTGGCTGCAGCCCTCTTTGTGAGCACTTCTGTGGGGGTTCATCTGATCCAGATTCACCCCATGGATCTGACACCTGCAAACTTCTTAACATGTGGGGTTTGTGTAATGGTGGGATTTAAACAGGATTTCAAAGCCTGAAGAACTTACAAAGAGATAACTCAGACTCTAAGCAAGGTGCAATTATTTTTTTCTGATCATTACATGTTGATACCAATGATTATTTCGGTTTAAAAGCATCTAAAGGGAAAGGAATTCAAGAAAAGGACATTTTCTACTATTGATCCAAGGCATTGTAGCTGCCATGTTCCCAGTGATCAGCATTGAAGGATTCCTACTATCCACTGAAGTTTCTGCCCAGTCAATTTGTGTCTCTCCCTTTTGCTTTGTTCGGTCCCATTGTTCTCCAGTTCAATGCCAGCTCTCTTGCCTTGTCTCTGTTCCATGAGAAAATGATAGAGGAGAATTTTGGCAGCCTCCCAGCTTTGTCCTTGCTGGGTGAAGGTGTTGAACCCTCCCAGCCTGGGAGATTGTCCCTCCACATGGGCACTGTGCCAGCCCAGCTGTCCCTCTGCTCCCCCCCCATGGATTCCTTCACCTTTCCAGCCCCAGACCTGTGCCTGCCCCCCTGAGGTCACAGCACTGTTTCTGTCAGACTTGCTGCTTCCAATATTGCTCCTTTCAGTGCCTTCGATGGAGATTAATGAGTTTTCTCACCCCAAGTGCCTGAAACACTCAGGGTTTTGCTGCCCCTGGGCCGTGCTGATGAATTGCAGGACTTTCCTCCATTCTGCTCCTTTCCCTGCACTGAAAATCGAAGTCAGCACTATTTTGGGGTTAATATCTAAATTATCTTTGCTCCTGACCCCATTCTCACTGCATAGCAGGCCACTTTTATTCTTGTTCTCCTTTTATTTATATTGTTGAAAAGCCTTTTACTCCTTAATATCCCTTGGCAAAGCCTAACTCAGCTTGACTTTTGAGCAGTTTTCTACTCACAGTTGGCTTTTTTTCAACCCATTAGGCTGGAGCTCTTCCCTTTCATTCCCCCAGGCTGGGCTACACATTCCAGCTTGTTTTCACACCTTTGTTAAAAACAGTCCGACCTGGACTGCATTTACATTGCTGAGACTCATTCAAAGCTGATTACACCAACAGCTTCCCTCTCTCCTCAGCCTGAGCTCCCTTAGATTGAAAAGTCTCACCTCTTCACCTTTTTCCAGTTTAAATGACACTGATGTACTGACCAGCCTGATTTCCCATTCCCATCTCCTCACCAGCACTGTAAAACATCCCCTTCTCCCATTTCACATGACATTTGCTGATGACTCTCAATACCAATGCAATTTCTGGCCATGTATTTTTCCTGACAAAATAATTATCTAAATCACTAAGTATATCCAGCTTTAGTTTAGGAGATTTCTCAGTATTCCAAATCCTTCCAAAACTGGGTCTTTCCCATCATCCTACACTACACTGGTTTTTATCATGGTTTCCTCCAGCAGTCTAAAATTACAATTTTATGATACTCTTTTCTTTTATCAGAATTTATGCATCATTGATGGCCCCTCACTGGTTTTCTCTCTCACTGGAGTCAGTATGGGGGATCCTTCTGGTTTCTTCCTACTGTAGTGGAGGAGATGGAAGTGTCATCCTCTATTCCACCATTCTCTGCATTCAGATCTCACACAAATCTAGTAGAAATCTCAGGAAGAATTTCTTCCTGGAAAGGGTGGTCAGCCTTGGAAGGGGCTGCCCAACGAGGTTTGGAGTCCCCACCCTTGGAGGTGGCAAAAGAATGAAAAGAAAAGGTCCCTGAATTCCCAGTTCCACCGAAGGGAACAAACTCACACCATGTCTTTTCAAACTTATCAGAATTCTGATTTTATCCGATGTGCATTTAATTTCTTAAAGTAAATATCCAAAGGTCAGAAAGCATTTGGGCTGCTGCCTCTGCATGTGTTTGTAGATGCTTTCTTTTCAAATTAAGCTGACATCTTGATGGGGAGCAGATGTCTGATATCATAATGGTGCATATGGGATCGTGCATGTGCCAGGCCAAATCATCAGATGTTCTTGGGGATATAGGAGAGAGACAAGAACAGCACAGGGAGGGGAAATGCCCTCAACAATTTTCTACCTTGGTTAAGGCTCACTGAAGTGCATTATTTCAACCAGAGATTCATACAGCCTTGAAATCCTGGGGAAAATACGTGGTTCAGGTTCAGGAGCTTCTGTTAGTCCTTCATTCGGCCAGTTTTTTGGCAGACAGTCACAAGAACTAAAAAGTCTGGAAAGATATTTAAATGTAAAACCCAGTAAAAGGTACGGGGAGCCAAAGACATGACCCTTAAATCAGATGTTCATATATTACTGCAGGGTGCGCTGCTGAAAATCCTGGAGAAATGGCACAACAAATTCCTGCCTTGGGCTGTGCCCTTTGAGCCCTTCACCCACTTAAGGAATCACGAAGGGGCTTAAGGAAAGATAAGAAAGCCCTGCTAAAATGTGAAGCAAAAGTGAATTCTTTACAGCCAAGCAAACTGAAATGCACCCAGAAAGCTGGCATTTTGTTGGGGAGCATCTCTCAGCCCTGGCTTGGAGGGAAATGCCAAGGAGCAGATGAGCCAAGAGGGGAAGGGGTGGTGGGTGAGGGTTTGCTGAGCCTGCCCCAAAGGCACCAGACACCTCTCTCAGTGTCACTCTGTCCTCACCTCCGGCTGAGAGAGCACACTCGGTGACACAGCTCAGGAAACGCTCTTTAGAAAGGGCTGGAGGGAATTCCTCGAAGCAGCTCTGAGCATCCCAGGGCTCTTTTCATCACCAGTCCAGTTAAAGTTCCTGTCACTGTTGAACCTTCAGTCTCCACCGGGGGCAGCTGAATCGTTTGTTTGCCTGTGGTGATCAGGAACAGGCTGATGTGCACTCAGGGATAAATCAGTTTCCCTGCCTTGCATTACATTTTATCCCCATCAGTTGGGTTTTACTGCAGCATCCCAGCCCTTGTGAGAACATCCCCAAGAGCACAAAGCCAGTGATCAGAAAGAAATGTCTTCTTCTCAATCTTTTGTGCTTTTTTATGGGTGCAGGAAAACAAGATCCACACTTCACAAAGTCCTGTAGGTTATTGCCACGTGTTAAATTGTGATCTGCAAACACAAGCTGTTCTTAAACAAGAACAAAAAAGAAAAAGCAGATGGTTTCTTTTAACGTCATGTGAAACTTTTCTTGAGCACAAGCGTATGTTTTCTCCTCTCCAGCTGGCAATTCCCACATGTAAACGATCTGATTTTGTCATTTCAGGAGACTCATAAGACCCTCTGTGTTATAAAAAGGCACATTACCCTTAAAGGGAGAGGAGCAAAGAGTGCCAAGTGCTTCACAGTGAATCTGCTGAAAATATTTCCCCCCACACTGTCGGTTTGAAAATGTTTCCAGAGCTAATGGAGAGAAAAAAGAGAGAGAATGAGAATGTGAGGAAATAAATAAAGTGAGTTCAGGTCCCCAGAAGGTTTGCTGGGCTGTTTGGGTTATTGCTTGGTGTTCTTAAGGTCTGAGCTATGTATAACACTTTTGCTGCAGAGAAAGAATATTTATTTTTTAAGGGATAAGAAAAATCCATATTCAACAAGGCAATGGATTGGAGGGTTTCACGTCAGGAACTTCCTTGCCACTACACTAGTGAGGACAGGTCCTCCTTCAGTTTTGTGCTCTCTGTTTCCTCTTCTTTGCACATCTGGTGTGAAAATGGAGTTTAATGGGGAAACTCTGCTATTTGTGTTCAGTCTGTGCTGACCCAAAACAGAAGCATCTCCATAGCTGGAATGAGAGACTCCCTTAGCAAAACCAAGGCCAGTAGTAATGAGAAAGAGTTGCAAGAACATTAAATCAGGGGAAAAGTGTAAATTGCCAATTTGGAAGAGAAGCAAAAAGCTCAGGAGAGCTGTAAAGGGACCAGAGAGGTCTGAGAGGGATGGAAACCTCGGGCTGTGCTGGGAGCCACAAGTGGTGCCTCCAGGGCAGGAGTTTAATGGGAGCAGCTCCATGTCCTGCATCTCAGGGAGCCTGATCTTCCCGGGTCCTTAAAGGTCTTTATGCAGAGAAATTTGGCAAATCAGTTTGTCTGGACCAAAGTTTTCTGAGAATTACAGTCTTCCTAATTCTTCTGATTTGTCCCTACCAATGACTGTTCTGAGGAGGATGAGGAACAGAAGGTGGCACCCAAATGGCTGGTGTTTCTTCCCAAATAAGTGATTGAAACCCAGTGTAGAATAGCTGCTGATCCACTGGTTAAGATTAAAGCTCCTGCAATCGACTCCCTGTTGAATTTTGAATATGAAAACCAAAACTAACACCAACTCCTGACCATGAGGTTGTTGACTGTCCCCACAAACACCATCTCTGTATTTCCTTCTGCAGCTCTTCCACTCTGTGCTTTTAATTTGCCCTTCTGTTCTCTCTCTTCACATCCAAATCCTCCCTCTTTACACACCAGAACTGAGCTCCTTCCAGGCAGCTCCCTCATTCCTTTCAAAGCTGGCCCTGTGAGCTGGTAGAATCCAGGATGGGGACTAATTTAAAGGCCAATAAGCCAGCCCTCTCTGTGATCTATTTTAAGCAGTTTCAACTACTGCTTACACTTTATCCTCTGGATGTTTAATCTATATTTCTTTAAAGCCAATATTTTTTAAAAAGAAGTGGCACTGGTGTAATAACACCAGTTACTGATCAAATATTAATGCTTTTCTAAATGTTTATTACGTTGTAAAATTAAATTATTTCTATGCATGGGGCAGAACAAATGACTCCTGTTCTGCAAAGGAAATGGCATTAAATCAAACATTTGGCCATTTAGCAACACTTTCATTGTCCTTGTTCCCCTTCTAATTTGCTAAAACTGAAAGGAAAACCATGGTTGGGAGGAGGGGGGGGATCAGGATCAGGATCAGGAGTGTCTCTGCTGAGCAGGGCAGGAGGAAAGCTCTGCAAAGTAAAAATAGCTCAGGATAACGTGAGTCACCTGATGTGACATTTAAGATTTTTAAGGCACCAATACCTGCTTTGCAAAGATCTGATGTTAGAAAATGTTCCTTTTTTTAACAGCCTTGCTTTAAATTCTGATTTCCACTTGTCCCCCAGTCTGCAATTTACCACTAAAATCAGGAGGGGAGGGGAAGAAAACCCAATAAAATACTAATGTATTGCAAAACACTGAGATCCCACAGATTAGATGCATTTAAAATAGTCTATTATAGACAAGCAACACCATCATTTTGCAGGCATCAAGGTGCAGGGTCAAAAAATAAAATATAAAAGCCTCTCTGGCTGGAGATTTCACCCAAATGCTGTAACTGGGTGGTTGTCACAGGCTGTGCCCATAAATCACTCCACTGTTTAAGGGTAAAACCATCATCCCTGAATGACCCCCTCCTCTAGGCACAAACTTGGTGACAAATTCAGCTTCTCAGCCCTGTCTCTTGAAATGTGTAATTAAAATGATGATCTCTATTTATTTTGAAGCACTTACACTGGTTTGAGTCGATTGGAACAGTTTTTATTAAGAGAACTTCAAAAATGTTTGAGCACCAATTACAACGGGGACGAGCAGCTGCCCTTGCTGAAATTGTTGGGATCCTGGTGAGGGCACCTTTCTGGAAATCCTTTTCTCCACATAAAACGGCTCTGAAAATAATAAACAGGCACAGAGAGAGAAGAACAAAAGCAGGAGATGAGCGAGACAGCAAAGGCAAAAACAACTTGGGTGTAGTTCAATCTCTCATTATTCGTATTTTCCTCCATTTGGGAGACTGATTGCTCTGAAAATTCAATCCCGTTACCAGCTCCTTTATCCAAATTTTCTTCAGAACTACAACTCACTGTTAAAGTTGTTTGGAGGTTGTTATTCCCTGCCCTTCCAGCACAAATTCCCTCTCTTCCCAAGGTTTCCAGAGCCCAGGTTTGGTCAGTCCCTGCAGCACCATCCCATGACATCCCATGACATCCCATGACATCCCATGACTTGTCTCTCAGGGCAGGGCCTGGAGCTGTGCAGGGAGAGGATTGTGCTGTCCAATTCCTGCATTCTCAAAGGGCCAACAAATGTCTGGATTATGGATCACAATTAACTGCTAATTGGCCACGATGTAACCCCTGCTCTGAAGGGACATGGTAAATATGGAAACAAATGGGCTGCCCCTTTTCAGAGCCCAATGTGAGTCGCTTCAAATGAAAAGCTCATTTCACTGGGAGGCAAAGCTCTGGGTTTTAATCAAGTGTGACAGGTGGAGAAAATAAATGAGCACTTCAGGTGAGGGGATATTTATTGGGATATTTATTTCCCTGCTGCAGGTTTAGATGTGCTGAGTTATACTGCCCAGTGCCAAGCAAAACTCAACTGTAGCCTTGAGCCACAGCTCCAAACACCTGAAGAAATACAAACCTGAAATAATACAGGAGAGATTACTCATTAGCAGAACAAACCATGCTGTTAGGAGAGCTTGGAAGATTTATTTCTTTTTAATATTAGGCAATTTTGCTGTTCAAGCAGTGCTTGGTTGACTCCAAGATAATGAAATCAAAACTTCACAAAGAGCTCTGAAGGGCTGGGTGAGGTTTGGCTCTGCAGCTGTCCTGCACAGGATGCCCAGAACCCAAATGTTGAAATAATGCCTTAAAATCATTGGATGGAGGTCTTTATTGCTCCAATAAAAGTCTGGTGTTCCTTTTCATTCAGGGCACATCTCCATCTTCAATAAATGTAATGGGTTTTGTTATAGTGAGTGGGAGATGATGTTTGTGGTTGATGGGGCTTTTTCTCCCCCATTTTCAAAGCCTTGAGCAAAATTTCCAATATTATTATTCTAAACATCGGCTAACATTGATCTTTAAAAAGAAAATAAAAATTAAATGAAGTGAGTTCAGGTGGATGTTTGTAAAAGATCAGCTTCTTGGTTCAAGAATTGTATATAATATATATAGTGATGTTCTGAAGAAGCATCACTCTGCTGTGACTGCCTGTATATAAATAATTTATACTTTTTAATATTTCAGCACAACCTGTAGAGCTGATGTTGCTCTGAACAATATTTTTCCCTATCCAAAAACCAAAACGTGCCTCAATTCAACATATAGAAAGGGGTTTAATAATTGTAAATAATAGAGGGTTATGCAGAAAACAATAAAATATATCCCAGATGAGAATTCTTGGAAAATACTTCCTGGAGTGGTTTTTGACCAGTCAATGATTAACTATTACGAGCTAGTGAGGGGAAAATTGATAATCCATAAGGAAACAAGGCAGAAGAACTCCATTCCCCGGTGAATTTCCAGGGGAATTCTACCCTATCTTAAAGAAAATATCAGAAACATTTCATATCACGGATTATTATCAGGTGAATTTTTTAATTAACATGTACAAAGAAAAGGACAAGTGGTGGAGGTCTGTTCTCTTGGTGAAAACTTCAAATGATCCGGGAAAATTAAAGAAATCAAACACTTGACAGGACAATCTCAGGCTGCTTGGGGATATTCCAAATGTTCACGAGGGCTGTTTCCATCACTACTTTTTATTATTAATGGATGGAGGTGGAACGGGCAGCTCTGAAGGCAGTTTACAGATATTTATTTTCTTCAAATGTCCTGATAATTTTCATATTAGTCTTTATAGTATCTCCTCTCTGATAACAGACAGAAAAGCGTTTTCTTAGTATAAGTCATTTCTGTGGGAGAGATGGAAAAAAAATATTATTTCTCATGCTATTTGATGAAAACAGAATTCATTTCCTATTCATGAGTTGCCATCCCTCTTACTTTTTCCCTGCAGATATTTACACAAGCATCCTTTTTCCTGCTGAGGGGTTTGTGGCACCAGGAGCAGGTTTCTTAGGGAATATTCCCAAGGCACCCACCCCCAGAGCCCTGAGGACCCCCAGAGATGGCTCATTGCAGGGCACAGTGATGCCCTGGGGTACAGGGTACCCCTCCCACCCAGCAGCTGATGGTTGCCTAAAGCAGTAGCACTTCCCACAAATCCACAGGCTCAGCTACTTTAAAATAATATTTTTGAATGGACAAGTTAATTAGAAAGCCCACCAAGTGTCTTTGTAAATAACTGGGGGGAAGAGAAGTAAATATTGACAGAAGTATATTTTTGCTATTCACAGTCCACACTGGCTGTATCTTCCATAGCTTTATTTTAATTTATTTTACCCTTTGGAAGCTCTCAGACAGATGTCATGTATATTTCTAGTTTGCCTGAAAAATGGACACAATAAAGGCTAAATTTGTATAATTACAGTCAACAAACACTTTGCTGCTGTCAGCAGTAGGCCCTGCTTGGGGAGAGGAACAGACCCCTCAGCTGGCACAGGGAATAACTTGACCTGCCTATGCCTAATGCTGAGGAGTTCCCACTCTGGCTCAGAAATTCAGAATTTCCCATGTTCAACATCTCAGCAGAGCTTCCAGAGGCAGGTCCCAATGCTCTGATTATCATCAAACACTTACAACCTGTGGGTTTATTAGCTTTTTGTGATGTTTCTTCTGATTTTATTGTATTTTCTGCTCCTCAAACTGCTTTCTCTCCCCTGTCATCCTCTCCTGCTCCTTTTGCAGCACCCACTCCTGGCCTGTCTCATCCCCAACTCTGACAGCACAGAGTAATGTTTCACTGATTTTTTTTCCTGCCTCTCTTATTTGCAATACTTTCTGCTAAATTAGGCATTCGAAATGTGCCTTATTTTGAGTCTCCCGAGAGCAGCACAGGCATCTCCCCATTTGGATTTGCTCAGTGATAATCTCAGGATGTGTCTCTCCAGCACTATCCAAGCTTGTAAAGCAGCAGCAACTGGAACCTGATGCTCAGGGAGCTGAATCAGCCCCTTAATACGATCCCTCCTGCTTTGTCCTGACTTTACATGAGACCTGTGATATTGTATTCCAGTGCAACACACTGGAACAAAACCTTTGCTCTGTGTCTGGATCTGTTCTTTAAAAAAAAAATAAATTAAAAAAAAGCTTGCTTGCGTTTCCCCTTTGACAACACCGAGATAATCAGCTTTATGGAAGAGCATCAGCCCGTGGTGACTGATCCCTGAACCACATCCCTGCTGCCTGCAGAGAGCTGAGCTGCTGGCTCTGGCTCGGTGGGAGCAGGGTTTGTTGTGCCAGCACATCCACTCTGGAGCAGCGACCCTGCAAATGCCCTGCCAGGCAGCTCAGCGGGCCCTGGGAAGCCTTCCACACCTGCCTGCCCTGCTCACACCCTGCCCAGGCTCACAAACACATCCCCTGCCTTCAGCAAGTCTTTTCACCCTGATTTTTCAAGTCTCTTCTAAGCCGTGTGCTGGTGAGAGGAAACCTCATGTGGGCTTACAGGGTTTGTGATTTAAGTAAAATGCTCTAATTTGGAGGGTGGGAGTGATGTTGATGAAATGTGTGCCGGGTTTGGGCATCCTGACAGAGCAAAAAAGCTGCTGTAGTTGAAGTAACCTTATAATTTCCTTTTAGAATAAATGAATTTCAGGGAGAGTGCTCCACTGCAGCTTTGTCCTCATGGGGACAGCACAGCTCCTCGCCCTGCAGGGGTGACAGGCAAGCAGGTGGCTTGGGCTGGGTAAGGGATGGGCCCTTCTGTGAAATTAGTTGGTCCATAAAGGCTTTTAAAACTAATTGTTCTGAACTAAAGTATGGCCAGTGGGCTTGGATGCTACAAAAGAGGAGCTGTGATGTCCCATGGGCAGGTAAACCCTAAAGCTGAAGCACAGGGAGAGGCACAACCCCAGAGGTTTCTGACCCTCAGAGCACCTTGAAGAGCTGAAGGCAGTGGGCAGATGTTTTAGTCCTCAGCTCATTCCAGCTTCCAGAGTCAGTGCAGATGTTGCTGCCAGCTGAGATTTTTATTAAAGCCACCTTTTGCTTTTTGGAGAGATCAGCCACAGAAAGGAGGGAACACACACAGCACTCCTTGGTTTGCCAGCACTTGCTGTTGGTGTCTCTCAGATCTCTCTCATCCAAGCACTAATTTGATTACATGGTGTTACTTGCCAGCATAACTAAAGATTTACTCATGTTAGTGAGGATTTAGCAGGATTAAACTCAGAGCTAGAATTCAAATGCAGCGAGACAGAGTTTTTCCTCCTGTAACTCTCTCTTGTTTATTCCCAAAATCCTGCTCTTCACTCAATAGTCCATACTTATTTTTTAGATATCAACAGGATATTATATGGGGGAAAACTTGGGATGAATCAGGGCCAGAATCAGGGATAAGGGAAAACTCAGGCTGGACCAGGTCCAAGAACCCAACAAAACAATTTGCTCTGGTGATTCTATGGGGGTCTGTAAATAAAAGGGTTTCATTCACCCCAGTGAAGGCATTTGGATGATCTGCATCACTGAAATCACACTTGTGAGGAAATGAACTAATTAAAAAAGATATTCCCCTCTCCTTATTGTATTTACGATTAACCAACTAAATGGAAAGTCAGCCTTTTATCTGACATCAAATGGTATTGCATTTCGGAGTTAAATTGGGCATTCATCTTCTTCTGGTGAGCTTTTTGAGGCTTAAACAGACCTTTCTTTTCCTCCCTTTCCTTCCTCCTTGTGCTTCTGAATGCTGGTAAATTAAAGATGACTAGAAACTGGAAATGCTTTCAGAAAAAGTCTTGAAATTCACACACATGTGCAAAAAAGAGGGAGAAAAAAATGTGAGCTCTCCTTCATATTAGCATCACAATCAAGCAACTATTTGGAATAATTCACACATATTGCATCAATCTTCTTTCTTTTCCCAGTCTGCATTAAATAGTGTATTTTATGTTAATGCCAATTTATAGAATTCCACAGCATCATTTTATTCCTGCCTTCCCAAGCCTGGAAAGGAGCTCATTTTTGTTGGGGGTTGGAACTGGATGAATTTTCAGGTCTCTTCTAGCCCAAGCCAATCTAAAATTTAACTTCTGTGAGTTTTAATGAGACAATTATAGGAACAATAATAGTTTTCACACACTTTCTGTATGTTTGTATTGCAAGGAGGGATTTATTTACTATGCAACTAAGACAAGAATGAAATTGTAGTTGTAGTTTGCCAAGAGCCTCCTTGAGATGAGCCAAAAGCACATTGCTGGAATCCATGCTGGGCTCCAACACAGGAGCTGCTCCTCTGCAGGGCTCTGGGCAAGAGGAGGGCCCAGGCAAGGAATTCTCCTGCAACTTTCAAAATTACTTGCTTGGCAATATATATTTGTGTTTAAAATTTTACCTATGCATCTGATTTTTAGAAGAGCTGAAGTGTCGAATAGTAAAGAAGAATGGAAGACAACAGAGACAATTGATTTTTATTTTTATTTTAAGCAGTGTATTAAAAATGTAAAGCTGTGAGATCAAGTGAGGTTTGGGGGTTTGGGTTTTTTCTTCTTAATAAAGATATTCAGGAAGTTGTTTAAATAAGGAATCTGGGCTGTAGATTTGTCATGCAGACTTTCCAGCAAGCAATTAAAGCTCAACATGGACAGGCACTTAGATGAACCAGATGTATTTCTGGCAAGGGAGAGCTTGAAAAGCAACAGATTTTGAAGTACAATGACAGCCCTTAATCTTCAGAGAGGAAAAGCTCTGCTCAGGAAGCCCTCCAGTAAGTAAATTATTTAGTTCATCATGTGTTACTTAACAGTTCTGTTATTTAGACTTTTGATTGTTGAGGACTTAGTAAAAGAGTAAGAAAGCTCAATTTGTCTGCAGCACAAGTGAAGGGAAAGTTTCCCAGGGAACAAGATTAAGTTTGTAAGAGCAACATGAAGTGTTTTCGCCTCCTACCCTAATTTAAATCAAATTACTGCCTTTTTTCTCTCTCTCTTAATGGCAGTAGATCTTCTGTAACGCAGAGACACTCAGCAAAGTAATGCAGTGAGATTGTGCTAATGTGATTTGGCCAAAAGCAATCAGTGTAGGTTGAGTATATAATAAAGGAGAAGGCACAAAATTATTTTCGTTGTAGCAGCTGCAAAAATCAAGAGGAAAAGAAATTAACCCTTTAAAGTTAGCCCTGTTGCATATTACATAAGTAAATGATGCCCATTTGTGTTTTGATTCTGTGGTATTTTGTGGGCTTCCTTTATAGGCAACCAAATCTTATTTCAGTTTCTGTCATAAAGTAAAATAATGAAATGTTATCAGTGTGCTTGGCCACAGGACATCTGCTCATCGTTCTGCCTCTGCCCAAAATAGCTGGCATTACCAGTGCCTTCCCCTGGCTGCTCTTGTTTACTGGAATCAGCTCGGCTGGAGCCCAGGAATGCAATCACACTCTTCCTGATGCTGCCCAAGATAAGAGGGAGCAGCCAACAGCATTAAGTCTGGGGTTATTTTTCATTTCCATTTATATTTCTTCAACTTTTATTGTGATTGAACTCTGCTTTTGGTATTTCAGAGCATGAGCGCCTCTCCCCCACCCTAAACTAAAGATTTTTTTGGGGAAATAAAAAAGAAAATCAAAAAGAAAGACTTAAAACTCTTTCTCTACTGAGTCCTCTACTAGAGGAATAGCAGGGGTCACTCAGTCAGGTCCAAACCTGATCTGCAGGAACCTAAGTCTTTCCAGCCACTCCCTTAGTGATTAAAAATGAATTTTAGTCTGGTTTCTTTGCTGAAAGAGAGCAGTGGGAACTGTTTCTCCACTCCTCTGTCTAGAAAATGATTTGACACAGACATGTCTTATTTCATAGGTGAAGGAGTCCATTTGGCTTTAAACCTCCCGTTATTTTGCAGCTATCATTGCAGAAAAAAATTGGCTTATTTTAAAGAACAGTCTCAATTTGAGAGTGTATTTTGCTGTATAATGAATTCTCTGATTTGCAGCAGCCTCAGAGGCTGTAAAAGCTCTTCCAGCTTGCAAACCTGGAGTGCTATAAAAGTTTTAAGGCATTAGATATTATTTAGTGAATTATTGAAAATGGTATTGTTTGAAAGGCTTGCAAGCTTAGCAGAAACAGTGGGAAACAAAGTTTGAGGCTGAAAACAGAAAAGAAAATAAAAAAAAGAAACTGCCAGGGAGTTGTCACTGAGCCAGGGAAGGCAGAGCTGTCCTGAGGAGCATTCCATGCTGCTCCATCCAGTGCATTTTTAATGTGCTGGCAAAATCAGGCCTGGGCACTTGTGCAAGGGACAGAGCAAATAACCAACAGTGTCTGATTAATACCTTTGTCTCTGGGGATGTAAAATAAAGCTTGATGCTGTTTGAATAGGCACAAATGAACAAACTCCTGCCTGCATCAGGATTCGGTTGAGAAATGGTGTTTTTTTTCTAGGACGGATTTAGCAGAAACCCAACACTGTATCTTTGGCTTTTACCTCTGGACAGAGTTGGGATATAAATGTGTCCAACTCACTGATCTACCCAGAGACCTGGATTTAGTTTAGTGTTTCCTCCTGCCCAGTTTGAGGGTTTGGAGAGCCCTTTGGAAGCTCCTTCCCTGCCCATGTAAGGAACCTACAAGTCCTGCTGAGGTTTGGGGTGAGCTCAAAGCCCATCAGTGCCCCAGGAACAGGCACAGAATTGCTTTACTCATTGTGGCCCTTTAAACCAGGACTAATATTTAATCTTGCTCTTGTTTCACCTGAGCTGTTTGAACTCAGGATGCAGCTGAAAATCACTTTCAGTGACAATTCTGCAAGGGAGAAAACCACAATAACCAAAAGGAAGTGTTTAGACTTTAAATTAATAATTCAGTGTGACAGAGATAGAGTAAAACAGGTACCCACAGAGCCACCTGATACCAACATAACTTTAAACCTGATGAAATCTTTCTTTGGAGTAATAAAGGCAAAGAACTTTCTTGTCTAAGGGCTAATAATTCATTTAACCTGACAGTTATTTCGGAAGGTTTGGATGACTTAAAATGGAAGTTTCTGAGGGATGCTCTGCACAGATAGATTGGAGACTTGGCAGCTCATAGCATTTTATTCCTGGAGAAAAGGGTTTGTACTCCAGGCATACAATTAGACACAAAGCACTGCATTCATCACCTCTTGCCTAACTTACTATCATTATTTGTCAAAATCTTTTCTCAATTTCTTTTTTTGCCCTGTCAAAACTGGATTGCTCCTCCTTTAGAAAGGCAAGTGATTCAGCTCCACTGAAGTTAGTAGGTTTTTTTCCCTACATCACAGATAGGAGCAGCTCTGATAGTCCTGGTTTTGCTGAACCAAACTGCAGAATTCATGATGATTTCACTGGGTTTCCTGGCTACATCATCTTTTTTTGACATGCTCTATCTTTTTCTCTCCTGCTCAGCCATGCAACATTTCTATATTTTCATTTAATATGAAAAAGTATTCAAAAGATATATTACAAAGACAAAATATCTTCCCATTTGCTAAGATCAAATGATATGACAAAGCACTTTTTGGTTTATTTTCATTCTGTAGCTCTGTCTAATCTACATTTCTCCCATGACACCAATTTACACTGTGCTTTTAATGTGTTCTTTTTCAAAAGCATAAAGTCACAGATATCCTTAGAATAGCTGCCAGAATAAAGCACTGGCATGGGGAGGTTTTTAACTAGAAAATGATTTCCTTCTATTTCAAGTCTTATCAGAACAGTGAGACTGAGTGAACTGCAAGGCTGATTTTTATTCCTCCTTAACTGATCGATTAATTATGTGGATATTGTGGTTTAATAGGAGGGATATTGGGAGTCTCCAGGCAGAGATTGCTGACATCCATAACCATCCTCAATTTGTTGGCTCTGGGATTTCCCTGAGAGCAGCCCCAAACAACAGCAGAGCAAGGAAAGTCCTGATCATTTTCTTTAGCAAATTCCAGCAGAACTGAAGTGTTGCCCATGAGGAACTGCCAGCAACCACAGTAAATCTGAGCTCAGAGGGGAAATGCAGCCACGTTCCATCATTCCAGAGGGGATGGAAACATTCCCCATAAACACTCCTGGATATAATGTATTGATTCCTATCTGCAATTTACTGCTCAACACAATCATATTCATTCACTGCACACACATGAATTATACAATTTGTTGCTGCTGATAACCAAGGGAGAGGAAAAGTCTGTTCCAGACCTCAGCCACAACATTTCAAGGATTCGGTCAACCATAAAATCCATGGAGAAACAGTAATAATCTTTAAGGTGTTTTCAGTGATGAAGAGTTTACAGTGGAACGAATTCCCAGGGGGAATTACCCTAATTCAGAGGCTGATTCCTCATAGGAAATGCTGCAAGGCCTTTGTTGTGGATGTGTGTTCTATTCAAGATCTGTGTGCAGGGATCTCAGGGAGCAGATTGCAAACACAGCCCAAATGCTGCAGCATGAGCAATGTGCAGTGTGAACTCCTGGCTCCTCTTTGGGAGGAGTTTTTGACAATAAACTGACTTCTGACTAAATAAAATGGATGGATTTTGGTCAGACTGAGAGTTTTCAGTTCAAGGCAGAGCCATCAGCTGTCTGTACTATCAATAAGGATAAAACACTAAATAATTGACCAGGATTGATCCTGAGTGACCAGATCAAGAGCATTTTCTGTATATTTTCCAGGCAAAGTCACTGTGTTCCTGTCTGTAACCACTGCACGAGCCCATTGGCAGGTTCAATAGTCTCAGCTTGGCAGATTATAAAAGTCAATGCAGAGAATGAATGTGTGTGTTTTCAACATCAAATACATTTTAGTTGTTGTTATTTAAAGCTACGAGCCCTCGGTGAAACAAAGCCCTCCCTCCCTCAGAGCAAAGCCTGCTGCAGTACCACAGGCATGTGTTACCTAAATCATGTTTTAAGACTTGCATTAACAGTGGAAACTGTTGCTCTTCTGATTTAAAACACCATTTCCCCCATGTTGGGTTATGTTGCCACCTTTATGGAGACAGGTTTTTGCTTTTATCTTCAGGAATGAGCAATACACCTCTCAAAGAGGAACGTGAATATTCCCCTTGCTATAAGGGCTGCTGAGGACAGGTGAGATAATGAGCATTATCAGCTTTGAGGTTTCAAATTCTCGTTTTCCAGTGGCAGCTCTAAGTTAGTTATATTTATTAGCTATATGATAGAGGAGCTACAGCTGCTGCTTGAAGCAATGTCTGTGTTTTTGAGCTCAGGATGTGACTGCACGTCGAGTTCTCTGTGTCTTTAATTGCAGTTTTCACTTGTGCCTTGTCCAAGCAAATATTTGCATGTTGTACTCCCCCGGTGTTATTTGCACAAGATTTATTTCTGCATAGAAATGTTCACTTAAATTACACGTGGAATTCTTTACATCTGTGATGCCACAGCTTTGCTGCCTTTCTGAGGAGCTCTGAACAGGGCACAAAGGGGAGTGCAAGGGGGGACAGGCAGAGCTCCTCTGTCAGTAACAAGCCAAGGTTGTGGCGGGTTTTCCAAAACACCAGACTGAAAAAATTGCATTTTTGAAATCATCCTGTCCCTTTCCAGGTGGCTCTGCATGCAGATAGTTCTGGAAAAGCTCACACCCACTCAGAGGAAACCCTCTCTGATCTCTAACATTCTTGCTGCCTTTCACTCTGTGCAGCCAGAAGAATTCCCAGTTTTGCTGGTGTCCAAATTTTTTCAAAGGGAAGTTCAGTTTCCAGGTAATTTTTTTTAATGAGAGAAAATCTCAGCTTTTAGGGCAAACCCCTAACTTTCACCATGGAAATCTCCAGACTGAAGTGATAAAAAGCCTCCTGCAGTTGGTCCAAACATTTCTTAACTTTTATTTTCATTTACAGCGTTGGAAGATTTTCTTGAATGGTGGATTCAGCACAGTCAAGCTCTGTCAGGAGTTGGAAATAGGGGGTGAGTGTCACGATTTTGGGGATTAAGTGATGTTGTGGCATGTCCAGATTGGCTCAGTAATTGTCACACTTTGTTTTGTGTCTCCAGAAGAACAACTGTGGTGGGTGAGCAGCACAGAGATGGGCATGTCAGAGCAGCTGAGGCTGGGCTTGCACTGGGCTCCCAAACCTTAACTATGTGTTTAATTATTCTCACTTATAGCTCTGTAGGCTCAATAAAGGAAAGAAAACCTGTGCATTCCAATGTGAGAGCATTTCAGGTTCTTCAAGGTTATGGCCAAAGTGAAATCACTGCACTGGGAAGCTCTCACAGGGGTAGAGTGTTTTGAGCTGCTCCTGAGAATCTGCTGCTAAACTTGAAATGACAGGCTCCTTGCCAGCTTGGGAGAAGCCTACACAAGTTTATTGGGAGGGAAACCTTGTAAGGAGTGTCTCCAGATTCATTTTGATACAGAAATGTTTCACAGATTAAAATCTGTTAAATGTGAAAATAAGATTTGCCACATCAATCATCAGCAACAGAGAAAAACTCAAACCCAGGGAAATAACTTGTAATGAAATCAGCCTCTTATAGACTTTGAGAGTGGCAATTTTACCTTTTAGACTTTTATAATTTCCTATTTGACTTTTACTGCCAATTGCTTTAGCTATTGATTAGGAAGAGAAGGATGTGAACACATTTTGGAATGATTGTTACACAATGCTGTTAAATCTTTGTCACTCCCTCATTTCTTTCTTTCCCATTCTGGGTGAATTCAAGACCCAGATCATCTTTACTTTTCAGGACAGCGAGTCCTGTGAGGAACTGGCATAGAATTAATCAGAAAACTCAAAATGTGAAGGTTCTGCACGTTCCCAAATGCTCTGCAGATGTGGCACGTGAGCAGAACTGTTGGGCAAAGACTTCTTCAAAGGAGGTTGTGATCATCGGTGGGAGAAGCGTCCTCCCAACCCTACCCCTTAGCAACTGTTCTGAGGGGAGATGCCCTCAAAGTCGTGCTTTCCTTTGAAAAATTTATCATGCAGGAATCAAGGAAGAAAAGCTTTTGCTTCCAGGAGCCTGCAGGCAGATCTGTGAGCCACGGGGTATCCTGGCAGAGCCAAAGCAACACACTCTGTGTTACACTCTGGGCAGGGTTTGAAGCTGAGGGATTGATAAGCCATCCTTTTTCAGCATTTCACTGGATGCTCACAAATTCTGCCAAGGAAAGAGCCCAACGGCTTCCAGTCAACATTTTTTCTTTTATTTGGGTGAAACTGTGGATAAAAACTTGAAGGGAAGGAGAGACTTCGATTTATTGTCCCTCTTGAGGCAGTTAAATATTCCATTAACTGTAAGCTAAGGCATACTACAGGCCGTGAATGATGGAAGATTAATGACCTGGTTTAAAGGTAGACATTAAGTCATTTTATTTCGGCAGCACAGTGTGAGAAGCCTCCAACTGAACTACATCCACATAGGAGCAAAAAATATGAAGTTTATGAGGGGAAATGTGTTTCACTGTTAAACTGGATTAGAGCCTGGGCCACCCTGCATTCTTCAAAAGTGCTATCAGGTTTATTGGTCCCCTTAATATTTCTCTGAACTGGCATCCAGCCAGTGGGCAGGAGTCCCCCACTGCAGGAAGGGCTCTGCAAAAAGGTGCTCTGTTTGTCAGGATAAGGGATTGTGGAACCCACAAATCCTCACCCATCCTTCTGGATCACTTCAGGAGGGGAAATGCTGCTGCTGTTTGGGATTTCCTACAACCCCAACCCTGCGAGGTTCCCTGGGCTGGGCAGGGCAGGCACAGGAGCTCTGCCTCCCCAAGGATGCCCACGCAGGGCACAGGGCAGGTGTGGAGCTCAGATGGTCCCACAGGCTCCTTCCCAAGGCAGCAGAAAGGCTGAGGAACCACAGCCATAGGGGTTGTGTTTCTGGAATGCCACGAAATTCCATCCCAGCCCAAGTGTCCAGCCCAGGGCAGTGCCAGTCTTGTGTAATGGGTGATGGCAAACCCTGCAGCAGCGAACCTGCAAGGCAGAGCTGTGAGAGGATCCTGCACGGTGGGACTTGTTCTCCAAGACAAAAATCCCATTTGGGTAAACAAACCTTCACTTACACCACTGTCAGAGAGGGCTTTTTGCTTTTGCCTTTGCACTCCTAAATCTCTGCAGTGTTTTGTATTTATGGGCTGTGGAAGTAAAAAGAGGGAGTGCTTTTTGTGGCATTTGCCTCCTGTTTGGCAAAGCTGGGTGGCATTTCAATAGCACGTTGTTATTCAGCACTTGGAGAGCACAGAGAGTGTCAGGAGTTATGGAGGTGCTGGAGATAAACTTTTATTATTATGGAGTGCTGGGCTTGATTTACCAAAAAAATTTTGATTTTAAATAACAAGATTTAGGCTGTGAAACCATGACTTTCTGTTAAGTAAGACTTCATAACATTTGTGAAATATGAAAGATAAGTCACAGTCTGCTGTCAGCAGGTTCTACAATACAAGCTTTATTTTAGGAGCAGTGTAGAGCATAATATTTACTTTAAGCCCTAAATTGAGCAGAGAATCTGCAATAAAAATATTTTAAAATGTTCCAGCAGCAAACAAAGCAGTGGAAGAAAAGGGAACATAAAAGTCCAGGGTGGTGTATTGGTTTTTGCCACCAAGGCAAACACACTGCCAGAAACACTGTCAACAAATCAAGCAGTTCAAACTGCTCCTGGTTCCTCCTGTATGAACATCAGAACAAGGCAAGGGAGAGCTTGTACAGCTCCAGCATCTGGTGCTGCAGCTTTTCAGGAACTACAAAGACACACACACTAAAGACACTTTTTTCAATTTCTTTTTAACAGAAATAGTGGCTTCTGGAGGCATTTGGGATATTATTGTTTTCCACCTGCTGAGTGAGTGTCTCCTGCTGTGAGGTGGTCACTGCCCTGGGTTATTGGCCACGCTCCACGTGCTCCCACTGCACAATCACAGGGTTTGGAATGCTCTGGGAATTCCTTTCCAAAAATCAGGAAGGACCAAGGTAATTCCTCAGGTGTGTGTGGGGACTCTGCCTTCCTCCAGCCCCCTCAGATCTGCCCCCCTGCCTTGTAGGACTGTGCAGTGCCCGTGGGGACCAGTGGAAATAGGAACAGCAAGAGGAAAGGTACCAAAGTAACCCTAAAGACAAAGGCACAACAGAAATCTGTGTATTAAGTAACAAAAAAAGCATGAAAAAGTGAATATTTTCACAGAATCACCGCTGATATTGAGTCTATTGCTGGTTTTAATTTGTTTTATTTTCTACACCTATTCAATCATTTGTGTAAGCATCCTTTTAGTTTCATTCCAGGAATAATACTTCTAAAATTAACCTGTTAACTAAATACTGATGATGAAAATTCTCCTGCAGACTAAGCAGGACAGTAAAGGAATGAAAAATTTTGCCCATAGATGTTCCCACTGGAATGACCCTGTCCATGAACAAGCAAAAGAGATTTCCTACAGATTTCTGGACAGATCTATGGAAACTGAAGATATTGTTGGTCCCTCAGTGCCAATAATGTCTCAAAGTACATTTTCTCCCCTAAGTTTATTTATTTGCTATTATCGATAAATCAATGGAAATGTTCATATTTTATCAGAGTCATTGGAGTTTAAAGCTCCCAAGAGAAGTGTAGAGAGAGGCAGAGTTTAAGTGTTTTTATCAATAAGTGCTGTGGGGTTTTAACGCTTTAAAAATATGGCATGTATCTTCTGGTGTATATATAGCATATTACATGGGAATTTTTACTTGCTGATGAATCTTTACTGATTCCTTCATTTTAGCAAGCAGTGAACAACAGTCATTTTATTCCCAAAAACTGAGGCAGGATTTTGAAGGAGGATTCAGAGCAGGGTCAATCCTTATTGAAAATCAGAACTGTTGGGAGTGAAATACATCGTTGCAAGTTAAATACGTGAAATGTCCCATATTCTCTGCATTGCTGAGTGGCTCACCTACAATAAAGAGTGGTGTTTGGCTGGGAGGGGTAAATTAGATTTGTTAGACATTAAACCAACAACAGGCAGAGAATTTACAACAGTTCAGGGCATGGGATAGGTGTTAAGGATTTGGAATTCCCAGTTTTTACCCAGAGAAGAGCAGGCACAGACCTGGAATTAGCCCAGCCCAGGGAGTGGATTTTCTCTCTCTCCATTCTGGGCTCTGGGGACCAGGAAGGAGTTTGCCTTTGGGCTGTGCCTGTCAGGAAACTGTAGAAGATAAATAGCTTCACTATTATGCAGATTTTCTGGAGGATTTTACAGAGCAGAGATTTTGGGCAAGATTCACTTAGTGCTGGCCCTGGATGTTTCACACTTTGTATGCAGAGGTGACTCCGAGGAAAGGCTCATTTTCCACCCAGCAATTCATTTGTAGGGGTGGGTGCATGACTGCACACACAATTTTAACCATATTTTTAACAGCTTTAATTGACTAAACCTTGGGGTGAGCGAGGTCTCCAGGGTTCTGGGGCACTTTCAGCACGTTTTTGAAAGATATTTCCTTTCTCTGGTTTTCAGCTACACAGTGAAATCTGAAATTACCCCTTTTCAGGGGATGAAAATGCCTGGAAATTAAATGACAGAAGCAGAAAAGATTGAGTCCTTTATTGAAGAGCAAATCTCAAAGTTTTGTGGATATTTAGCACTTCATTAAATGGCATTTAATTTCTTGGTACCAAGTGAAGGTGATCTCATTCATTTCTAATATTGCTCTAATAAGACACAGTTATATTGAGTGTCTTTCTAAGAGATATTTCAGTAGCATGAATATGCCCAATGTTTGCAATTCATAGAACCTGAAAAAAATAGTGGGAAAGGTAATTTATAATCAGAGCCTGTAGATCCTAAAATCATTTACATCTGAGTAATATCACAGAGAAAAGAAAATCTAATTGCATCCCTAAATTTTTATGACACCAAAGTCTTCCATCATAAAATCATTTGGGATTGACAAAACTGTAGTTGAAGTGAGAATTCATTAAAAAAAATGTTTTTTGCCTGTATAATGACTGACTTTTTTAATCAATGGGAAGATTCCTGTGGATTTCAGAAGAAGGAGGATTGGGCCCATAAATCACCCACTGTAAATTGTAGCTGGAAGAGCTTCAATAAAGAAAATGAAAATAAAAAGTCCCCTAAAAAGAAATGTTTGCTAATGAAAAATGTGAGATGTAACAAGTCTTCAAGTTTAATCAGCCCTTTAATTAAATGAATCATTTGGTTTCCTTTTATTACTTTACCTTCACACTCTCCCCTCTTGCTTTTTTTTGTGCTCCTAATCATAACCAGGAAAAACTTTGCATTTTAATAATCTTGCCTTCAGGCTTCCTTTGTAAGTGTCTATAATAGAGAGAAATATTGGACCCCTTCAGACTTGCAGGTGGTTTAGAAATTCTTCTCAGAGGGCATTTACACCAGGCACAGTCTCAGCCAGGTCCCCACGAGTGTGTCCTTCCTCCCACCTTCCTGTGAGCCAGAGGGACTTTCCCTTTATTTATTATTTTATTCTCTATTATTTACTATCAGTTTACTGTTAGTCTGAAAATCCATTTCCCAGCCAAGCCACAAGAGGATGATTTTGGTGGTAGATCAATCTAGGACACCCTCTGACCTCTTTGATGGGAGAACAGCCCCAAGCCCTTTTGAACTGAGATCTTGCTTTAGGAGTCCCACCAAGATGTGACTCTGGGCGTGCACCTCTGGTCAAACCCAGGGGTCTAAGAGCATCAGAGCATCTAAATTTAACATCAAATGTGTCAGGGCTTCTAGATCTACTTCTGTTATTCCAGCCATAGCCATAAAATATTGCCAGGACACAGGTACAGGGGGTTTGTATTTGCACACCAGCCTGGGCAGGAAATTCCCCCTCCCCTGTCCTGCCCAGCTTGCCAAATTAATTGCAAGGAACTGGCTCGTTTCCAAACAAACACTATTGCTCCCTTCATTATCACAAATCTTTGCTGTCACTTCCTAATCAATTCTTCATTCAGAATTCCTCTGCTTGTGTGTTGTTTACCCTTCTAGGATGATTGATATAAACACACTTTTATGCTCAGCAGTTGTTTTGCATGAAGATTAAAGCTGGTGCAAGCAGTTGGGATGATAGGGAGTCTTGACAGAAAAGGAGCTCAGAAGTAAAACTCCTTCATCTGAATTATCTTTTTTCCTGCCCAGTTCCTTGGAACTAAATTTAAACCAAGTGTTCCTGCTTTTCAAGGGCCAAAATTGTTCTTCTTTCTATATACAAAGGAAAAATTGTCCTTCTCAGTCTGTAAAGGGAAGACTAAGGGAAGCAAGGCAGGAAAATGAACTGCCAACACTTTGGCATAGTCCACTTTCTTCACTGTATCAATTAATTGTCAAGCAGGCAAACTCCTATCACTCCTTGTGTTAACAAGCTCATAGCAGGGAATTCTTCCATGTGTCCTCCAGACAAGGAACACAAACCCCTCTTTCTGAACATCTTTTCTCCAGGCTGAGCCCTCCCAGCTCCCTCAGCCACTCCTCATATGATTTATATATTTCCCTTTTCCTTTGAGTCCAGATTCCATCACAGTTCTCCTTTAGTTTCCCTGTTCCTCATATTTCCACATTCACAAGGATCTAAAGCCTTCATTCCTGGCAGCCAAAAAAGCCCTCCCCTCTCTTCTGCTGGACTTCAGTGTGAGTTCAGCACTGCCAAAATTGGAAGTGCTCTGTGGGAGGAAATCCACTGGAGCAGCAGCTCTTCAGGAATCGCTGTTCCAATCAAATCCCCCCTGTGAAAAATCCCCAGTTTTAACCTGCAGGTCCACAGAACGATACTAATGTTAACTTATGCAAATGCTGAGGCATTTGCTTGATGAGTGTTGAGACTTCATTCATTGCCCTGTGTCAAATCTGCTTAAGGTCCATATGTGTTACCGTAATTAAAGCGTGCCTGGAGTGCAGGGGGATAAGGAAGGGTGAGAAAAGAGGCTGGGAGGGAACACATCAAGAAACAGAGCTGTGTTCTGCTGCCATCACCTTTAATATACTCCCAGGCTCCGATATGGCCTAATCTGTTCAGGTAAATTGAAAAAAGTCATGATAGCAAAAATGAATAAGGAAGGGGAGCACCAGGAGGCAGAAGTATAATTAAAAAAGCTCCCTTTATCTAAAAATTTCATTAAAAACAAAGAAACACTCAAACACACAAAGATATACGGGACATAAGTTTTAATTAAAAGGGCAGCTGCTGCTTTGTAGTCTCAGCACAGAGCACACGTCCCTCTCCTCCAAAGAACCACTGCCCGGCTCGAAAGCTGCACCCTGAGAAACCCTCTGGGCCTGATGGGACCACCAAAATTCCCAGTGAAAGAGGAACCTGAAGCTGGAGTGCATTTTGGAGAGCTTTGTGCAGCTGGGACATGAAAGTCCTGAATACTTGGCTAATGTAAACCCTACAGCACTCTAAATTCACTAAATCAATATTTAGAGTGGGTTTCCTAAACGGACTCTTTTTGAGTGAATGTATTTGCATTAAATCCCTCTGGAATGAGCAGCTTGTAGCATTTCACTGGAAAAGAGTAAATGTTTTACTTTTCAACAGGTTTGGGAAGGTGAAGCTAAGATTATAGAGGCATATGAGGACTGTCTCCCAAATATGTTTTGGAGTAAGAACAAGGAGTTACTCTGAAGTGGAAACTTTAGAAGTAACTAATCCACTGACCCTGAGAAAACCCACCAAGGTCTTGCCCCAGCTCTGTGGGCATCCTGCTCCTTTAGAGCAAAAAGATTTGCAGGAATTGCTCCTTTTAGACAAAGCTTGAGTTCTCCTTGCTCTGCCTTCCAGATTTCCTCCACAAGATTCATTTCCTTTATATGCAGATTGAGATGCTCCCAAAGCCATGTGACAACTCATCATTGACTCTTGAAAGAATAACCTTCTCCTCTCCAAGGTCACTTGTCCCAGGCCAGAAGTCACCCACCAGTGGAATTAAGGACTGAATGCTGATTTGCCTTTGCACACTGAGGGGTTTTGGTTCAGGAATGAGCCTCTCTAAGAAGCTTTGCACACTCAACATCTCAGCTCAGATGGCCAAAGTTTCTCCAGGTCAAACCGTAGGGATTTCCTCTTTCTTTGGACCAGAACCAGCCCCCTCACATCTCCAGGGGGGAGCAGGATGAGGCCACAGGGATGGCACTTACACACAGGTATTTCACTGTCACTGTCACCAGACAAACCTCAGGAACTTTACTGGAGCAGCTGCAAAATTGTAGGAAGTCAAGCTGGAGTGAGATAAATTTTATCTCTTCAGTTCCTTTTGCACTTTAAATTGGCCTCTTGTTTTATCCCAGATGGTTTGATTAATGCACAGGCAGAGCACTGGAAGATATCAGTGCATTGCTTGGAACTTGCTTAGAGAGGGATCAGAGGAATTTTGAGATATTTTCAACTTTTCATTTCCCATTTATTTATTTTAATGCTGCTTATTGATTTCTCTCCCTTCAGTTTTTGCAGAGCAGGCCTGTCACGAGTGTCCTTCATAAATCCTCACATCTGTTTTTTCACATCAATTCGAGCCAAGGGATTGTTAAGGAAATATTCAAATAATTTACATTTCTGCCAAGGATCCCAACCTGCCCCCTTCATAAACAGCACAAACATGTCAAGGAGAACTCCAGAACCGAGGCAATGTGTTAAACCCCCATATTGCCAGCTGCCTGTAGACAATGTCGATGGGCTAAAAATGAGTCATATCTCCCTGTTATACCTTACTTAGCAGATTTGTCACAGTGAGAGCCAAGGTTAGTGTTCACCAGGGCTGCACTAAAGTCTCTTCCTTGGCACTGAGACAGGAGGAGTTGCTGTGAAAAGCAGAAAAGAAGCAAACCAGCCTAGTCCAGTAAAATTCAGGAGTCCCCTCTGAGGGCCCAGAAGATTCCATGACTGTCACTCAAGGAGCCCCTTGCCAGAGTGCAGTTCCAGGGCTCTGGTACCAACCCAGGGACTCCCAGGGTTTGTGGCTGGGGCAACTGTGGGTCCCAGTAAAATAAAAGCTTTCAAAAGGAATTATTTATACGACCTTGACAGTAAAAAAGTGTGTCACAAAATTGGGATTAATGAAAGATTGATGTTCCCATTCCTGAATTCTGATCTCTCCTTTACCCTTATTTGCCCTCCTGTTTGAAACAAGGAGCACTTTTGTGTACCTCAGGTGTTTTTTGTGCTCATCTGAGCCAAGAGAACACTATTCCTTCTGCTGGTTTGACACCCCAGGGCCTCTCCAGTGTCTCCAGTTTAGGAACCAGCCCATGGCATTTGTACAGTCCTATTGCCACCCCTTGAGTGCAAGAGCAGGTTTTATTTGGGCTTGTATTTCCTCCACTGAGGACGTCAGAGTGGGAGGTGACCCTTCAGGATGCAATATTCAGGTTTTTATCAGGTCAGCACCAGGGACAGCAGCTCTTTCCCCTTTCTCCTCTCTGTTCCTCTCAGAGCACAGTGAATTATATGAAGTTCTTCAAACCATGGCTTAATATAACCCTCAGTTAGGTCTGAGTCTTCCCATCTTGGCCAGTGAACCTAATTTAATCTAATTCATCTGTTCTGGTTGCTCTGAGGAGCTTCAGAAATGAATGTTGGCAAACAGAGCCACAGAAAGGAAGTAATAAAAGTTAATTTTGTTGTTAACAAATATCACTGCTGGTGAACAAGGATTTATGGAGGTCATTGGGGAATCTGATATATATTATTACATTTCTTCAATGGTTTGATAGGGATCTTGGTGGTTTGCAGTTGCTGGCTGAGCTTCATAGCAGTCACTTATTAAACTGCAAGTACAGCCAGAATGTTTTTAAAGACATAATGGGTGTTTTTAAGTGAAACTGGTGAGGATACAGGGACTGAGGTACAGGGACTGAGCTGCTCCTTCTGTCTTTCAGGGCTTACCCAGGTAAGGTCTGACTTATTCTGGAGCAGACATTGGGTGCAGGGGAATTTTAATTTGGATCCTGAAGCCACTGCATGGTTTCAAGAGGTCTCATCCCCCAAATCATGGCTGGCACTTTGGCCATTGCTACACTGAACTGCAGGTGCTGCTTCCAAGGGGCTTTGCTCCTAAAATCTCCAGCCACCTGAGTTTGTGGTTTAAGTCCCATCTCTGCAACTCATAAATACAGTTGCTACCAAAGTGTGAATCATTGCTTTCACTGGCACAGTTCTCATGCCTGAGGTATTTTTCTTTCTAGGTGAGTGCTGTATAATCAGATAATCTGTATGGCAGCTGAGTTATGATACCTGAAAGTGTTTGCAGTATCTGGATGAATAAGCTAATGACTTCCATGAAAAATGAAAGATCATCAGTCAGATATTGCAGGAGTCAGAGTCTCTACAATTAATGCTAATCAATAATAAATAAATAGAGATAGACAGCCAAGTGGTTTTTCAACAAGTTTGGAGTGTTGATCGTGGAACTTTGCTTACTAATCATTAACTGGAGCTGCCTCACACTTTTATTTCACACTTTCATGCTGTAGGAATATCAGCCTTCAAAAGTTTAGAAAATACTGTCTGCTATTATAAATAGTGCTTATTTAGCACCTAGATCTCCTTTCTCCTGGGTTTAAATTTAGCAGTAATGACCACAAGTACCCTCTGAAACCCCTGTGGCTCTGCCAGAGTGAAGGGTCCTTTCTCACTCAGTTTAACAAGAGCCTGAAAGACCAGGCAGAGCCCAAAGTTACAAGGAGTGAAAACAGTTAATTTTGGCTGTTCAGCCCTTCCCTGGGGAGATGTTTTTGGAGTGTGTGCCTGGGGTGGTTCCCAGGGTGACCCAGCACTGCTCTCACTCCTGTGCAGAGATGGTCACAGCCCAAAACTCCTGGAATGCTCTGCAAACACACCCATTTGCAATGTGCACTCACAGGTGTGAGATTGCCCTTCTCTTTAAGAGCAGAATCTGCTCTAAGCCCTAAAATTTTGCCTTCAGGAAGTCTCTCCCCATTCTGTTGTCATTATTTTGATAAACCACAATGTAATAAACACTCTCCAATTCATTGGAACTAACTTTTGTCCAGTTTTGCTTTGGCTTGTAACCTACACAGGGCATGTCTTCCTCCCTATCCCAACAGATTAATCACAGAGATAGCTGAGTTGCATTTCCAGACCAAGCCACTCACCACAGAATATCTGAAACCCTTCAGATATTTCACCTCTTGCCTTAATCTGCCAATCACTCCATAAAGGATCTTCAGAAAACAGTGAGGGGAAAAATCCCAAACGTGTTTGGTTGAAGGAATTCATGAATTTCATCTGACTTTCTCTCTGAAATGTCACATTTCTTGAACAGACCTGAACCAGGACGGTGCTCGGATCTTTTTCGGATCAAAGGCTCAGGTTTGCTTTCAGTGTGAGGGTTTTGTGGGGAACCTCAAAGGAAAAACTCAAAAGCTCTGGTTTGGAAACCATGGACACTTTCCCCATTCAACCTCTATTTTTAATTCACAGCAGCCCTTAATATGAAAGGAAAGGGCAAAAGAAGAATGGAGAGGTGGGTGTTTTTATGGCAAGCTGTGGGAGGGAGGGGGAGAGGGGTGTGTGGGCTGTGCCAGGGGGTGCTGTGTCCACAGCCCACGTGGGAACTGCCACGGGAGGAAACACGGGGTGTTCCTGCTCTCCCCACTCTTGGGTCACGCTCAATCCAAGGAATGTCTTGGCAGGCAGTGAACCCAGGTGTTTGCCAGCTCTCTGCTGATAAATTTGGGATGAGTTCACTTCCCAGCTCCTTTCAGCTCCATGTCAATATTCTCACTGATTTCTGGCTTGTCCAGGGTTATTTAAGCTCTTTTTCCATACAAAGAAGAACGAGGTCACTGAAAGACCTATTGAAGGTTTAGTCTTTTTTGAAGGGAAGAGCTAATTCTCCAAATTCCCAAGCAGGAAAATCAGAAACCAGTCTGAGACCTTCAGAGAACTGGATGGTGATTATGAGTGAACTTCTATTTTCCTTAATGAGGCAGAGGGAAATTGCCTAACTCCTTTATTTTCCTGAGACAGAAATTTCCACTTATACTCACTTCCAATTTCCATACCAAGCAATGTCTCATATAGACTTAACAGTTAGTTTGTAATTGTTTTCTTTTATCTATGTGACTAATGGAATGTACACGATAAAGGACTGTACTAAGAGGCAAATGAGGATATTAGGAGTTTTTATATATCACAAGTTTTATATATTAAATGTGGAAATTAAATTAGGCTTGAGTCTCTTAGAAATTTATATCTTGGCCCTTGTTCTACTTCATATATTTAATTAAAATGATAATATATTTGGCTGCAGTTGTTAAATTATTTTAAAGGAAAGTAATCTCTTCTGGGACCTTATTTGGGTTGTGAATTAAAAGATGTAGAGATGCAGAAATAATAACAAGGTCTGTTGGGAGAGTGGTCAGAGCCTATTGCTGAGGCTTTATTTAGACCTCTAGTAAATTCAGATTAAAATGTCTCCCCAAATTAAGGTTCCTTATAATTGACTGCTGCATTAACATTAGAAATAGAATCATTCTCCTGATGCTTTTCCCTTGTTTAGTTGTTACAATTCCAGACCCAGAACTCTGCTTGGAGTTTCATAAATCCCAGAGAAACTCACTAATGTCTCCATTTCCTTTATCTCTGAGTGTGGTTAAAAGAAGGGCTGTCTTTTCAAAGGCACTGTGATTGCAATGACTTATGCTGACCAGTTGCAATTTTCTCTCCTTGTAAGCTCTATTTAGTGTTACAAAACCAATTCAAAGGCAGATTGGAGGTGCCACACATCTCCTCTGACCTTTAAATCAAATTTAGCATTTCACTCTGTAGGAGGCCACCAAGCAAAACTTGACAGCTTAATAAAGTGGAAATTTTAGGCAATAAATCTGAGCATTCTTCCATCATTCATGAGAAAAGGGATCAAAGCTGTGCTGTATTGTTGAATATCTCCCAAACAAGAGGTTCTGAGACTCGGGCAGAATAAAAACTTGTATTGTCAGAAGTGAATTCTCCTGCCTTAAATAATAAATCAAGGAGCAGCCAAGTGTCTGCTCTAGCTCTGGGAGAGCCTGCATGACATGCACCAGTCATCTCCACTCTGATCAATTAATGCAAAGCTGTGATTAAATTACCAGGGATGAGCTGGGAATTTCAATGTGTCCACTCCCAAAAGAGCTCCTTTCCTTTCCCCAAAAATAAAGGGCACGCTTTAGAACGGTATTTGCTCAAACAACAAATAATTTGGGTCAAAGTGTGGGATGATGTTGCTCCTCATAATTCAGATTAAAAAGCTATTTCTCTGCTGCAGACACAGGGAGGGCAGTTCTTGGCAGTCCCTGCCAGCAGTACCTGCTGCAGGTGTTTATGGAAACAGCTGGGCTCTGCTTTTACTGGCAAAGCAGTTTTACAGAAATACCTGGTTTTTGACAGTGATGAGTGTCCAAAGGGCATCCTGAAAGACATCTGAGGTAACGACAGTGGGAAGTGCAGCTTTGGGATCAAGGGCAGAGCCAAACCCAAAGAGAACAATTCAAGGGTTTGAGGCTGAATGGCAAATAAACATCATTTCTGGGGAGAAAAAGAATTAGACCAGGAGAAATACCTCTCTAAAGAATAAACCCAGGCTTCAAACATTACAAATATGTTCTCTGTAAATCCGTGGACTTTGTTAAGTCATTAATCTTCTGGTGGGGATGGTAAAATGTTATCTACCATGTGAGTCACCTACTTTGACAGTATCTGATTAAAACAGTAAAGGAATTGGAATCTGCTTTTATTACTTTAGTATAAGTGCAAATTCAGATGGGATCCATTGTTACTGTGTTCATTTATTGCCTACTATTAGCTAAAAAGTCCATCACTTCCATGGAAATATCTGTAGCAATGTGTGTAATTATATTTCTTTTCTCCTTTTTTGCACAGTTAAAAGAGGGAAACTTAAATTAAAGGGCAGGAAAATCTGCAAATAGGAAGGGTTGATTCAGCAGGGCAAAGCACAGGGATTTACACCCTTTTTATCAGTGGGAGCTGGTAAAGAAAGAAAGAAATTAAGCAGAAAATAAATAAATAAACCAACCGAAAGCCCATTATTTTATTATAGAAAATAGAAGTTTTCTGTCAACCTTGCAAATAGGAGAAAAGGGCTTAAGTTCTTTCTTTTGGACATAATTCATAGAGTAATAACAGATGAATTTGCTCCCAAAGTAAAGATACATTATTTCAAATGGGTCCTGTATTTAAATATGAAATGAGCCGGCGTTTTGTCATGTCAGCTAATGAAACTGCTGGGAAACATCCGAGGATGAAAAAGAGACAATTAAATGGTTTCTTTGAAAACAAAAGAGGGATTTGCATCTCTCTTTATAATGATGAGCTTGCAGTTCTTTTCATCCAGGGTCCCACCAAAGTGTGAGTGTGACTGTGGAGTGTCTGAGAGCCGGAGCACTTTGGGTGTCTGGGATGGGGGTGCTTTGTGTCATTGGTGTCACCTGCAGCCCCAGGCTGGGGACTCTGAGAAAGGGAGCTGTGACCAGGCTCTCCCTGCTCTAGGGATAAACTGGCACAGCCCCACAGACAGCCCTGAGTTCTGAGAAAAATAAATCTAGTGGGAGGGGACCATTTCAGGAGGAATTCCTTTATGAAAAATGTGGTCAGACATTGGAAGGTTTGGAGTGCCCAGCCCTGGAGGTGCCCAAGGAATGACTGGATGTGGCACTCAGTGCTCTGGGCTGGGGGACAAGGTGGGCTTTGGGCACAGGGTGGGCTTGGTGATCCTGGAGGGCTTTTCCAACCTCAGGGATTCTGGGATCATCTAGAGGATGATGCAGCAGCTTTCCATGGCTACCCCAGTGAGAGCAAAGCAGGGAATTAGGACCAGATCCAAGGCCCTGTGCCCTGAACTATTTCCTTTGTGTGTTGGAGTTAAAAATGTATTCTCTTCTGCCATGGCAGTATCAACACCTGAGACACATTTTCATACAGCTCCAGATGATGGATGTTCTGTGTCTTCACCAGTTTGCCTTGCTAATCTTTCTTGGTTTCCTAGGCAATAAAAAGGGAATGTACAATGGACTGCAGATTTTCATTTAGTTTGTGTTCAACAGTAATGGAAGTGTCTATATTGGCAATAAAAGAAGGGATGTACAATCAGAAAAATAAAATATACACATAAGTCAGCCAGCCTTGATAGCCAGAAAACATAACTTTTATCTCATTTTTAATATGGAATTGAAAACAACCAGCCACGAATACAAAGCACAAAGCAACCTGATAGTCCTTAGTGGAACACTGGGCTGTTCCCCTGCCTCCCATGGCATTGCTTCTGATTTACCCAGAAAAATATCGCAAAATATCCTAACTCAGGTTGTGCCATAGTTGGCATTTTTTGGTGCATTTGTGAAATTTCAGTGTAAACGACTTTAGTCTGAGAGGAGCTAAAGGTTTATTATGTTTCTTTCCAGAATCATTGCTTTGGGCTGCTACTGCTTTAAAATATTCTGTGTGTTGACTGCTGGGAATGACTGTTTGATGTAGCAGGTTGTGAAACCAGAAGTTGTTCCTGTGAATCTTTTAGTGAAGCCCAGGATATTCACAGCAGGTGAGATGTATTGGACTGCAACAACGTGCCAAACTGTCTGATCTGCAGAAGAGCCACAGATTTGAAGCCCCAGAGCTCCACAAAGCTCTTGTCCTTCATGGTTTGCCCAGAGAGGAAATTTTCCAGTTGAGGAAAGGCAGAGACCCCAGTCATGCCTGAGGTCCCTCATCATCCCCCTCCCTGATGGGAAAAGGAAGCATCACGAGCCTTTTCATCAATCTCTCCCAGATTTAATTATTAAATCGAGAGAAGTAGGGCCCCTTTGCCATTTTTGCCTCTGTGGGATTCCCTGGGAATGCAGTCCTGGCCTCTGCACTGACTCCTTGGCTCCCTGGAAGCTGATGAGCCAGCTAATCCCTGCCAGAGCTGGAGAACCTTCTTGCCCGCTGCCAGCTGTGCCAGTTGGCACCGAAACCCTTGCCCTGGGAAAAATGCACGTGCATCAGAGGAGGGAATGAGCTGGGAGCGGAGTAATACGATCCAAAATTCTCCTTGTGCACTCAGTCATGAGCCAGATGATCCATCAGCCTTTCCTGCTCCTTGGAAAGCTCCAGGTGAGTGCACGACCAGCAGCTCCTGGTGCTGCTGAGCCAAGGAGATGAGCCCTGAGCATCTGGATGGGCTGTGGAAATGAAACCCTCCAGCTTCAGCAGCACTTGTCTGCAGTGCGGCCTCAGCAGGACCTTCTCGAGGTTCAGGCAGAGATTCAGGCTCTGTCAGAGTGTGCAAGGGACGTTTCTGCCCCTGGCACAACAAACCAGCCCCTTCTCAACACGGAAAACCCCTCTGACTGCACAGCTGGAAAGCAGTGTCTAACCCAGATTAGCACAGGGCAGCTTCATAAAAACTGGCATATGTATTTCTTGTTGCTGCTGTTTGCTAAAGGATTGTTCTGCTCTCCAGTGGCTTTTGTAGCAGGAACAGAAAAGCTCATTCTGCCAAAGAAGGCTGCATGTTGTATTGAGCCAGATAACTACTACAAATTCCTTCCTGTATGTTACACCTCCAAATCTCCGAGGAATCCTCTGGCTTTCGAGGTACACACCCATTTTGTATTCAAGGCAGCACAAGCTCTTGCAGAGATACACAAACACTGGGAGCTTTCTTGGGGATATTTTCTCTCATTTTTAGCCTGGTTCCCTAAGGAAATCCTTGTGTTTTGTGGGTGGCTGGGAGGTTTATGCATATACATCTGTCCTTCTGTGCTCCCTGCTAAAAATTCCCATTGTTTGATTTCAGTTTTCCCAGGCAAACAAGCGAGTGAGAAAAGCTGCAGTGGGGGTTTGCAGCTTATTAGACACCAGAGAACCTACACCAGCCAGCAGCACTGTACACACTTTAAGATTCAAAATGCTGAAAAAGCTTTACCAGGGGCGTTCAACTTCTCAAGCTCCAAAAAAAAAAAATCCACAGGAGGGAATTTGTGACCTGCAAGAAAGCAGCTTTGAGAGCCTAAACACAGCGAGCATCTATCAGGGGATACACCTGAGGCAAGGAATGGTCCTTAGCTGGGGAGAGGGGACTGGGGGGAAGGAAGAGATGGTGGATTTGAATCTTTAGCATTCAGAAATCGCTGTTGAGAGGGGCTGGGCAAAGCCTGCCTGCTCAGGGCTCCTCGGGAAGTGCAGCAACAACAGGCTCTGGGGCTTTGTCTGTGCTAGAAGATATTGCAGGGAATCAATATCTATCAACAGGACTAACTCAGGAGCTGGGAGATACATACACATCATGGGAGATGCACATGACAGGAAACCTTGGTAGAATTCAGGCAGAATCAGTTAATCAGGCAAGAAAAATCCATTGGAATCAGAATTCATTAGTTCTCCTGCTCAGCAACCTGCCTATTTTGTTCATTTTCTCTCATTCAGGCTGACTTTAAGAAGCTGCTTCTCATGACAGAAAGCAAAAAGAACCCACAGCCCTCCTATTCTAGATTTAGAGCACATCCCAAATCCTTTGAAGCCGGAATTTTGTTTGGCTGTTACAAAATGCATGTTCAGAGCAGCATCAGATGTCTCCAGCTTGTCCCCTGATCTTTCAAGAGGCCAGGCAGTAAATACTTCCCAACAAATTCCCTCGCTACGTGATCTTAGCAGGCTCCAGTTTCTGTGCCAGCTTGTGAGCAGTGAAATTCCCAGGATCTTTGAGGTTTGCAGCCTCCTACTAGATCCTTTCACTAATGCCCTGAAGTGGATGCTCTTGGTGTCTGAGCCACAGCCTGGTGGGATCCACATGGCCCCATCCTGGGATGAGGAGAGGGAACCCAGGTTTGTACAGCCCTTCCTCCCCTTGGGAGAAAATCAAAATGCAGGGAGGGACCTTGAGAGTCCACCAGTCCCTGGTTGAGTTGGCAGAGCAGGAGCTGGAGAGCCTGGAGGGAGCTGGTCCTCTGTGGGAGGAGGGTGAAAGAACACCAGACTTTATTCATAAATTCATAGAGCTGCCAAATGATGGTCACCAGGAGCCTTGTTAGGAGGAAAAATAATTGTAAATTGTAAATTGGGGTTTGCTGTGTCCTTTCCCTAGTGAAAGAGAGTAACAATTCTACTCCCAACTCATCAGGTAAGGAAGGTGGAAGCTCATTTTTATTTCCCTTTATCCCTTTTGCTCCCACAGGTCCAACTTCACCTGCTATTTGGGTTTCTGTTCCTGGGTTCTTCCAGTGTCTTCATCCCAAGGCACCAATCCACGATTATTGGCAGATTGTGAGATGAAAACTCAATAATCTCTCTCGATACATTGCCCCTCCTCTACCATCTGCTTCAGAATTAGTCCTTCCTGTCAAGACAGCACCAAACCCCTGTGCCTGTGAGGAGTTTCCCTTCAGAGCCTCCATGGGAACTGTGTGCAGAGCTGAGAATAAAGGGGTTTAGAGGGTAGAAGGCATTGATTGATGTGCACAGGGTTCCATCTAACCTTAGGGAACCAGTGCCATGGACACTGTTTGTATCCCTCTTGGATTACCTGTTTATGACCATGGAAGCAGAGCTAAGAAAGCAAATTAATAGTAACCATTGCAGATTAAGTGAATGCAATTAGAATTCCCTGCTAGATCTGTCTCAGGGTTTGACTAAACAGAGATTTATATATAAATCTATATCTCTTCTTCTCCTGGAGTCCCAGGCACAAAAGGTACCCCAGCAGAACTCATAGCCTATTCCCTGTTATCTGTAGAAGGTGGATTACAGGTGCCTCAGGCCTGAGGAGGTAGAAATATCTTAATGATTTTTTTTTATAAAAACTGCACAATAACAAAAGCTATTGTAGGCTGGTGAATACCTTTGAACTAATTATCAATCTGGAAATGATATGAAGAAAGGCTTTTCAGAGCTTAATCAGAATAAAAATGAATAAGAGTGAATATTAAGGCGGGGGGGGAATATAGGAAAAGAGACTAAAACAATTTCTGGAAAAAGACACGCTGAGGCAGCTTTGAGGGCAAGGCAGGAGGGGGTTTGGAGGGCTGGCCAGTACTCCCAGTGCTGAAAACCAGTTTGTGGCACCTCCTGAATGGCAGCCAAGGGGGTCTCATTGCCAGGGCAGTGGGAAAACTTCCCTACTGACTTCAGAAAAGTGACAAAAATGTAGATTTTGCTGATGGAGAGACTTTCTGAATTAGCCCAGGCTAAAGCTGAGGGAGCCCTAGGGAATGGTGTGGGTGTTACAAGCCCAGGCCCTGCTTGGTGCTCCCAAATAACCAAGGAAACCAGGGAGAGGAAAGTTTCAGGGTGGATTTTTGAGTTTCTGAAAACTTGATCCTGCAAATAGTCCCTCTGAAGGCAATAGCATTGCTCTTGCAGAAAACACCTATTCAGCAAGGATAAGGGTATAAGAGTCCATGCCAAGGTAGTGGGAAAAGGCTGCTCAATGCAGGGTTTGTATCTGGTGTGTAATTTGAAAAATATCAGCGTTTCAACAGGGCCACGGGGGTGCAAATGTCTCAATAGACTTGCTATAATTGCCTGGAGTTGCAAAAGGCAGTTTTCACACAGTCCAAACTGCATTTCCTGTTGATTAGCAACATTTTTTTTACCTCTGGAGCTGGGAAAGTGAAAAAGGAAATCGGGGTTAGAGTGATTCACTTCAACATAACTTCCCTCTCTCTGTTCAGCTGAATGCTACCAGTTAGAAATGCAAAGTGGCAGAATCTTTTTCAGCTCAGCTTGATTCCACAGGGGGAGGAAATATTAGAATATAGACTATAGCACCTTGTTTCAGATGGACCGAATTAAGTAACCAATTAAGTAATTAAGGATCTAGTGAGTTGTCAGAGCTGGAGTCAGATCCCTCTCTGGATACCAACCAGGTGAGTGTGTTTGGGTACATGGTCTGGTCCCTTGATCCTTGAAACCTCTGTTGGTCTCACAGTTGGCTTTGCCAAACTTTGGAGTTGACAAAATGCACCTGGATTTTTAAACAAAGGAGGTTTTACATGAAAATCTTCTTTGTGAGAAGCTGCTTCGTATGGGGCAACTGCAATTTGGATCAGCTCTTGACTTGAGTGGGGCCAAAATTTCTTCCTACAGATTTAGGACTAAGTGCAAAGAGATTTCACTCCTGTGAGTGATCTTCATTCCTGTGTCCCCGTGACTTATGCCAGCTTGTCACTGATTCTAATAGAAGTGCTATTTTCTCTCCCTCTGAATCTGTAATCCCAGCTGAGCTGCAAGGACTCCTCAAGTGATGGTTCCTATGTGAATCAGGGAAGAGGAACTACCACACATCATCTGGAATGTCCTGTGATCATTCAAGCCTTTCATAATAAAATTAGAAGAATCTCATTAAAATTACATTCTGTATTTGGCATCCCTGGTTAGTCTTAGCATATAATGGCAGACTTAGCCAGGAGAAAGGCCCATTGCATTGCTGTCTGCTGGGAAAATAAGATGCTCTTAATTTCCTTACCTTGGAAAATATATGGACTAGCCTAAATTTCTCATAATTATGGTAGGTAATAAAGATACATTTTAGTAGAAGAAACTAATAGTAGGTGACATGTTTATAGAGGTGACAGATGATCTGTCACTGTATGCTGCATATTTTTTATAAAGTAGGAGGGTAAAGCCTTTGATTCAAGGCACTAAATAAGTTATGAGGATGCAATAAAATACTGACTGTGGCTTTAAAAATATTTGTCCTTTTAAAATACCTCCTACAAATGATGCAGAAATAAACAGATTGTGGCTGTCCACCCTGGGAGGCTTTTTGTTCTCTTTCCCTCCTCAGCAGCCCAGTGGAACAGAACCCTATTTGAATGCTGGTTGCTCATAAAAGGCTCTGTCTGGTGCTCCCAGTTGTGTTATCACTTCTCTGCCAAGCAAATCCACAGAACAGACCAGCAATAAAGCAGGTTCCAAATGGTGAGGGTACCAAAGGGGCCTTCCCATAGTGCTGGAGGCACAGAATCCTGGCAGGGATCTCCAAAAGTGTCAGAAAAAAAGGAGCATAGAAATTACTATTATGCACAGATAGCCGCATAATTATTATCTTATATAATCAATCATTAATTTCATTATTATAATTATTAGTAGCAACATTATAGCTGCATGCTTATTACACAGACACAGCTGCATAAAAAACCCTTGTAGCTAAGTTTATCTTTTGAGTGAAAAAAAACCCCTAGAGCTCCTTAAGGGTGTATATTTTCCTCCAACCCCATGGATGACAATTAAAGCCCTCCAACCCCATGGATGACAACTAAATCTCTCCCATGGATGACAATTAAATCTCTCCAACCCCATGGATGACAATTAAATCCCTCCAACCCCATGGATGATTATGAAAGCCCTATAAGATGCCCAGCTTTGGGCTGCCTTTGCAGAAGAGCATCCTCTGTGACTAGAGCTGAGACAATCTGACCTGCAGCATCAGCCCAGGGCTGCTTTAGAAAGGCTGAGTTTGAAACTCCATTTATTTTTCCCCGTCTGACAAAGTCTCCGTGTGATCTGAGCCTCATTCAAAGAGCTGGAGGTTGATAACCTGTCAGAGGAGACAGAAATATTTCATCTGGAAGGAGCTCGCTCAGCTTGGCAGGCTGTGGAAAGCTGAGTCAAAATGCATTGTCTGGGAATGTGTTTCCTTCAATGGCAATTGATGCTTCCAGATGGCACCAGTGATTCACCAGACCGAAATTTTGTTCTTTTTTTGGCGCTGTCTGGACCAATTCATCTGGACCATGTTAATGATTTGAAGTCTGGAGAACTCTGAGCAGGGGGAATTATATCTGAAAGGTCTGTGTCATTTGGACTTCTGCTGTTTGGAGGGAATAAATTAATTATTGTATCAACTTTTCACCCAGAGGAGTGTAATTAACACAGCAAAACAGTATCGTTTCTTTGGTTGGGGCACCAAAGTTATTTCGCTTGCAGCAACCTGGGCTAGTGGAAGGTGTCCCTGCCTGTGGGAACTGGGTGATCTTTGAGGTCCTTTCCAACCCAAACCATGCTCTGGTTCTGGGATCCTGTGATATGCCAGGATGTGGTTCTGGGGGGAATTCAAGGCTGCCAACAGTTATAAAGACCCTGCTCCTCTTGCAGTGGTTTAGAGGTTTCCTTCTTTGTGATGTTCATGAGGTTAATTTTGGAATCAGTAGCTCTTTTCAGTGAAATAGACCTTTGGGAAGCTGTAAATGTCCATAGGAACTTTTCTGTCCAAAGAAAGACACTCAGAATGGCAGGTACTATTAAAGATACAAAAGCTTTCTTAGAGCAGTCTTAATTCTATATGATTATGCTACATTAAAATCAACTTTTGGGGAAAAAAATAGTCTTTTACCACAAAAGGCTACTTTCTCATTAAAATGGTGAGAAAAAGGGAATATTTTTATCAAATCCTGGGAAAAAAAGCTCTACTCTCATATTAACTATATTTAATCTTACCTCTTGTTCCTGTGTAGAGACAGATTGCCTTAAGGAATGAGCTGGCACCACTCCATAGAAGTTAATGCAGTTTCTGTCAGTTCATACCTTCCAAGAGTTTCATCCATAAAAGTACAGCATAATTTCAGAAATCATTAAGAAGTGCAAAGACATTTCTGGCTCTGCATCCCAAACCATTGTGTTCAGGGGAGCTGCCAGCACTGTTCTTGTTCAAAGAGATTTCTGTGTTTAAGTGGTGATTAACAGCATTTAATGTGTTTATTCTGCTATACATACACACACCCCACTTCTATTAGCACTTAAGTGGCTTCTGCATCCTCTGCCTTGGAGATACAAACCCCTTGAAAGAGGATGCCATTTGTTTTTAATATCCAAAAAATCTGACTGGGTAAAATTAGAAATGTAGAAGAATCTCCTGCAGCTTTGCCTGATGTCAGTTCAGAGCCTTGTGCATTAGGCTGGTGATGGAAATTGTGGGACTCTGGTTCCTGTATGGTGGGTGATGCTAAAACTCACCCTCCAGCACCGTAACAACAATCTTGGTTCAGAATCTCAAATTTGGATCTTTCCCAAGAGGGCAGAAAACACAGTTTCATTTTTATCTGTATCTCTTTTTTTTTAATCTCCCTTTTTTTCATTTTATCTCTGTCTTCCTTTTTTTCATTTGTTACGTCTATCTTGAACTACCCAAGTAATAGCAGAGCGGAGCAATTCAGCTCCCTGCTGTTGGAAAGGCAGGCAATACGTGCATCCCCCGTGGGCACTGTTCCCACAAACCCTCCCAGCTCTGCCTCCCTGGGGATTTGGGTGGCATTTTTGTCCCCTGCAGGGGAGGTTCAGACAGCTCAGAGCACTCCCACCAGTGGAATTTAGGAGCAGTTCCAGTTCCCCTCTAGAAGTCAAAGGATGTGGCTCAGTCTGGGGCCAGGATAATCATGTTTTTCATAGGCTGGATTAAAGAAAATTATAGAACTCTATCATCAGTATTAACCATCTTGCCAAGCAGAACCGTGGTTGTATAAAAACCTCTCTGAATTCTTTGCTGGTACTTCAGGAGATTAACACTCTCCAGCTCCTGAAAACACTAAAATAGATCAACCACTGAGTTTTTATAAGTTCATCTCTGTGGACTCCAACAATTTAATACATTTTCTAGAGCCACCCTGAACTCTCCTTCAAGCTACAGCTGATGCAGCACCGAGAGCTTTTCTTATTTTTGTAACGGCTAAATCAATTTCCTTTAATCCTCGTAGCACTGTTGGCTCCCTCCGCGTGCCGAGGTGTGCAGGGAAGGAAGCCTGATGGAAAGCCAGCCCTCCCCTCCTCCCTCTGCCTGCAAGGGGATGGTTTGGGCAGGGTTTGCTGGGCCAGGTGAGAATGGCAAGGCAGGAGGAGTTTGTGGTGCTCCTCTGAGAGCCCAGCGCAGTCACAGCCACCTGGGGCCACCACAGCTGGCACAGCTGGAGCCCATGGCAAGAGGCACCTCATTTTAAAAAGTGCTCATGATTCTCCCCCCAAAAAATCCCCTGGTACACTCTGATGGTGACAGATCCTCCAACACCACAAATCACCCTGGTCCTGCTGAAGTCACTTCCACACTTTGCACCAGCTGGGAAAGAGCATGGAATTCAAAGCGTTTGTTCCCATCTGCCTCTGTCCTTAATCCAGGATTCCCCTCTGCTCAGCCAGGAGAGAAATTTAACTCAAGATGCCTCAGATGGGATGAACCTCTGATTTGTTAAATAGATTTTAAGATGTAGTATTATGAGGGTGGGCAAGCTTACTACAATACCCAAAATGTTGCTATTTGCCAGAGGAATGAATAAAAAGCTTCTCTGTGGATATGTATTATAGCAAATATTTATAGCAAATATTTAACAATGGTTTCTTGGAAACTGGCACATAAAACAGGACTGTTGATCTTGCATCAAATGGTTTGTTTTATTAGACAACAAGTGAAGTCTGCAAGTGGCAAAAATCATGTTTAAACAACAGGAAAATTTGTGCAGCAATTGCTGTGTAATGAGGGAGCTCAATAGCAGATAATTGCATAAAAAGTACTTTAATGCTAACTACCTACTTTAAAAAATTGTGGCGAGATTGGGTTCGTAATTAAATTATAATTATAAGCAAACATGAAATGGCAATTATTCTCAGCAATTTACATGGTTTGATTACAAAGGTCTGTAGATCCTTTTCTCTGTGTGAGGCATCTTGGGGAGGGTAACTCTGTCCCTCTGATTTGTAATCTAGTGTTTATATGAAATAGAATAGTGTTTATATGAAATAGAAAATGAAATAGAATAGAAATTCCCACTGAAAACGAGAGCCTTCGTCCCTTCTGCACCAGCCCACATTCCTCTCCTTGCTGTGTAAAGAAACCTTCGCTTCCACACCCAACAGCCCTGAGTCTGATCCCTAATCCTTTCTGTCTCTCAGTGCTGACTTCTATAGAAGTTATTTAGTGTATTTTTCAAGCATGGGCTGTGCAATATTTGCAGTCATGTTATATGCCAGCACAGGGTAGAAAACTGCAATACAGAGATGAATAATGTGCCCTATAAAGTCTTGTTTCCTTCTGTTCTCTGCTATCCCTGGACTCCTGGGCTGGCCCTTGCACACTGATGTGCTCTCCCAGGGGGACTCTCCAGCCACAAGTCCCTTGTTTTAAGAAATCTGAGTCCTCCCTTGCCTTTGGAGAGCGAATTCTGCATGTCAGTGCCAACAGCACAAGGAGCTGGGGGTTTGTGTTGAATTGAAAAGCTTCTCTCAGATCATTCTTATTCCTCCAATGAGCTTCTCCACTTCTACTCAGCGTAAAGGAGCCTCATCCCTTGAGCTGTGCTCAGTGTAACTCACACCCATCACATTAATGTCAATAGTAGTTATTCACACCCAGGACGAGACAAATAGCCCTTCCAGTTCTTTTCATGCACACAGAAATCTTGAAGTATTATTTGAATGCATCAATGTAATGACAGCTCTCATTTGTGTCATCAGATCTGTTCCTCCTTCCTCCCTTTCAGAAGAGACAAAAACAACCCATGGCTGCTTTTGGAAACGCTCACATAGCCACAAATATGCTCCTAGATGTGTCCTTTTCCTTTTTTCTTTTCTTTTTGCACACAAATACAATGTCACAGCAATTTCACTCGCTGTGAAAATAATGCTGCTCTCATATTAATATTATTTGGGGGGTAATTTATAATTTAGCTACTTTCTGCTGACACCTGCAAGGATAAAGCCAAAAGGTTACACTCATTTTTGACAAGGCTGGAGGAGATTTTCCATGGACAGGGTGGAGCAGGTGCTTAAGGGGAGAGAATTGGGGTCTGCTCTCCTGGGCTCTGCCTCTGACAGGGACCTGCTGCCTCATCTAGAGCTCATCCCACCTCACCCACAGCACTTTTGTGCTATGGATTCATTCATCCCTTCTGGGTTATTCCACATCACCAGGTCTATCTCTGCTCCAAATATCACAGAGAGGGAATGTAAGGGAAACATTCAGGAGGTACAACCCCATTTTATCCCAGGAGGAGGAAATCTGCTGCCAGTGAAGCTGCCTGGAGCTGCCTTGTGTGTTCCAGTGGGGAAATGTGTTGGTTCTGCAGCTTCAGAGCCTCAAACCTAAATCAGGTTTCTGTAGCCAGCAGTGATTTAAAACCTCTCTCACCTACATGACCTCAAATATAGAGGCCAATATTTTACTACATGTATCTACATGACCCAGCAGTTAAAATCAATATTGTCTCTCTCCTGTTGAGCACACTTGATGTTCTCAGGTGGCAAATATTTAGAGCTCCCAGGGATACATCACCACTCTGTGGGAAGTCCAAGCAGTCCCAGTTGCTTCATGCAAAGTCCATCTGTTGAAGGCAGGAACCTCTGTGGAGCTTCAGGCTAATCCCACTTTTCTCTGAAAGGACAAGTGAAACCACCAGTTTTGGTCCTGTGGTCTCTCACATTGCTGGGATCCACTTCTGCCATAAAAACTGACATAATCCCAACAGTATCAATTCTATTTATAGGTAATCTGGTTTATTCATTTATTATCCTTATTTTTATAAACTGGTTTTGGTTGTGAAAGAAAACACACACAATCCCTTGTGGAAGACAAGAAAGGTAATAAAATGAAACAGTTTGCAAGTAACCCATCCTTTGGTTGGATACTGTTTTATTTGCATCCTTAGGATGTAAATCATTGTTTTTCTGCTCTAAAGAAAGATGATTTCGTTCTCTCTTTTTCTCTCTTCCTCTTGCACACTGTCCATTAGCACCATCCAAATCCCTCACACTGCATTAGAGGCTCAATTTATTTGTAATTAAGCAGGGGTGCAGTCATACATATTGCTGCCTTTGAAGGGTGTTCTCAGCTATGTTGGAAAGCTGGAGATTCTGAGCAGGGTGCACTAAGGTTAATCACTCAATAATTTACAGTCTAAAATGCAGTTGCAAACACTTTGATTTTCACTAATTGTGACACCGAACAAAGTAAATAAGAATTTGCTTATATTCCAGCACTGTGACCGTGGGAAAAAATGCCTTTATAGCATTTATAATGTCCTTTCTTTCTCCTTGGCTTCAGTGGCACATGGGCAACCTTCAGTGGGCAACAATCCAGAGCACTGGACTCTCACCATATTCATTTTAAAATGATTTTCCTTTCTTAATACAACTCAGATGTCAAATGCAGAGCAGCTGACTTTTATTGCAGTAAAGGATATCAAAGGTGCTGTGCTACAGAGACAATACTAATGGGGTTTGATGTGTTGGAAAGGCAATTTTGAGGTCTCAGGACAAAGAGGAAGGCTGTGAAGCCACGAGGATGAAGAGTGAGCTCTGGATCTTGCTCTTTCCTGAGACTACAGCAGTGTCTATTCCCAGGTGGGCGACAACCCCTGTAACTTCCTCCAGCAGTAAGTCATGTTGTAGGGATCATTTTTTAGTATCTTACTTTGTCAGAAACAGATTTTTTGGTTCATTTGGGTTTCTTTATGTTAAAAATATCCTTTAGAGTTTAAATGTTCCCTGACATGTAGCAATAATTCACCATCTATTAGTTCAAGTTGGTTTCCTTCATTCTCCCATCATAAATGTTACCCCTTTGCAAAGCACCAGAGCAAGGATTTCGTGTGCCTGATTCCCACTGTCCCACCCCTCTGAGCAGGAGGGATTCAGTCGAGTGTTTGGGAAGGGGCTTTTTGGGTTCTTAGAGCCTCTTTTTCCTGGTGCTCCATTGAGTAGCTGAGAAAGAAATTGGGCTATTTTTGGCTTCAATAAATAGATGCATCTCACATATCGTGGCAAGCTTGCAATCTTTTCTGTGAGGTGTGAGTGGGGTGTGAAAGCATCAATTGTATTTAACAAATATTAATGTTTTTAAGAAGGAGCCTCAGCAGCTTCACAGCCCTCTGTGCTCAGGTGAAAGCAGCAGAGGGGAGCAGTGAAGAGGAGCTGAGACCCCTCAGCCCAGGACACACCACCTGTCCCTGCAGAGAGGATGAAGAGATCAGGCTCCAACATTTCCCCTTGCAGATGGTCAAATGCTTCACCTTCTCCTTCTTGTCTTTCTTTTTTTGGTGTTCAAAATCCATACAGAAATTTTCCATTAAGGTGTCTCCAAAGTTTTGGTCCAGAATGAAACAGCAACTCTTTTTTCAGCTGCATTCCAGCCTCAGAATTGGAAATAAAAACTCGGGTCTTTTCAATTTCTTCCATAGGAAAATGAGAGTTATTTGGGGAACAGATTTCCCTCGTCTCTCCCACTGTCCAACATTTCTTAAATTCTCTTCAGGAAAGCTGTAGCAAAGTGAAACAGGGAGAGTGTAAAGATATTTGTCTCATTTTTTGGCTTCTTTTACTGCAGGAAACACTGGGTGGAAAGCAAGAAAGGGATGAGAAATTGGGTGCATCAGAAGGCATTCTTATTTATGAATATTTTTAAATACTCTGAATGCAAACACTGAGCAGACAGTAAGAGGACAGGTCTGGACTTTTTGGAGCTTGCTTCCTTTAGACCTTTTCCTCCAACATTTTCGAGGGAAAGGCTCAGAAAAGTGAGCAAGGAGAAACTCTGAATTGTTCTTAGTTGTTCATTGGCTCTTAATTGTCTGTTATTCCCTCAAGAATGGAAAGAAGAAAAGAGGGAATATTTTAAAAGAATAGAAGAAGCAAATCCAAAGAAGCACAGGAATTCCAGATCTTAGTTTTTATGAAATAAAGCCAACAAAAAATTAAAGAACCCCACAACAGAAAGAAACACCTCCACTTGGTCCAGCCTGGCCTGGCCTCCTCATCCCAATATCTTTATTTATACACAGAGAAATGAATCAGATTCCATAACTCTAAATCACTTTGGGAAGTGCTTGTACATCAAATGAGCCCAAAAATGCAACAAATTGCAGCTCAGGGTAAAGAGGGGGAAATTAGGACTCTCTGATGGCACATAAAGTAAATCTATATGGTGATATTTTACTTAAATAAATGCCAATTAGAAAAAATAATCCAGAATGTACATAGGGGGCCTTTGTTGTAATATATAATAAAACTTTCACTGTTAAGGATCAAACCCACCTAATTCTGGAAGATTCATTCTAAACAAAATTGTTAAACAAAATGGGATTTATTGAGAGGAGACTTTAACAAACCAGGCAGTCCCTTCATCTTGAAAATACTATTGTTGCATCCAATGTTGAACTGTGCAATCTTTATATTTAAAGGGAAATCAATATCATTGATTAAATCAAAGAAAAGATGCTCCATGAGAAACTATTACTAAATCTGGCTGTTGGAAAAATACATTGTTTTGAAATCAACCTGATAAAAATCAGGCTGAGTTTCCTCCAGCCAGAGGTGATGAGGAAAATGCACAACGAGTAGCAGGCAATGACACATTTTATCAAGAAAACAAATGCCACGAGCCCGAAAAAGCTTCTTCTGTCCTTGCTCCTTTCTCATGCAAAGAGCTCTGCGAGCGAAGCGGTTTGCTGGGGGCTTTTATTTAAGTGTTAAGTGTTTAATGGATTTTTTCCCCTCTTCCACAAGATGTCAATCAAATCAGTGTCAGCATCCCGATGCCAATAAAAGAGCCAGCTCAGAGCGGGTGCTGAAGGCACAGCCCCCCCATTCAGCTCCATCCTGCAGTCCCTGCACCCAACACCTTCCTCACGGCAAGGAAATCCAGCTGGGCCACTTTGGCTGACACGACTAAAGGGCTGTTTCTCAATTTTAGTAGCACCGTTCCACCCCAGCACGGAATTTCTGCTTTAATGGTTTTATCAATCTTACAGAAGCTGACACTGGGTAATTAAACTGGCATCCAGATCACCAGTGGAAATGCACAATGGGATATTTAAAGGCACAGAATAAAGTAAATTACAACAGGCTGACATAAACCAAAATTCTGTATGCAAAGTAGTTACTCATAAATTTCTTTAAGGAGCTTCTTTGTTAAAACCATGAAGTTCCTTAAAAAACCCAACCTGTCTGTCGGAGATACTTCAATTATCTTTATTTTACATTGTTTTTCTCCTAGAAATAATAGTATAGAAGCAATAAGCCTCTAGGATGTTCAAGTAACATTAATTGCATTGCTCAAAAGTGAGGGCTTCTAGCAGAATGTACAAGCCTTGACATTTTTGTTATGCATAAACTCGATTAGGCTCAGGCCATAATTAAGCACCAGGATTATATTTTCCTTCCGTTCTTAAATGTTCATTAGAACTAGAATGGGGAAAACTTACAACAAAAGCTACATTGAGTCAAAAGTGATGACACATTCCAGGCTTGAGGTACCGAAGAACTGAGATCCTCGTGTCACAAACACCTTTCTTTCACATTTGGGAGAAGAGCTATTAACTGGAAATGGAAAATAAGACAATAAATGCTGCAAAAAGCAAGTCAGGCTTTGGTGCTTTGCAAAGGCTTTCCTAAGACAAATAAATCCAAGCAATTTGGCTCTGAGTTCTAAAGCAATTCAGGGTTGTTGGGCACCTCAGAAGGTCTCACCAGGGTTCACCTTGCCTGCAGCTCAGGGAAGGGTGAGACAGCCCATGTGAGAGCACTGCAGCACAGCCCACCCTGCTGGCTGCTCTGCCAGATGGTGCTGCTTCAGAAAAGACAATAAGTTGGTTTAATTTCACCCAAACAGCTTCAGATGGGGCTGAATCCTGAACACCTGACACAGTCGATCCGTGATGAGGGGGACGATGGGGACAAGATGGGTGACAACTTCAGCACTGAACAAGTGACTTCCAAAGGACTCACATTTCCAGATTCCCTCTGACTGGTATTTTTCAAACAGCAACTTGAACATTTCCAGCAATCTGGATTCCACCAGAGGATTTTATAGGAACAGCCTTGAGCTGCTGTTGATAAAGGTTTTTAGCAGCTTACCCTGAAAGGTTATTCTTCTCCTTTAAGTCTCCTATTCTGACCTTTAGTGGGTCTGTTTAGATCTGGGCTGCAGGCAGAGGATGATCCAACACTCAGATTTCTGGTAGCACTCGGATATTTTTCCTCATAGTGTATCAGCACTGACTTTCCTTGCGGTCTCTCTCTGTTCCCAGCCCTCAGAGCACTCACAATCCCTCTCAAAGAACAAAATGCCTGTTCCCATCAATCAGTGGGGTCCCTCAGCCTCAGTTCCTCACTCTCAGGCACGTGGCAGCTGCAGCTCTGCCAGCTGAACTCACACGGGTTTTCTGAGCCAAAACAAGAACTCAAACCCATGGTTTGGCTTTGGGTATTAAACACAGAGAGGTGGTGGAAGCAGGGAAAGAAGGCAGATTGCAATTTCCTGCCCTGTACATCACACTCTGCCTCCTCCCATCTTTATCCCCACTCCTTCCTCGCTGTGTAGGTCTGAAGGAGGGTGGCCCCAGTAAATAGGCTGAAGGTTATTACATTAATCTGTTAATTATTTAAAATTGTATTACCTATGCCTACACAACACAGCAGAAAACTCTGGCAGAAGGCAGTGAGTGGAACTTCATGAGACCAGGAGGATGTGAGTGGAACGCTGAGCTCATCAGGGACTCCATATATCTCTATTAAATCAGGACTAATTTTGTTCCTGCACTTTCTTTGTGTTAGAGAATGAAGGATTATCAGCTGAATTCCTTGAAGTGTGGCCTCTCTAAGTTGTGGCCACATAATGAGGCCAACAGCTTTGTTATCTCCATGCCCAGGAGTGCCAGACCCCTGGACAGGAATGCCCCATTAGAAGACACTTCTCTGAGTCCATATATTTAAGCCAGTTAATTTGACTTCCATTGTATAGCTCTGCAGTCCTTCTCATTAAGGAAAGGTCGTATCTATGATGCTGAAATGCCAAAAAGTCTCAGTTTGGAGGAAGGATATACAGTTTAGGGATGAGCTGAGTCTGTGGAAGTTTCAGATTCGAATTCAATAGAAAGTATCTCACAGTTTTCCTGAGCAATTGCAGACCAGGGAAGGAAAGGATTTAGTCAAAGTCTCAAGAAAGAGAGCAAGACAATTGTAACCATGTCCAAAGGACAGTGGAAACAAGCAGAGCTGGCCCAGGTCACAGGTCAGCAAGGTCAGTTCTTGTGGACCAGCCCCTGTATCTGCAAATACATCCTGCATTTGCAAGGGTTGATCAGCTCCATTCATCTCCATTCACCTGAGGTTGTTTTACCTGCAAACAGAAAATTCACACTGAGCCAAGTCCCAGTATGAAATATGTATGATTTTCTCCCACAATTTCTGTAGAAGTAGTTCCATTTTGCATTTGGATGTGACTTCTACTAAAATCTCAGGGGTGAATTAGGTCTCTGTGTGTCGAGTTCAGCTCCCACATCCCTAGAAATCTGAAATTCAAGACTGCAACTTAGAACTCTCTTCTCCCATCACTCTGCAATTCAAACCACTTTCTGAGAGGAGCCTCCTGTATCAGGCAAGAACTTTGTATTTTAATGATCTGTTGGACACATACATCATCTGTTGAGTAGCTCAGTTCTGGCCACACCACTGCATTAAAGAATAAGTTTTCTTATTTTTGTGTGCTTGAGGCTGTATTCCAACAAAAAATAAAGATTAGCAGAGGTTCTTGTCACCTCACACACAAACTTTAGCTCACTGTAGTTGAAATCCCAGACTCTGCAGTCAGTTTTGCTCCTTTTATAGCCAAAAATCCCCCCAAGGCTTGCAAATTAAAAGCCCAAGGTGAGAGTGAGTGTGTCCCTGTGGTCTCAGCTTGAACCTTTCCCATTTTTGTGGCCATCACTCTCCAACCTGTGGGCAAATTTGGGCTGAACTAGACCCAGTTTTTAAGCCCTTTGAGGCCTGACCCTCACTTGGTGCATTAATGTATTTATGTGGCTGGCAGGCATTTCTGTCACCTACAGAAACACCGTAATGAGCACAGAGCTCAGGAAAACTCTGCTAAACTGCGCTCTTGAATTTGGTCATATTTTCATTAAATAGCAGCTGTAAAAGAGCTGGGAGCAAAGAAACATCCCTGTGCTGTCTGGTGCTCGCTTTCTCTGTGACCAATCCCAAAATTCTCCAGCTTCAAAGAGAAGCAAAATACACTGTTGGTGTGTGAGCTTTTGCATTGCCTTTGAGCTCTCACTTTTTAAAGGGTGGGACTGATTTCATTACATCTCCTACAGATGGCAGATTTGAATTTAGAGGCTGGCCTTAAAATAAGGTGATTTAATGTTGTTTCGTTTGAGGTCCTCAGTTCTGGCTTTAAGTTCTGTAACTAACAAGGCTCTCCAGCCTCCTCCCCTTGAAAATTCATGTTGCAGGTGAATTAAGAGCAGTCCCGTGGCCAATACTGAAAGCCATAACTAATTGTGTCTAAAGTGCTGTTGGAGCACATTTTAATGACAATGCTTTGTTCAAGGCCAGTCCCCTGGGAGCTCATCACCACATACATTAATCCTGCTGTAAGCAGTCCTGGCAGGGCAGTTGTGTTCTGCAGAATTACAGCTTCACCCTCACTAATATTTCCAAGTCTAAAGGGGGATTCCTTATCTGCTGGCAAGGAAGGAGCATCTAGAAATGCATAAATACATAAATAATCCACCTCCTACCCATTTCAAAGAGGAATGCCAAGCACTGGCCTCGACCTGTGTAGACAACATCAGACAGAATGCCAAAGGGAATTTGAACATTCCTAATGCCAGGATGAATTTTGAGAAAGCTTGACTACATGAAAGGGTAATATATTTTGTAACCCACTCCATGCTGGTACTTCTTGCCCTTGGTTATTTGGGGAACTAAAAATACATGAAATGTTAGAGGTGATAAACAAGTTTAGATTCCCCAAACCCATTCAATGACTATTTCATCCCCTGCATCGTGTTCCAGGAATCCAAGACACTCCTGGAAGAGGGGAGGGGATTCATCTGTGAGCAATGTCCTTACTCCAGCACAGCAGGAGGAACTGCCTTGGCTGCTTGCACGTCAAGTGACTTCTGAAGGCATTTAAAATCTCCTCTGTTGGTACAACAAAGAATTAAGCAGATACAAAACTTCAGACACAGAAGCAAATGCCCCCAAATCCACGAACGCGCTTTGGATTTCAGCATCACGCTCGTGCTTAACTCTCTGCTGGATCTTGTCCTGCTTATGTGGGGAGTGATTATGTAAAGCCTCTTCAAGGTCTGACTTACACTTATAAATAGCTTTGGGAGCTTTTTTAGAGTCTTCCTTTTGCCACTACCAGAGAGATTATGATGCTCCAGAATTTCTCCAGTAGACTGGTTTGTCTTCCCCCGTTCAAGACATCCATAATGCCTCCACTTTTCAAGCTAATTTAAGTTGGATTTGGTATGTCGTCGGTTTAAATCTCACTCCAAAATTCAATCAATCTTTATTCGGCTTCAAGATGTGCTAAATTGTTCTGATACTTTAAAACTCTTCTTCCTTAAGGCTTCTGAGAGAAATTCTACATTTATTTAATAAAGCAGCCAGGATTTACTACACCAGTGCTGGTAAGCACTTTTTACTTTCCTCAAGATAGATTAGAGTTGACTGGATACTTTTTTTTTTGCTACAACTGCACAAGTTTACAAGTCACAATTGAATTACCAAACTGAGGAAAAGAAAGATTATTCCTGTGGGTGCAGTGCAGGTTGCAGACTTGTTTTCTTTTAAAGAAGGGTTTAAAGAATTAGCAATAAATGTTATCAACTGCAGCTCGAAAATGATGCTGACTTATTACTTTGTGGAGACCCTGAGGGGCGTCATGAAACTCAAATTCCTTGGCTGAGTTTTCCAGAGAAAAAATGGGGGAAAACCCCCAAACTAACAATGCTTTTTGAACACCTTAAACTCAGATTTGCTATAGAGGAAAAAAATCACCCAAAACAGGGCCAGGCAGTTCCTGCTCCTTCCTCAGGAACCTCCAGGAGCTGAGAGGAGCCCCAAGAGAGGCTGGTTGTGATTTCCTCTCATGCTGCAGTGATCACTCCACCTCTCTGCATGGACATCACAACTCTGCCCATTTCCCCCTGCTTAATTCCCACCAAATAACCCACTGGCTCTAAGGACACCTTTGAGGTGTGGAGGACACAAACTCAGGGCAGCAGAAGCTTTGACCTGACTCTTCCATGCCTCAGTTGAGCAGCTCAAACTGAGATGTTCCAAGAGGTTCTTCAAAAGGCTTTTGGGACGTTATTTTTGCAAGTTTTGCAGGTGCTGTTGCACGTCAGGGTTTGGTGGTTTTCTCCCTGCATCTAAAATTCTATGAGCCATCAGCTTTTCTCTCCATAAAATGTACTTCCCACATTTTGTCCAGCTCTAAAGGGCAGCCTTTCACCTTGAAACCCTTACATTGCTCAGTAAAATCTCTCCTCTCAGGGGGAGTTCTTGACAAATCATCAGCATTTGGAAGTGCTCACAAGTGTCATCATTACTGGGGACCCCATTTAAGCCAAGTCTGTGTCTTGGCCAAGCACAAAAGAACCCCTTAGAATATTCCTTATATTCTTAGTCTTATATTAGCCTTAATATTCCTGTGGTTTAGGAGTTTGTTCTTCAAGCCTTTTCATTATTTGGATCACAGTTCTGCTTTCTAGAAGTGAATTATTTCTAGCAATATTTTATTTCTCAAAAAAAAAAAAAACCAGGAAAACCCAAAATAAACAAACAAACACCCCCCCTTCAGACAAGTTTAATGTTTTATTTACAAATATTTATTTCAAGTGTTCAAATGCTTTATTTTACTTTCAATTCTTTCCCTTTCCTCTTTGAACCAACATAATGTTTCCAATAAAAAGAGTTTAAAATTAAATATAAAAGCTTTTGAATCCAAACCAACTCTCTTTTATCTGGAAAAAAAATTCTTCTAATGCATCTGCTTTTGGCAAATATTTAATCCCCAAAGCTGGGAATGGTTTGGGGGACAGTTTTGCCCCCTGCACAGGTTGGGGGAGGCCCTGGAGGAGCCACATCCAGCCCTGTTAGCCCAGGAAAATGCCCCAGCCTTGGCACAAAAACACAGCCTGGCAGCTGTTCCTGCTCCTGGGCAGTGGGAACAGGGGGAATGATGTATTGAGCTTCCAAGCTGGTTTCCAGGTACATGGGAGAGAGGCCAGAATCAATTCTACTTCTTTCTATTGAGTTGTGTAGCAGAGCACAGCCACAGCTTTATTTTAACTCCTTTTGCCACTTGGTTGCACGGCTTCCTCTGCAGAGCAATTCAGCCTTGCTGGGCACTTTTTCAACACTTATTTTCAGGCTGTGTTCATTTTAAAAAAGGTTTTTGTCTGAGAATCACATTTTTTTCCTAGCAAATACACCTTTCCTTACAAAGAAAGGGATAAAATAAGAGCCCAAACATTGATTTTCAAACCGAGTGGAGCTGCAGGACAGCCAACACCACATCTGGCTGCTCTCAGACTCGTGCAGATGCCTCAAATCATGGGTCAACACAGACCCTCCCCCTGGTCACTGTGCCCAGGAGCTGTGGACATCTCCCTCCTTCCAGCATCAGGACTGTTCTGAGATGAGCATTTCTTAATGTTCTGCCTTGGGTTGTTCACTGAGAGTAACAGCAAAAATTAAAAAAAAAAAAAAAAAAGGAAAAGAACCTGTTAAAAATGGTGCAACTGGTTCTCTCCCTTCCCCCAGACTGTGAAGATTGAAATAGTGCTCACTCCCATCACACACCTCAGATCTCACCAAACAGCCTATTCGAGCCATTATTCTCATCATCAGTTATATAACAGTGACTGATTTTGTCATTATTCTCTCTCTGCACTCCCCTGACTGCTCTAGGGTAGGAAAGGGGTGGGTTTTTTCCCTCCCCATGCCTAACCAGCAACAGATAAATAACTTTAGCTCAGTGTCTGAGCTAATTTCTTCTCTCAAAGGAGCTTTTTCCATCTGGACAGCAAGAGCACAAAAACTGTGTTGTTTTGGCACGTGGCAGCCAGTGAATTCTGTCACTGGGATCTTCTTTTATTTACACTGAGTCAGCTGGTTAAAGTTGCTTTTAGAAGACAAAGAGTTTGAATATTATAAAGAGCTCTTGCAACATGAAGGGCAATGAATTGCTAAGGTAAAACATGTTACCAGCCCAGAACTCCTAAAAGGAGGAGAACATTTCTCTCTCTGCCTCAGCCCATATTTCATGGTAATGGTTTGGCTCCCTTGTTGTGGTTGTGACATACAGCTTTTTGCATTTATCTCTCTGAACCCTGCTTGTAGAAGTACTGTATGTGCAGATGTGCTGCTTTGGGGGCTAAAAATATAGAGTTAATTGTGAAATTCTCCAGGCATTTAAAACTGCTTCACTCCATTCATCCTGCTAGGAATGTTATTTAGATATATTATAGAAGGGAAAACACAGCAGAATGCCATTTATTCCAAAACTATCCTCTCTTTTTAAACAATGCCTCATATGAGGAAAAGGGTTGATCCAGAAAACTGAGCAGAACCATTGGATGTGTTGACACCCTGGGAATGGTCATTTCCCAAACCTTTTCCCCATTCTCTCAGGACTAACACTGAGGTTTCAAATCATCCTGTGCCACGATGTGGCCAAAGTAATTCAACTAACCCTCAGAAAACGTTCAGATACTACCAGAAGGTGATGAAACACAAAACAAATACAAACTGTTGCTTGGGAAAAAAAAAGAAAAAGGAATTTTTTCCCTTCTCTATGCTTCAAAGTTAGTTCTTCCTTTTTATGTAGAGACAAAACAGCCTGTGAACATTTCAAAGCTCCCTCAGTGCCTTCTCCAAACACACTTGTGCTCCCAGGCTCTTTTGAAGAGCATCTTTTTTGGCTCTGCAGGCATTTGGCACGTGCAGCCCAAACTCTTTGTGGCACACGGGATCCCACAGCTCAGAGCAGGTTTGAGCACTGCATGGACCTGGGAGACCAAGGGGAACTGGCTCTCCCAACAGCATTGACATCACTGAGGAGTGAAAGAAAGAAAAATAGAGGGGTTTTTTCCCCTTAGTTTTACAGTCTGATAGGGATAAAATATAAATAAAACAGATAAAAAAAATTAAAAACACTAATCTAGTTTGTAGAGACATCACAGGTAACAACAATATATCTGTTATTCTCACTAAATAACTTCCTTTGGTCCTCACCACTCATGGCTAGAAGGTTTTCTTGCACAATCAGCCTTTGGAAGCTGCAAAGTTCACTGCAAGGGCTGTGGGTGTGGATCCTCAGCACGTTCTGCTGCTGGGACACAGCCAGGGGCAGGAATTCTGCCCTTGTGGCATCCCCAGGGCTCTCAGGGAATGGAGCAGGATGGGAAAACCTCCTTGAACCTTTGCAGGGCAGCTCAGTGCACTTTTAAATCCTTTTTAAAAAATCAAACCTCTAATCTCAAACCCCCTTTGAAATGTGAAGTGTCTGCTGAGCAGAAAAACTGCTGTAAAAGTAACGTGGGAAGGCAGAAGGAAAAGGAGAGAGGGGAGAGGAGGGAAATGGGATTGTCCAAACCTGGCTCATCCCTCCCTTCTGGGAGCAGCTCCCACTGACACAGTTGATGGGGCAACACAACAAAACTGAGGGCAAGGTCTGCAAAGGAGCTGAAATTGTGGCCTGAGCCCCTTAGTTTGGTCTGACTGAAACCTTCCAGTGTGACCTGAGAGCCCCCTGCGTGCTCAGCGCTGTGTGACACTGACACATAAAGGGCTGCCTTAGGGTGGAACTGCTCCTTTAACCAGCAAAGTAATGATTTCAGGAGCTGACAGCAGAAATTTCGGATATTTCCATCAAAATGTGTCTCCTTAATTGAATAACTTTCCAGTGTCTCTAGCTGAAGTTGAAATAATTGTTAATGACTACAGCAACCAGCAGTGTTTTGCCAGGGGTGTTTTGCTGTCTTAAGAGAGATCAGGATTATTGCTGGATGCTGAAGGCAGTTTTCAAAGATCAGGGCTTTACAAATCAAAGAAGTTAGATACATTTGATCATTCTGAAAGTATACTGACACCTTTAATGCCATTTTTCTTCTCTCTGTGTTGCAACATGTCTTTTACATTGCATGTATTTCAATGGGTGAGATTTCAGATTTTACCAACCTTATACAAAATATTGATGTTCCCCTCTGAAAGAAACTCTCGTGACAAATAACATCATGCAAACTGTGTGCTGCAATCCCAGGGGTTTTCAGAGACACACACACACATATATATACACACATATTTGGGGGGTACAGCAGTAACACAGTTTGATTGGTTGCAATAACTTTTTAATACTTTTCAGCGATGTAAATCATCCATCATCATTCATTGCCACATCCTTCCACTTCCTCCCAAGCTGGAGTGTTCAGTGTTGTGTCTCACCAATCACCTCCTCATCTGACTTATCTCAGAGGGGGGAAATGTGCCCTCCTATCCTCCTGAAATTGCCCAAAAAATCCTGTAGGTTGGGTATTAAATCATAAGGAATTTGGGCACAACGTTGTGTCACTGATTCCCTGGTGGTTTTATCAACCAACTGACTCCAAATCGAGGAACTGACTTTAGATCAATGAAATATCCACTTACAGCACTCAGAACAACAGGACACTGCACTTGACTGCCAAGGAGCAAATTGGACCCAGGTCACCTAAAGCAGCCCAGCCAGCCTAAGGTGGCTCTTGGGGAAGGTCCCAGGTTGCTGCAGATGATTCCATCAGAAACATCTTCAAGTACACAGCATTTTTGAATTCAGAACCACACCCTTCATGATAGGCAAGGCACAAAGACCCATCAGTTCAGTGTCTATCTGGGGCATGAGGGATGAAGGTTTCATTGGCAGCTCCTGTGAAAATCATTTTAGTTAAGATTCAATTTGATGGCACTGGAGTTTAATGCTGATGGCAAAACCTAAAGCAAAGGTTTCATTGCAAACTCTTTGGAATCAATGTGATTCTTAACACTGACTTCAGTGAGGCCAGGATTTCTGCCTAAACTCTTTTGTTTTTTAAATAAAATGCATAGGTTATTTCTAGATCACTCTGATTGCCTCTAGGATTCTGCCAGACTCACTGATGGCAGATTTGCTGCCTCCCAGGACAGTTTCTGTGAATCCCAAAAGCTTACATTTTGCATATAAGAATTATATCCAATAAAAAAAATAGCATGAAGCGACTTCCAAAATCCAAAGGTCAAAAATTCAGCTAACATATATTAATCTTTATTATGTAACAATGATATAATAAATAACTTTATGAATTCATACAACCTGTACAAAAAGCTGAAAAGCTTCTGTACCAAGTTAGGTACCAGCTATTTGGATTTAATATTTGTTAAACATAAGATCTAAAATTATATACATTTGTGGAGTTAAGGCAAAACCAGATGATACCTTTAACAGAACAGAAAGTTTGAAAAACACACATAAATACAAACAAGGGGAATCTCATCTCCAGCTAACAAAGTGGCTGTGGCTGAGGAAGGAATCCCTCAGAACTGTAATAAAGCAGTTATTACCAATCAACTGAAATCAATTAAAACTGAAGAACAAGTGAGAGATTTCCTGCAGGGCAAAGCTGTTTAGCAAAGTTGTGCCTGAACAACCACCTTTAACCCTGGTTAGTTTTGTCTGAATGGTTATAATCCACTGTTATTTTTATAAATCAGCACATGGAAAAGAGGAATATCTTTCTGTCCAACTAAAATACATCCACAACCCCTTAGCTTGATGTGACCAGTGACAGAGCTTAAACATCTGGGTGAACCATCCAACACACAACACGAGGAGGAGAATTAAAGTCAACCACTTAGTAATAATAATTACCTTTCTCAAGACAATGGCATAGATCATGGCAGTCAAGTCCCAGTGACAAAAACATGTATGAGCAATATATCAATATACAGTTCTTTGGCAGCAACACACTAACTCTTGATTGAAGTCTGAACTCAAACTCTCCTAAATTAAAGCCCTGGTTGCCAGTCTTTTCACAATTAAGGAAAATCCACTTCTCCCAGGAATCCAGTAAGTCCAGAAAATGTGATTGGAATAAATCTTGCAGGCAGTTTAGACTGTAATGTTAAGCATAGATATCTATTATCTGCTTTAGTCTCAGTCCAAACAGATTGTATTTAAACACACAGAATTCTGTGAAACTTCTGAGTAGTTCAGATGGGGCCGAAATCCATAGAGGGAATCCATATTCACCCATGAAAAACCAAGAAAGAAACATCAATCCCATGATAACAAAATGATCTTCATGTGACAGAGGCAAAGATGAGTCCACACCTGGATGAATGTCACAGGAAAATTGACTTTACAGGGGAAAGACCAGAAAGCCAGAAAATGTAGAATACTGCCATCCACCGACCAGATTACCTTTCTCCAGTTTCAGGTAAACCTTGTCCTCCTTGTCCAGGTAGAGCAGGACTCCATTAGTGGCAGCTTCACGTGTGACATCCTTGTCCCCAGCAAAAGCAGAAATCACTGGCTTTCCGTTCAGCATCAGATTCACCTGCAAGAAAAAAACCACTGACAAGCTCCAGTTAACAGAAAAACCTCAGGAACCATCCCATAATATTAACTACAGGTAGGAACTCTGCTAAGCTCCCAACCCTCACTGCCTTTTGGGGTGTTTTAAACTAATAATTGTATTTACTTGTTGTGTACAAGTGCATTGATGTCCCATGGGCTGCACTTGCAGCTGGGGGAGGCATCACCTCAGTTTGCACCACTTTGCCTATGCCAGGGGTTATTTATTCCCTCAGAAGCCAAAAAAAAGAGACATTTTCCAGAAACTTGGGCAGGTAGAGATGAGATAAAGGTGAGGTGGCAGAGGCACCACAGTGGGCTGGGAGCAAAACCTGCATCCCTCCCATCACTGATGGCAGCTGAGTTTTAAAGCCTAGACCCAATCTTTAACTTCATAAACCACACTGCTAGGTTTTAGTTCTGCCTTCATTTTCTGCAAAACCCTTCTGAAAGCCAGCACAGCCTCTGCTCTGAAAGCAGCCTCGCAGACACCCCGTAAATAAAGACGGGCAGGCCTGGGGGATTGGACAGAGCCAGGCATTTTTCATTTTCCCCATGGCAAATTATTAGCTTTCCTCTGCTTCTTCTAATGCAGACACACAGGGGGGATTGTGAAACGCTTGCCCATATGGAGAGTGCTGGCCTTGCATGTGCTCCCATTAATTTTAATGGGAGGCACCACGGAATAAATTAATTCTCAGCATAAGTCAGGGCAGCAGAATATGGCCCTTATTTAGGATTCACCTGTCTGGGAAATCCACTTAATCAGATGTCCCCAGGGAGCAAATTGCAGTTTAATGATATTTAATGGCACTAACAGATGTTGCAGGAGCACAGTAATATCAATTGTGTAGGAAGCCTTGAGGTGATTTAGTGGTGTTTCAGTCTGCATGAGACTCAGTTCGTTCCACTGCCTTCTGGTTCTCCTGTCTAGTTGTCAAACATGCAGAAAAAGAAGGACATCAAGGGTTGGTTTGGTTCTCATTGCTTGGTTTTGGTTTATCCCACTCCTTCTGGACCATCTCTCTGGGTTGGGCTCCCCTGCAGATCATCTTACAGCAATTTTAACCACAGCAAAGTATGCCAAAAGTTCTACCCCTTTAGAAACTCTTGATCTGTGAAATATTTCAGGCCATATCACAGGTTGTAACATTCCCTGTCATGAGCCCCAGACTCCCAGGTTTGAGTCCCTGGAATGTGAAGCACCAAAGTCTGTGCTGGGCTTCCAGAAACCAAGCTTTGGCATCTTCCTTGGCACTATAAATCCAATGAAGTGGCTGACATACAGTTATTCAAGAGTGAAAAGAACAAGGTTTGAGCATATGAAACAGCTTATAAACCTTTTAGAAAGATTTTTCATGAGGTCAGTATTTCACTTAAGGCTTTTGCCATTGACCTGGATGGAATTAGGGTCTCACACAGTAAAAAGAAGGTGAATTCCACCAGGGAGGTGACTGTCCTGCCCCAGCTCTGCCCTCTCCACCATTTACACTTTTCCCAGGAGCCAGAACTGCCACAAAGAAATGTCTGATGACTCCTCCTGCTGAAATTCTTCTCAGCTCAACCTTGCACACTGAGAACCATATCCAGGAGCAAGAGAGAGCAGGGAAAAGCATCAGATGCTTCTATCAACCTGGTGGTCTCACGGGTGGAAACAAAGGAAGCCACAGATGTTGTTCCAGATCTAGAAAGCCAGGATGTATGTCAGAGAAAATGCCTGACCTGGCATGAGGATTAAGGAATGTACTTTAAAGAATTTGCTGTTGGCTCAACAAGGGGATGTTCAGGAACTTAGAGGCTTTTCCTCTAAGCCAGTACATACTTATATTTAATTAGGCAGTTCAGCTGCTATTAAGCTACCAAAGAAAGTGTAAAATTACCCCTTTTTTTCTAATATATGACACACCTTTTATACATTACTCAGTGGAGAAAAGTTTAAATTGCTATAAACATTCCTTAGAAGGCATCCCTATAGAGATACAGCATTTTGGTGTGGTTACAGAACAAGCAGACCACATTGACAAGCCCTGGCCCAAAGCACACTGAGGGCACAACCAGGTACCTGGAATCAGGAGCTGTCAGCCAGGTCAAAATGTTACAAAAACAGTCAAATCTGGTGTGGGCACCCAGAATTCCTCTGTTCCAGACTGTGACTTTAACCTGGAGCAAAATCTAAGTGCAATTCAGAGCTCTCTTTTCCTTTTGGATCATCCATTCTATTGCACTCTTTATACCACCCCAGATATTCAGTTTTACGGGAGAGAAGTGAAGCTGTGGCAATTTATCTGAGGTGACGATCCTGCATTATCTCAGCTCTTCAGTTGAAATTAATTCACTCTGCTGGTGGGAAGTCTACACCACAGGTTGCTGTAACCTCAGCTATTTCCCCTTGAAAGCAAGTTAAACACTCCTGTGTTCAGTCAAGATCCTCTTACAAGCAAACAACTGAAGTAAAAGATTTTATAATCAGACTTGCTCGACGTACCTGAATTGTTTGACTCTGATAGACTTTAATTACGTGAAAACTGAAACTGTAAATTCCTTTTCTTGGTGCTACAAAGACAGACTCCAACGTGAAAAAATTGCCCACATTTACTAGGATCTACAAGCAAAAAAAAAAAAACAGAGCATGGGAATTAGTACGGGTTCTGAGTGCCAGGAAAAATTACAGATTATAACTTGAGAAACCATTCCCCCATGGAAAATTTTTAATCCACATCTAAGCTGGTTTATTCATGGTTGTCTCAATGAAGTTGGAGTAACTCATAAAATGGATATTTGGCTATATTTATAGTACAACTTTACTACAAACAAACTAGGGTGGAAATTATTTCTTACTTTGCTACTCTGTCATCCCTTCAAGTGCTTTCTTCTCCAAACATTTAGAGGAGATGAAGAAAAGGCATTTTTGTTCATCATTCTCCCAAAATGACATCAAAATACTACTTTTGGGAGTGGCATGTGGCTTTTGGCTAAAAAACCCTGGTCAATCCAACACTGCCTTCCTCAAGCTGTGAGGAAGGATGCACGTGAATGATACAATTTCCCAATTTCCAGCCAGACCTACTGAAATCCCTGGCACATCCCAGTAGAGACTGTGAGCCTTTGCTGCTTCAGTTGGGTTTGGAAGCACTAATAATAATTTGGGTTTGATTGAACAGAGACAAGTAACAGAGAGGAATGTATTAAATGAGTGCATCATCCCTATGCTACACATCTTCTGTGATGACTAGATTTTGCTTTCTTTCCACTTAGTTGTGCTTTATTTTTAATTGATATTTCCAGGCTCCTTAATGCCAGGCACAGCCACTAGCGATGTCCACAGAGCTGTGACAATTGTACACTCCTTGCACCAGGCTGTGTGACATACCTGGCGCCAGTTGTCACAACAATTTACTGTTCATTACAACACGGTAGGAAGAAGAATAACCATCAGTCTCAACTACTCTGGACTTGCCTCAGGAGTCCCTGGTATTAAAACCTTAATATGAGTGCTGAGAGGGGCTCTGTGGTGGACCTGTGAGTGTTCTGGCAAAGTTTAAGGGTTCACCCTTGAAATTCCTTCTTTCCCCCCTCAAAGGCTTCACAAATCAACTCAAACCTCCACGGGCTGCTTGCACCCCACAACCAGCTGTCCCAAGACCCCTCGGGCCGTGTCCCCCCATCGGTACCCACAGAGAGCATCACCTCCAGGGGCTCGGTCCCTGCATCCCCCCGGGAACCCACCGGGGTCCCTGTGCCGGGTCTGGGGGGGCTGCAGGAGCGGAGGGGTCGGCACTGCCCAAACTCCGCATCCAACCCATCCTGCAGACCCCCAGCCTCCCTCTCGGGGGGCTCCCCGCAGCAGCCGCGCCCGCAGCCCAACTTTGTGCGGGCTTTAAGAGAAGCGTCCGCACCTGTTGAGGTGTGCGGGGCAGGCACCGGCCCCGCGGGCATCCCCCGCTCCCTCCCTCCCTCTCTCCCTTCCCTCCCTCCCCGGGCACCGCCGCTCACCTGGTCGAAGTAGATGATGCGCGTCTTGTTGCTCATCTCGGAGGGCTCGTGGTTGGTGCTCCGCACGGCCGAGAAGGCGACCTTGGAGTTGGCCGCCCGCACCGAGATGCCCAGCGGGGACGAGGACGAGCCCTTGGCGTCGGGGGCCGGGTTGGAGTCGCAGACCACCAGGCACTTGCCCTCCAGCACGATGGGCTCCGTGTCGTTCTGCGCCCGTGCGGCGGGGCCGCCGAGCGCCAGGGCGAGCAGCAGGGCGGGCAGGAGCCTCCAGCCCATGGCCAGCAGCCCCCAGCCCATGGTCAGCAGCCCCCAGCCCATGGTCCGCACCCGCGGCCGCTCCGCGCCCCGCTCCGGCCACCGCGCCCCGCACCGCGCCCCGCGTCCTCTCTCCGCCGGCTCCTGCTGCTTCTGCTGCTGCTTCTTCCCCGCTCCGTCTCTTCTTTGCTCTCCCGCTCTTCGCCTCCTCCTCCCCCCGCCACCACTTTGTGCTCTTCTTCTTCTCCTTTTTTTTTTTTTCTTCCCTTGCTCTTCTCTTTCTTTCTCTCTCCGGGTCCTTTGGCGAGCCCTTCAAAACACGCCGCAAAAAGCTGCCGAACGACACAGGCGCTGGCCGGAGCCCCCTCTCCACATCAGAAAAAGAGAGTGAAAGGGGGAATGGGGGAAACAAAAGCCCTCAGGTGAATTATTGGCGAGATGGAGAAACAAGAGGTGGCGAAGAAATCAACCCATGTGGCGTTGCCATGATCGCCGCCGCTGGCTCGCTCTCCCGATCGAGCTGGAGATCCAGGATGCTCGGAGCGCTGGAGCGGAGAGGTGGCAGCTCCCCTCAAAGCTGCCAGATCTTGTCTCTGATAGCACTGACGGGGAGCTGCAGACTCCACTTCTCTCTCTCTCTCTTCCCTCGCTCTCGCTGCCACAAATTCCTCCCCCCTCTCCAGCAGTGATGTCGTAAGAAACCTGCCCAGCTCTCACCTAGCTGGGCAGATACGACGCTTCGTTCCTAGAGACCCTCCCCTTGGAATTGCCCCCTACTCACACACGCACTCCAGCGCTCCCAGGCAACTTTGTAAGCGGCTGCAAAGCCAAAGGGAAAGCATCAGAGCACTGCAGCGTCCCCTCTTTTCAGCAGGAGGAGGGGGAAAGCGCAGCAACCCGCTTGAAAGGCAGCCCCCAAACCTGGAGGGAGCTCCCGGGGCACGGAGCTGCTGTGCAAGGATTTGCAGCTGGAATTTGGGTGTTTGGAACCCTGTGCAGGCTGCCACAGGTTCCCTGTCAGAGCCAGGAGAGAAGCAGCTTTCCTCCAAGCCAGCACTACCAAGACTTTCCTGGCTGCTCTTTGAGGATTAACGTGGCCAGGTACCACCTCGTGGTTCTGCCACATGGCAGCTTCTGGTGATGGTTTGATTCCACACCTCTGTCTGCCATTAGTTTCTTGTTTTGATGTGTGCTGGAAGGGTTGGAGCAGGTGCCTTAGCTTAGCACTCCCATGGATGCCAAGATTATTAGAAACATGACTGTTTTGATGCTGCTGACGTCTTCCAGAGAAGATCTTTCCTGGTCCCATTTGAAATAGTCTCATGGTGAAGCCTAAAACCACTTCAGGGACTGGCAGAAATGACAAAGTGCTCCCAGAGGCAGAATTGGCCAAACAGATTCCACCCAAACCACCAAAAAAGTTACAATAGTTTGTAAGAAATCAAGCAGTTGATTTTTAGATATCCAGCCTCTTGCTGCCTCATTCCATCAGGGAGGAGGTTTGGGATACAGACCCAGCACCTCAGCTCTGTGCACTGACTAATGCTCGCTATAAATCTGGGCACTAAGAGACAAAGCAAATTAAAGAAGCAACAGGAGACTAACAGGAGTAGTAAAAAAACCACCAAAATCCACGGAACACCAAGGCTTTCTGCAGGCAAATGAGCTGGGACTGTTTTCCACTTGGCGTGAAGAACTGAGGGTGAAGCGCTAGGTCTGCAGAACTCAGCAAAGCCTTTGAGAAGCCACAAAGCAGCCAAAATTCCTCTTAGCCAATGCAATGCTCTCTAAAATTCAGTTTTAAGGAATGTCATTGATCAGGCAAAAAAGAGATGTTCCTGTTTTCTAGGCATGCATCAGCATCCTCTCATTTGGTGGCACCAGCCAAGATGAATAGAGGAGTCCAGCTGAGAAGTGCCACTTATGCAGGGAAAGGACACAAGAAATAAAACGAATACTGCAGCACAACTTTGTCCCTTTTGTAGAAATTGGATCTGCACATTAAAGGATTTATGCCTGTGCACAGGAACACCTGTTTGAAGAACTGCTACGAAACAAAGCTGCGTGAAAACAGGGAAAGATCTGGTGCCACACTATTTTGTAAATAAATGCAAATGTATAAATACTGCCACTATTTCGACATCTCATGTTTAAAAACTCTTCTGCACCTCAAGCTGCTGAGTAGCCTTTTAATGCTGCACAAGTAACAGCAAATCTCTTCATAACATGCACATAAATTTTGTTTGGAATTTGAAACTGCTGATAATTTTGAGAGATCAATAACTTGTCACAGATTAAAAACTTGACAATAATTTCAGACAATTTAGGTTTAATTTCTTTTTTTTTTTGTGGACAATGACATCAACTGTTTCTGTAGATATTCTTCTGGAATGGCTGTGAAGAGGTCAGATCTACAAGTGATATCCAGAATTCAGCCTCAAATCCACACCTAAGTAACCAAACTGAAGAGTCCCTATCCCCAAAATACCTGAACTATATCAGGAAACATCTCCTCCTATTTTTCCCACCCACCCAGCAGGAAGAGAGCTCCAAGGTTATTCATAACAGTGTTTTTTGGGGTGGTTGAGCTGGGCTTAAATTGCTGAGCAAAATGAGGGAACTTTGCTGGGGATGCTTTGGGTAAGGTGAGCTGAAAAGGGAAAGTCTGCATTACATTCATAAGCAACAAAGTTAATGATTGTTCTTATTTTATCTGACAAAGGATTTCTCAGTATTGATCCAGCTCCTCCGAACAGAGATTTTCTTCTTCTTCTTCCTCTGAAAGAAAAATGGGTAAAATAAATAGCAACATTGCTCAACAATGGAAATTCAGTTAGATTAAGCTCCCTTTATACTATGGAAGCATAAAAGTGTCTCCAGTTGGGAGAATTTTGCTGTTTCACAGGGAACTTTCTGCACTGAGGCAGCTTTCTGACAAAAGGAAGAGCCACGGGGAGAATAACGAGAAAACACCATGTTTGCATTTACATCTTCTTTTACCCCTTGCCTTGTAAACCTGCATTAACTACAATTCCTGTATCAATATTGCATGATACCTTTCAAATCTCTTTTGAAAAAAAAAAAGCAAACATCTTCCTTTGTACAATTAGTCATTTGCCTTACAAAAGGGAGAAATGATGTGCCTCAGCCTCCCTCTCCTGCTTTTGAGCTGGTTGTTGGTGGCTGGAGGCCTCATGAATTCTGCTAACCCCTCGGAATCAGGAGCTCTCCTTCCTCTGCTGCTCTTTATTCTTTAGCCTAATTATATTTCCCTCCTGTCAGGCTGAGCTGGCTGTTTGCTGAGTGAGGAGCAGGCTTGGCAGGGAGCAGGCTGAGCCCCCTCCACGATTTAACCCCCAGCATTTAACCCCACGTCGTGCCCAGCTCGCCCAAATGAGGGGTGTGGGGACACAAAGCCACAACACTGATGGCAATCCAAGGTCCTTCTTGGGAGCTCCGTGCTCAGAGTTTTTCCCATCTTTTGACATCCTTTCAGGGTGGATCTTGCAATTCCTGAGCTGGCTGTCGTCTCCATCTGGCTGTTGGCTCCCGTACAGAGCAGCTCCTCTTCCAGACAGCTGTGCCCACGGCTCTGCCCTGCTTAAACAGTTTGTTGCCCAAGCCCAAGACAAATCCACCTGCCTAATGAGCTTAGTGGCTCTTGAGAAGATTCCCTAAGTATTTTATGAAGTAAATTTCACTTCATTTATATAAGCAGAAAATGTAAAGGGATCCTACAGGAATACAGTAAAATCTTCAGCCTTATGTGTGCTGAAAATGGCTGGAGGGACTGCAACAAACAGAAGGTGTTGGTCTTTAATTCAGACAGGTGCAGGATCAAGTCTAGATATTCCTTCCTTTATTCTTAAAGCCAACCTTCCTTGGCTTTTGAAATAAGCTTTTTCTATATGTTTTCCTATTTTAATGTACCTTTCCTCAGTCCATCCCATCTTCAAGTGTTTTTTAAACTTTCTCCAGCAGCAGAACAGAGGAAACAGTGAAAACCAATTGTCTGCTTCTATTTCTTGGGCTGCTTTAGTTTCCCTGACACTCTGCTATGACAAATTTGTGTTTTGATGGCCTTCTCAGGGAACAGAATTTTAAACCTCCCTGCGAATTTTAGAGGTGATTAAGAAAATGACTCAGCAGGATATGTGCATGTGTAAAGGTAAAACTGTTCAGAAATGCTGACAGCACTGGCATTTGAGGTCTTTATTCAGCATTTCTTATGCAGCCAGCCCTTTTATTTGACCACCACTGCAAACCTGAGCATGCTGGAGGCCCAGGTGCAAGTCAGGGGCTGAAATGCTGCTGGGCAGATGCTGCAGTGACTCCTTGATGGATGTCTGGAAATATTCCACAATTATATTGTTCCACCGAGTCAAACAGACTTAGTCTGGGTTTACATCGGTGTAAAAGAGAGGGGGAAATGTGCCCCTGTGGGCTCCTTTTGCTCCTCCACCTGAGTCAGTGGTTTGCAACATCAACAGGCCAGAAATTCCATCTTTCATTTTCACTAAGCTCTCCTAAGGATTGAGGGTGATCAGTCAGTGTGTGGTGTCAGAACAGCCTTCCTGCTCCCAAAAACAGGGGGACAAATGGATGGAGAGGATTTACACACCTAAACCCGGCTCTGCAAAACTTTGGGGCATTTGGGGGAGGTCATTCATCAACTGCAGCCAAGGCTTGGAGAGCAGAGTCATCACAGCCACATTGTCCTGTCACAGGGTGAGTTCAGTAAATCCATAATCTAAGGCACTTGGATGGGGTTTAATTTCCCTAATCAGCTTAATTCCTGACAGCAAAGGGAGAGATCAGATTGTTTTAAATGGCAGGATTCCAAGCAACAAACTTCAATGGAAGCATTAATGCCAGCAACTTGGGATATTATCTGGGAGTTATTTACTGACTGAGGGATGTTCCTGCTTTGAAAAGGAGTTGAGCAAATTTCTGTTTATAATTACAACATTTCAGGCCACGTCCTCTAGAGCTTGTTGAGGAAAATTTCTAGGAGCTACAAGAAGAGATTTGGTATAAATATGCTCATCAGTCACTTGATCCTTCTGGACAATAAATTTTGGGGTTTTTTTAGGTCAATATTTATGAGCAAGTGACATCAGCAGAGCACAGATCACCCTTGTGGAAGCAAAACATTGTAAACAGTTACTGATGTTTCAAAACACACTGCAGCATTTTCACAATGCATCCTGAGATTTCAAATTTGCATGTGAAACCTTTTGTTTCAAATGCTTTATTTGTAAAATGAGCTTAAAGCAATATTTAGCTACTTTGTGGGTTTCTCTTCTTTAATTGCTGCTGACTGCCCTTGACTAAAATATTCTCAATGGGCAAAATCCACCTCTGGGTAAATAGGCAGCAAGGGGAAAGGCTTAAGCGACTTAGAAATCCCTACAATTATTGCAATGTACCCAAAAAGCCCACTGTGCTGCTCAGATATCTCATGTCAGGTGCAATAACATGCTGTGGCTTGAAATATTGTAGTTAATGCTGAATAAAATCTTAGTTGCACAGATATTCACACCTGCATGAGTCTGAGTTAGAGTTTTTATTCACTTCATCTTAACCCCCTTCTTTCCCTTCTCCTAAAATGCAAAAGCATGAAGACCACACACACATACATGACATCAAGGTTTTTATGCACAGAACACCTTCCAAGTGACCACAGTTTTTATTTTTACTGTTCGTTTATACCAATTAGCAGGAGCACTCTGCCTGTTGCCTGGTGGTTCAAATAGGAAAGGGAAAGAAAAAGAGGAAAACTGGAAAGCAAAGTTCAGCCACTGCCCTAGGCTATAATTGTCCATTTATGGGAGTTAGCTTTTTCCACTGAGTTTAGTGTTGGATAATCTCTGCTCTTTACATTTTTGGCTTGAAGAAACGCTGGGAAATTTCTGCCTCTGGGGAAGGAGATTTGTATTTCAACATGTGAATTCTTGGAAATCCCTTGTGAGTGATGGTGCAACACTGAACCCTCTGGGAGCTCAAATCAACTCAGTGACCTGTGCCTGTAGAGCTCCATTTCTTAAAGCCTTTCCTGGGGCAGGGTAGAAAACACTGCTCAAGTGCTGCTCATCCTACCAGTAGTGGGGGTTTTAAGGAACCAAACTATGCAAAGAGACCTCCATTTCCCCCTGGAGGGAGCAGTTCTCACCCAGCTGAGCTGTCAGGAGAGGAAAATCTGTGCAGCATTTGACCCCCAGCCTTACTCAACACTCAGATAATTTCACTGAGCAAAACTTATTATAACACCATACAAGCTTTCATATTTCCTAATATGCCAAAAGTCAGCTCAGATGTAAAAATACTGCAGTTCTTGGAGGTTGCTCCTGCTGATATCCATTTCCGCAAGAGAAGTCTCATTCCATGGTTAGATTTTTATGACTACAGGAAAACCCCATCACCTGCTGTGAAGGATTCCAGGGACATCACCCATATGGAGACTTAGAGCTTGTCTAAACAATTCCAAACAGATGTCAAGGCATAAAAACTATTATTTGTTATACCACTAAAGCTCAGAAACACAGTTTACTCTGAGAGACTTGAAAAACCCAGCCTTATGCTAAATAACACTGAAGAAATAAAGAATGAGGTGGAGAACAAGGTGTATTCATTTTATATACAAATCATGAGGTCTCAAACTCACAGGCACTGAAAAAGGCTTATTTGGGAAAAATGAAATACATCTCCTCAGGAAGCTCCCTCTCCACTGAAATCTCTGTGCTCTCTTGAAGGGGAGAGAATTTCTTGCCAAGAAGCTATTTGGATATTAATTTTTTTGATTAATGCTCCAGGATATTCACACAAAGACACAGATATCAACTACTGTGTAGGATATACTTTTAATTGGAAGAGGCCATGCCAGCTGAGCTATAAAACAAGTACAGGCTGTTAGATATAATAAGAGAGAAAAAAGACTGGGGGAAAAGGGTGAGTTGTGAAAGAGAAAGGAGAAAAAAAACCAAACTATTTAGTTGAAAGAGACCTCCCAGGACTCTGGAGTTGAGACAGAAAACACATGGAACTTATCATGACCATCACGAACACTGCTCAGGGATGCAGGGAACTTGATACCATGGAAATGGCTCTTGTATTCAGGATTATCTTACACGATCCACATATAAATGAAGATAGTTCAGGTTGTGGAGCAGTAATGACACACCTCCAAACCTGCAAATGTTTCCAGTGCACGCCCAGGCACTGCACAGGGCACTGGGGGCTGGGCAGGCAAGAAAGTAAAAGGGAATTTCATTTTCCCTTTCTGTCAGAAATGAGGGTGTCAACTGCTAATGAGGGGTGTATCCTGATGCACAGACACACAGCCCTGGCTTCAGTGTCAGCCAGTGCCCTGATGCTGACTTGAGGCAAACATAGCCCGTATTTTTCTAAAATTAAAACCCTTTATTTGCTTCAGTAAATATTTTAATAAAATAAGTATCAGGGGTACTAATTTTGCCTTTATTTTATTCCTTTTGCCTCTGATAAATATGACTGCATGTGGTTAAACGGCAGCATGGTCCTGAAAAGGCTGTTGAGAAGCCAAAATGATGCCCTTTGCAAGTGTAGCCCTGGAAGGGCTGAGAGAGGGGAGCAGCTCTGGTGGTGGAAAGCTGAGGGCACCCACTGGGTACTTGGTTCCTGCCCCAATCATGGAATCACAGAATGGCTGGGGTTGAAGGGACCTTAAAGATCCCAGTTTAACTCCCTGCAGGGACACCTCCCACTAGCCCAGGTTTCTCTCACCTGGCCTGGGACAGCCACAGCTTCTCTGGGCACCCTGTGCCAGGGCCTGCCCACCCTCCCAGGGCAGGATTTCTCCCTAATTAGCTGCAGGAACACTTTCCTGCCTTTTCCCAGCAGGATGAGCTGCCAGTCATGGCACACGAGGAGCTGTGCCCCCTGTGATGCCCTTTGAGCACCAATACATGACATTAGCCATAAAAAGCACTATTTTATTGTACTGCAGACCAAAACACCCAGCCAGATACTTTCTCCATTACATACCCAGGCTGAAAGGCTTTAATAGCAGAGAAACAAACAAGAATTTTTGTTAAATATTCTCCTCTGTGGGTAACGGCTCCCCATTTCATTATAAAAGCTGTAAAGTATTATTTAGAAATCATATCACCATACAGCAACTTAGTCATTGAAAAGGGTAGTTAAAACTGTCTCAGAACACTGGGTATCAAAGGCAAAAATGGAAAAGAGAAATTATAAAATGTCCAGAGCGCTTTCTCTTCTGAATTTAGAAGAATCTCAAGGTACAATGACATGTACATCAGAAAAATGAAGAGAGAGGCTCCAAAGTGATCCGGGATCCTACAGGTAAAACACTACTTACAAATTCCACATTTTAAAGGGAATGTCTCTCAAACCAAGGGGTTCTGCTGTACAGACACTGTGCTTGTCAGCAGTAAAGGAACAAACCACTTCACTGTTGTGTCCTGGACTCCTCTCACCGAGATTTGTGTCCTCCTCATGGTGTGACTTCAGCACAGGCTTTCCTGAACTCACCAATGAATGAAGATATCCATCCAAAGAATTCCTGGGAGTCCAGGCCTTGTGGCTCCCCAAACTTTACCTGGACATTCGAAAGAGAAGAATATTTAACATTAGGATATCCATGTCCAGCATCTTAAAGGAATTTAAAAAGCAAGATAAAAGTTAAATACCTTCATTAGGGTTAATATAAAGAGGAAGAAGAGGTGGAAGAAGGGGAAGAAGAGGTAGGAGAAGAAATCTTTGAGCTGTTTGAAATCTCCAGGGAACTGAAATCCAAAATATCCCAAGTAGGAGTGGTCCCAGGAGTTGCCCTGGAATTACCTCAGTAACCTGGGATTCTGCATGACCCAGTCCCTCTGGCTGGACCAGGTTGGATGGAGCTGGGACCAACCTCGGCTGGTGGAAGGGGATGGAATGGGATGAGCTTTAAGGTCCCTTCCAACCCAAACCACTCCTTGATTCCATGAAATCCAAAGGCTTCATCTTACTGTTTAAAAGGCTCCAAGTGTTGATTGTGGCTGTAACTGAGAACTGCCCTGGAATTGGGGGATCAGCTCCCCCAAGGCTGAACAGCAATGAAGTTGTATTTCAGTATTTCAATATCAAATTGCAGCTGAAATGCAGGGGAGGTTTGGGCAGATCTGTCATTCCCTAAATGCATCCATCTGGACATCATCTAACAGCTCTTAGAGCAAACCTTCTGCCTGGAAATCAGAGACACAGGGCAAGAAACCACTCACAACAATCCAGTCACAAAACTTTATCCAGTGATTGCTGATGAACAGTTTTGCCTGTATGTTCCTAATTGCACCTCGTGGGTGCTCCAAGCCCTTGATCTGTGGCACATCCTGCCCAGGGTGTGCCGTCAGTTAAAGAGCAATGAGAGAGGCATTTGCTGGAGCTGAGAGCCCACAGCTATGCCACAGGCACTCATCCCAAATTTACTATTCATGCCTTGGAAATGTCACATGCCAAGGTCACTGTGGATTTTATAAGCAGATATAAAAGCATAAAGGGAGACCTGTGGAGTTTTGGTTTATTTTCATGGCTACATCCAACACCATTCCAGATGAGCTGGACTACCCCTTCCTAGCGCTGTCGAGATGATAACCTGCTCTTTGATCACCTAGCCCATTTTATATTTGCTTTACATTTTCACTGCTTTATAAATGTGCAAAAAGATCTGCCTGGCAATACCAATGTTCAGAAGAAAAAAAGTCCATTCTAAGGGAGAGAAATATATTAAAAAAGTTATTTGGAAAATAACAAGGGAAGGAGGGCAGAAAGGAGATGGGTTAAAGCTTGAGGAAACTTCCCCTTCCTTAAAACCCCTGCCCACTGTTAGATGGGGTGGGGTTGTTTCTGTAGACAGCAAAACTATAAAGCATGTGGGAATTTCTTGTGCTTCTTTCCACTTCTTTCTTTCCTTTTCTTTTTAAGAAATGTTGATTTATTTTCATTGCATTTTAATACGATATGTACCAGTACGTTGCCATAAAGCTTCTTCATTTCATCACATCTTTTTGACAGCTGGGATAGATCCCCTTCATATTTCTGAATTAAATCCTGCAATAAAATAAAACTTCTTAATTTCCTATAGGAGCAAAAATTTAAAGCAGAAATTAAACAGCAGTGAAAACAAGTTAATTCAAGTCAAAATTTTCACGTCACGAAAATTTCACATTTCACAACAGACAAGCCAACATCAAGCACACACATTTCCCTGCAAGTATTAAGACATCAAAGATGAAAACAAAAAAAATCAACATTGGAGAATTTTAACTGTATTACCCAATGACATCACCCAAATCTATTCAAACTGGAAGGACTGGAGAAGCATCAGAAGGTCCTAATTCCCACCACACTTGGCACAGTCTGGCATGTGCTGGTTCTGAAGGAGGCACAAACAGGGCCTTACAGTCTTAAGGTTTGGAATTAAATGTCTTAGTTATGGTTCCTTTATAACATATACATTTTCCTGAGCTTAAGAGGTGTGGAAGAACCACCTGCCAGGCTGCTCCAAAGGAGAAGGAAACCCAAGGATGGAGCAGATGCTGCCACAGCCCACAATAGGGCTGGCATAACCTTACCTTTAGCTCCTTGCAGAACTGGAACTCCTGGGGTGTTGCCTTTGTTGTCTTGGGTTTAATCAGCCTCCTGCACTGAATAACGTTTTCCAGTTCTTTTTTTAACACTAACAAAAGAGAAAGGAAAGGAGGAATTTCAGCAGCACGCAGTTGGGTGCAAAGCACTACAGCTGTCTAATTTAGGACACCAGGAAAATTTAGGAGAATCTGGGTCTATAATACATTCATCTAGGAATATTAACTTTCTATTTGGAAGAAGAAATCCTGAAAGGGGCATTTTATTATGGAAAATATAGTATGTGGCCACATCACAGCAACTGCAGAATAATGAAGAGGTCGATAGCAGGGTAATGCAGCTGCCATAAATCTGACCTCTCCTCGCTCTGGGCATTGGGATTAGCCGTGAAAATAACACTTTTCTAAGCCTGTGCTTTTGTGGGGAATGTTCAGGTTTCCTTTGGTTGAGAGAGGCTCTTGAATTCCAGAAGTTTTCTCCTGGTGCATTCCCAGCCCCTAGAGAACCTGCTGGAGCCATAACTTTGATTGAGCACTTGTACCACTTCATATTTGCACTTTATTATAAACTGTTTACCATGGGCAATTTAATTTTTTACATTTCTAAACCACCTGGACACACTTTAATCTTTCTTTTTCTTTAATTCTTCATGGTAACACGGCAGGTTAAGCATCACCATAGTAACCCTTCACCTCAGTGTTTGGAACCTTTCCCACTCTTTACAAACCACAAAAGTGCAATGAAAACTTGTTCCAAGTGACTGCACAATGCATGAAAACCTTTCTCTGAAGGTGGAAACCACATTTACATACCATCAACTTCAGCATTGAGGCCCTTCATGGAAGCTGGAAAGGAAAAGAGGGGAAAAACATGTTAATTTATATTGTGAGGGGGTGGGAATTTCCACAGAGGTTGAAGGACTTGGGGTTTTATTTGTTGATTATTTGCCCCCCCTTCCCTCCTTTTACCATCAGGAACAGCTTCAAATTCTGTGAGCTCCTGGGGAAAGGTGGCCAGCTCAGGCTCGTGTGAGAGGATCTGTTCCACCAGGGCGTGAAGCAAAGTGAAGGTCCTCTCTTTGCCCCTCAGCAGAGGCAGCTGCAGGCAGAGCAGAGCAGAGCAGTGACTGACAGGCTGAGCTATTACACCTTAACAACAATTTAAAAAGGAGCAGCAGGGCTGGTGGGAGCTCCCAGGTAAGTTTGACAAGAACAGAAAACAACATTAAACATCTCCCTTTTATTCTGCTGTTTCACACCCATTCTTGATTAAGATCAGATTTGCACTTTCATATCTTTCGACCTCCCTTGTTCTTTTGTGTGTTCTTATTCACATAGATCTTTGTAAACTCAGGGGATCCTAACTAATTACAACAGATTTTGGACCTCCAAAACAAACCCAGAAATTATTCCCTTCCACTCAGAAGAATGTGCTGTGTTCACGAGGAGAGCAAAGTTTCTTAATTGAATCTGGGAAGATTCTCTGTGGCAGAAAATGATTTTGGAGGCATTTTTCATTATGATAGATGTGGTAGTATGGGCATTATATATATAATTTTAAAAACAAAGAATGCAAGTGGTGTCTCAGAACTGTCACTAGAGTTATAAATCATTCACTCACATATTAAAGTCTCCAGATGGGAAAGATGCCTTATAAAAACAAAATAAAAATCCTTCTCTCTTCTATTTACAGATCAGGCATAATTTTACAATGCTATTAAAGGCACAAGGCAGCTTAGGAAATTTGTATCTATTTCTTGCTTTTTAGGATAAGGATATGATGCTCTGCAATTGCTGGATGGAAGAGGGGAAAAACCCCCTGTTTGCAGCTGCAGCATTTTCTGCTGGCAAATTCTGATGAAAAGGGGTCCTGGAAGGTCCCCAAGCCCCATCCAGCCAGTGCTGCTGTCTGACAGGGGGAACTGCCTCCTGTCATCACAAACATCAAAGGACATAAACAGGATTCTTAATGGCAACAAAACATTTACTCACTTTGGCCAAGGATGACAATCGAAATCCTCTCGATGTCTCTTTTCCAGCCTTCTCATTTAAATGGTTCCCAATGGCCAAAATGTACTCCAGGACAGCCACAAACTTCTGGCTGCATTGCAGCTGTTTGCTGGCTTGGATTTTCTGCTTTATCAGCTGAAAGAAACCACAGGGATCTTCCTTGAATTCACATTGGACAGGTGGGTAAATCTGTGGTGTCTGTACCTTCCCTGTGCCAAATTCTGGCTGTCCCCACCTGGAGAGAGTCACCCCTTGGCCAGTGGGGACCTTCCTGCTCCACTTTCCCAGGGCTTTCCAGGAGGGACCAGTTAAAACTCTCCCCACCAAGATTTTGGCACAGCTACTTGCCCAAAAGGAGGTCACATCCTCTCTGGCTGCCAAACCAGCCCTGCCAGAACAATCTCAACCTCAGCTCTTCAAATGCTTCTGCAGGAAAAGTGTTTTGCAGTTTGGAGGCCCCACGTTGTCCCCAATGTGAGGTATTGGGGGAAGCAGAGCCCAGAGCTCAGGGTGGGGCTCTCCAGCCTCCACCTCCCTCCCTTCTCCTGAAAACTTATCAAAACTCTCAGCACAGTTTCCTCACAAGGAAGAAAAATAATTTCCTCTGACCAAACTCAACGTAATTCTGTTTTCCCAGGGAAGCCACCTCCCTCCAAGGGCTTTAGACACAAGAGGTGGTTTTGTCTTCCATTAGGAAACTTGTATTTTTTTTAGCACCACACCTCTTTTCATCAGTCACCAACACACAAACTTAAAAACAGGGAAAGCTTGAAACACATGGGAGAGCCAAAAGCTGTTGATAAAACATTTATAGCACCTCTCAGGGCCAGAGAGGGCTGAAAGCCAATATTCAGGCTGTCCCATGGAATTTTAGGTGGATATTCTATGCATTACAAACACGTTAGTGTGTTTAAGTAAGAAAATAGACAACTAATCAGCTCTTCAATGGACATTAAATACCCATCAAAGCAAACACAGAATAACTTCTGAATATTTAAGTATTTGGCTTCAGTGAAGGACAGCAGAGGTGCAGCAGTGAACCAGGCAGGGTCAGAAATCTGGGCATCTCCTCTGTGCCTTCCATCTGCTCCTCTTCTGAGTTCTGCCCACTGTTACTATGGTTTTAATCACAGCCAGACAAAGGGTAACAACTTGGTCCTGCAGAACTTTCCAATTCTGTTCTCATTCCCATGCAGGAGGGGAGCAAAACCTCTGAAACATTTTCCCAGAAGCAAAATGCCGTGAAAATATTTGTTTTGAATCAAAGCAGAGACAAAACCTGGCAGGGAAGGCAGTGGCTTGGAACAGGAAGGTGCAGTCATGAGACTGGCACACTGTTATGGGCATTCCCCCACCCTCAGATCAGCCTGAGAAAATCCAGAGAGGGACTTGAACTCTGGTTCCTGATATTTCAGTTCAGTCCTGGAATCCTTAGGGAGGTGGAACAGCCTCCTTTAGTCTGCAGAAAATAATAAATCTCTATGAGGTGCTGGTCAAATAAACTTGCTCTGTGTCCTTACATTGACTCTTTCAGCTTGTGCAAGAACCTCCCCAGAAAGAGAATTAAATTTGAATGTGGAAAATCACTTTTATCACTGGCCAAAGAAAGAGTAAAGTTTAACAAGAGCAAATAAAAATTTGAAAATCCTTTCCTGTCCTTTTCTCCCCCCCTTGTGCAAATCTCTTCCACTCCCAGCCCCATTAGCAACTGCTTTTTGAACCTTGGTGGGAAAAGGATGATATTAAATGCACATATGGAAAAAAGGGGAAAAAACCCTAAAAATAAACTACACAACTCTGAAATCTGCATTGAGGAAATCTGCATTGTTTGGCCCTCTGCTCTCCAAGGGGGAGAGTTTGGCTACAAACACACTGAAGGACTTGTGTTACTCACAGGCTCCAGATCTCTGATGCTCTCCGGGAGCTCCCGCAGGGTGAGCAGCAGGTCCAACCTCTGCCCTAAGTGGGGGATTTTACACATCTGCACAGAGTTGAACAGGAAAGGGATCAACACTCATTTTTACACCCAAAGAGGCAGAGGTATTTTGTCATTTATTGACTAATTCAGCTACATCATCATTTTCCTATTTTCTGTGCTCATTTATTCGAGGTCTGTGGATATGTTCTGGCACGCACCTGGATGTGCACATTTGAATATGCAAATTCAAGAAGACACTATGCTGGTAGGGGAGACATTATCAAAATCAATGGCTCTCCTTTCTGGTGAAATTACATACCATTTTATGTCTGTATATTTTGGAGACCTAGCTCAGAATAAATGAGCTCCTCCTTTGGAGGAAGGGGAGGGTCTGTAACTTGGAGAAGCAAAAAGAGAATCCATAGAGTTCTCTTCTGATTATTTATCGGAATAATCCTCCCATGCTGACTCTGAGTGAGATTGTAATTTAACTTCCAAACAACTTGTAGCGGTTTTACCTCAGAGAATCTTCTAGAAATGGCATGTGGTGTCTTTTAATGCCTCTCACCTCCAACATAAACTGGTCAACCACGTGCAGCTCCGAACACGACCCCTTGAACGACTGGTACCTTTCCACATCTTTTGGTGTGGGCAGGTATCTGTAAAACAGAACATTCAGGTTGAGTGTCCTCTTCAGTCTGGTTTGTTGCAAGCCAAAACAATCATTCCGTGCATTGAGATTTCTTACACCTAGTGTGTTTTATGTGTTGCATGTTTATTCTGTAGCCACGGGGGCTTTGCAGACATTTAAACCAACAATGAGATGGAAAGCAAAACTGATATCCCTGGAAATGCTTGTATGCACAGAAGGCTCGAGAATGACTCTCAGGATCGTTCCTGCCCATCTACAGGTGATTTGCAATGACACAGGATATCCTAGAAAAGGTAAAACCTCAATTTCTAAAGAGGCTCATGAATCCTGTGCTTGATAAACACGTGCCTTATTTTCACTGGCTGGATGAACAACCTTTGCAAAGCCTGTAGGAACAATACCCAGTTTGAGGAGTTTGGGCTCAGTTTAGCAATAACTTCTTTGAAAGAGGAGCAGAGAAGCAGAGCAGTCCCTGCTCTGGTGGGATTAACCAGTGCCCCCCATGCTCTCCCTGCCTCCTACCTTGAAACCCCTTGGAATTACCCATGAAGCAGGAGTGGCCCTGGCACTTCTGGCTCTCCAAGTGCTGCATCACACCCAAGGTCCATTTCTCATCTCTTATCACAGAGCCACAGAATATCCTGAGCTGGAAGGGTCCCCCAAGGACCACCCAGTCCAACTCCTGGTCCTGCCCAGACACCCCAACCGTCCCACCCTGTGCCTGGGACATTCCTCCTCTTTACCATTACTTTTCCTGGTTTTTTTTCACTTGCTTAAATAATGACAGCAAGTACCACAGACCCACAAGTTTCTTCCTTCTCAAGGTCACACAATATTCTCCAGGGCCACAGATTTTTAGAAAATTCATATCTTCAAATATTGGCTCCACTTGGAAAAACAAACACATCCCCCCACAGTTCTCCTTTGGAGATGTTCCTGCCTGTCTGACTGCTCACTATGGGAATTCCCAGCAAAGCTTCAGAAAAACGAAATCAATGTTAAAGCAAACATATGAGAAGGAGTGTAAAGAATCTTAGATTAAGTATTCAGGTCTATCCTCTCTTTTTTCTCTTCATAAAAACCTACTAAATTTGTAGCAAGTGCGATTAAACATTCATGGAGATGGCTACACATTTTCATTAAATGCAGGGAAATTTATTCAGCAATGGAAAAAATAAAGTAAATATTTTAGCATGTTAAATACAGGACAAATAGTAAGAATTTTTTACTGTTGTTAATAATTTAATAGGGCATTTCAATCGAATAATTGCTGGGGTTTGAATTATTAAATCTATATTAAAGCACATCACAAAGTAGTCCTTTTGTCACCCTTTTTCATCAAGGAATAAATGAATCCTTGTTTAAAAAGTTGGCAGATGTAAGGGTGTTTATTTATCACTGAAAATAGTTTGACTTTTAAGCAAATTCAAAGAACGTATTTTTTAAAGCTTCACTTAATCAGAAGTCTGATATCCCATCAAATTGCTCAGGTGCATTATGTGCATAGAAACAAGCAGATTATCTAGAAGGTTTAAAGCATCAAACAATGGAAGCCAAGAAAAAGGAAGCACAAGAACACCTGAATGCCTTCCATAAATCTATTTTTACGTGAATGCAACTCCAGTGGAACTTGCACAATGAAAAAATCCCCCTGCTCTGAAAAAAATGAAGTTTCAAGAGACAAGGAGTGCCTTGCTATTGATTTTGAGACAACAGGAGAAAGAATCATTCGGAGAATTATGGAAAGGTTTTCTCCTCAAATTAATCTTGATGTTTCTAATAATATCCCACCACTGGATACACGAGCAGAACATTCTGCTCTCTGGTCACAGTCTTGAAAATGCAATCTTGGGTTTGATTTTAAGTATTTTTCTTTCCCTTCCACTGAAAGCTTCATACAAGCATTCCTGGATTTTGGCAGTAAATAAGAATCCCAGGGATAAAATCCTTGAATCCACAGCTGAAATCCTTGAAACTACATAAGTCACAGCATCCAATCCCTTACACATCCCACTGCCAGAAAAAATTTCCTCAGCACTATTGCTCTCAAAGAAAGACTTCAAGGGAAAAAAAATATGATCCTTCAAGCTTCATTAGCATCATTATTATTATTGTCTGATGGCAAGGAGCCCAGGAGCCATAAATCAGGGATCTCAGTGGTGTCCCCATGATTCTGCACTGAGCCTGCAGTGGCTGCTTCAATGAGCCTTTCAGGGGAGCTTTGAGTGGCAGCACAGGGGGGTCCTGCACCTTCCCCAGCTCATACCAGGGTGGGCTTTTAACTGGCAAAGCCCTGGGGCCACAAGGAAACGTCCCCCAGAAGGCTGGGACAGAAAACCAGGTAAATATTCAGTGTCCCTTCCCACTTCAGGCAAGGTCTGCACGAGAATCTCACAGAATGACATTAACTCCATGTTACCTGTCCCTTCTTCCTGCTCACAACAAGATTCTGCAGGCTCGACAATACTCCTGATGTCCTGATTCAGATCAGGAGTCTGAGGCCAAAATTAAACTGATTCCAAGAGAAGTAGAAGCACCAATTATTTACTTCCTCACTTGCTTTGTCAGTGTCATCTTTTTTTCCCAGCTCACTTTAGCAAAACACTCAAATCTTCTCTCCTTTTGAAGCAAGAAAGTTTCACATCAAATTTTCCTGTGTGAATATCTTTATTCAAATAGCCCAAGTCTCACGTGGGGACTGGGAGATATAACAGAAACTACTCCAATATCCCCACTGCTTTCCTTTTTTCTGTGTCTTAAACTATTTAAAAAGATAAAATGCAGTTCCTACAAATGTCACATGTCAATTGTTTTCTCACTGTTGGAATCTCTTCAGTTTTGTTAAAGATACAGAAATTTGCGTTCTCCTTTAAACCCTCAAATCTCTGCCACTCAGACATCCTGGTATTCTCACTATCCCATAAAGCTCCTTTAACACTTCTCTGCCTCCCTTGCCCCCAAGGCAGCTTTAAAGCTTTCATTTCTGATCCCACAACAGCTTGTAAGGCTGGAGTAAGAGCTGTTGTAAAGCCTTCTCAAGTTAACACCTACTCACTGACACAGCTTGCCATTTACTAACTCTGCTCTTTGTAACTAGTCCAAATCATGGGGGATTTGCTGTCTTTTCCTGCAATCCTCTTTCCTACAACCATGGGGAAAAGTGATATTTTGGGGCTGCATTCACAAATCTCAGTTGCAGGGACTGATTTCTGATATCCACAGACAGGACAGACCCAAAGCCTCAGTTCTCTCCTGAATTTCACATTATTAGCAGAAGATCCTGCCTTCTCCAAAAGGTATTGGATATCACCAACCAACAATTTCAGCCCCAAATTACCTCCTCAGTGCTGTGATCTGCTCATCTGTGAGGCCCCCACTCTCCTCGTGTATGATGTAGAGTTTTTCTTTCAGCTCACTTGGTTTGATACGGAAACTTTTCAGGAAAATGTCTGGAGAAAAAGATTCTCGGATTACTTGGAAGGAAAACCACCAAAATATCTCCTCTTTACTTAACAGATTTTAAATAAATAAATAAATAACCCCACATAACTAACAGAAAAGAAACTCAAAATATTTAGCAGCAATAACTCAGTCTTTGTAATTCCTTTAAATTTACATAACAGTAGCCAAGGAAAAACAAATTTCTTTCATAAGACAGTGCTTAAAAGAGAACTATGAAGATACTGTGATGGGCAGGCACTCAATACTTGCTCATATATTTGTCTTGTACTCAGTTCAACAGTTAAAATAATTTTTCCCCAGATAATAATACATTATATTGACATATTATAATATTTTGAAGGTTAAAGGAATTACATTTTCCATTTGTTTGGCTGTGGTTTACTTGCTTTGTTTTGCTTCCAGCCAGAAAACTCACTCCCAGAATGAAGGCAAACTGGGAAACAGAACCGTGGGTTTCTTCCCCAAAGCCCAAAATGTGAGGACAATCAGGCACCAGTCAAGTCCCAGAGGTTGATATTTTGATTCCTAAATGTATTTTCTCATACACTGGTCTTGAATTCAGTGTGTAAATCTCCTCTCAGAACTCTCATTTTTCTCTTGTGTTCAGAAAGCCACTCAAGTTCTCAAGAAATTTTAACCTCCTGGCATTTTGGAGCTTCATCTTTTTGTTCATTAATTTAAGAAGGGCAGTTTGCAGCACTTGCAGAAAGATTAATGAGAATTCTCAGGCTCAAATTAACTTTTGATCTAAGTCATGTCCATTATAATAAGTGGGTGCCAAAAATCTCACTGATGGAACTTTAAGGATAAGATTTAGAATCAGATGTAGAATGTCCCAGTGAGAGAAAAAAAAAAAGTTGTAAGAGGAACAGGATCAAAAGGAGGAATGGTGCTATTTGCCAACCAGAAGAAAGACATGTCCTCAGAGAAACTGTAATAATTTAGTAGATAAAAGTGCTATTACAAGATCCTTTTATCTGCAACAGCACTTTTACATCACTCTCTTCCTTTTAACCCTTCAGATTGTTAGTCAAGGGATGCAATAATTCCAAGTTTTCCCCGCTTACAGTTCCCAATTAAAACTCTACACAATCTCCAAAATACATTCTTTCTTATTAACATTCATAGAGAAGAAATCATTAAAACTTCAATATTAACTGCCCAAAATTCTTTACTCATGTAACAGTTCTCAAAACATCACGAGGTCGTAGAACTTTTTTGGAAAGCCATCTCTGAACAGAAATCAGAGTGGTCTTGGAAGAACAGTTGCTCTTTTCCTTTAATATCTGCCACTTCTCATCAAAGGCATTGAAAGACCTTTACATCCTTTTATTAGGAAGGGCAGAATGATGTTTTGAAGTCCTTTGTTAGCTGTGAAAGGTGTTCTAGTCAGGCCTTTGGTAGGATCCTCCCTGGGATAGGAGAGCAAAGGATGCTGTTCATGATGCTTCAAGTCATTCCCAGCCTGGACCCTCAAGCAGAGAAAGGTCAAGTATTCCTGTGACCTGGCTTGGAGCAACTGAGCCATGAGGTCTGTTTTTATAGATTAGGAGAAGGGCATTGAATTAAAACATGATCTAGACACGAGTTTGTCTCATTGCCTGTTGAATGGCAGGAAGGACAAACAGCAAACACTTGCAGTGCTCAGCCCAGCTTAGGGAGGGGGACACACTTGTTCTTAACACACTTACTGAAGTTGTGTGCAACTTTTCGGTCTAACATGATGTGCTGATTCACTGAAGGTTCACTGCCCAAAAATACTGCTGTGTCCTGGATCTGGAACTGTTCACAGAGTCTGGAGACATCTATCTTCTTGCATGGGTCACATGATCCCCAGACAGATTTCTGAATCTGACAATATAGGTGAGACAGAGGGTAAACAAAAAGCCAGCAGAACAGGGGCACTTTGTTCCATCCAAACCCAGAGAAGGGTGCTCAGGTCATTTGGTGGCACAGCTGTACTTCTATAACTATATATGTAATATAATACAATACATACAATTATTTTTTCTTTCCCATCAGTTTCATCCTCACCTTATCCCAAGGAACAGGATCCCAGTGAAAGGCTTTGGTCCTCTTTGCAGCTGGAGAGAGGCTGCAGGGCTGTGGGAAGGCAGGAGGGGCTGGTGGTACCTCTGCCCTGCTGGTGGCAAGTGGAGGAGATGGTGATGCTGGGGCAGCTTCCCCCTCTGCAGGCTTGGGCTGGGGGCTTGGAAACTTGGTCACGCTGCTCCTTGCAGAACTCACACCAAAGGGGAGATTCTTCTCCCTCTGTTCACTCACAGGTACAATAAATTCCTCATAATCAGCTTCGGGGGAGCTGCATCCCTGGGATCCCTCCTGGGGCAGGGATGCCCCCTGGCACAGCTGGCAGTACCTCTCTAGGAGAGACACCCACTCATTCTGGAGCCTCCCAACCTCCTCTGGCCTGCTGTTTTGGACAGTAAATGGGATTCGAAACCTGAAATGTAAGAACCCAAGGAAGTGTCAATAACAAGCTCTGATTTAAGCAGAATGATGCTCAGCAGCTTTACCTGTCAAAGGGGCCCAGTGCTGCTGACTGAGCTTTTCAGAGGTAATTGTTTACTTGCCTAAGGTTAGAGAGGGGAAGTTTTGCCATCTATTGACTTTGTGGTGCAGTTACCTCATAATTCCTCTTCTCCCCCGTGGGAAAAGGTGACCAACATGCTACACCTTGCTGTGCTTGTTGCACAGGCAGAACCTGCTCACACGTGTGTCCTGCCAAGCTCAACGTGCATCCCTTCCCTGGCTCCTGACACAACCAAACAAGTTGTTGTGGGCAGTAATTCAGTTTATTTTCTCAGTTCCACCACGTGGTACTTTTGATTCCTCCTCAAAATCCTCATCAGATCACAGCAGAGCAATGGGAGGTGAGATCTGTGTAATTCTGGTGGCCTCATTTCTCCAGTGTTATTATTTTATTCGGGGACATTGAGATCCTCTGTTGCTTGACCTTGTTTTCAGTACTTCTGCTTTAACACATTAATAATTACCAACGATACTTACAAATAATTGTGATCTTTGGTGTGAACTGAGAAGGTGCTGCATCCATTCTCCTTGCTGACACTCACATCCCCCCCTGACAAGTGGATTGTGCTTGTCCCAGGCTCTGCAGCCCCGTTCTTTCCTCCCACACCTATGCAACACAAAGTCAACTCTCCCTCACGTAGTTGCACCAAGTACCTGAGGGACAAAGAATGGAGACACAGTTCATTCTTCACTGACTACTTATTTACACAAGCCTTGCCTTTATTAAAGCACTTTCTAATGCCAATACATCTCCGCATTTTTACAGCATCTTCCATGGAACAGACAACAAGTATCAATACTAAAGCATAAAACCTACAGCATATTCTTATTATTTGAAGGCTTCTTATTCATCTGACACAGGAGTAAACTGTGACATAAAATCTGAACAGCCTGCCATGCCCAATGAGAGTTAAAACGAAGACCTGACCATGAACTGAAAATCACCCAAATCCTGCAAATATTTTAGCCACGTTCTGGCCCTCCCACTCCACCAATTCCTATTTGTTTGGGAAGGTGGATCTTTTGGACCATGAGCTTTGAAAGGAATCCACTCTGTGAGTGAGCAGTGCATCATCTAACAAGGCTGCAGAGTTCCTGTGTCTCCCAGGTTTTACTTTACAGCCACCAACCTATAAACAAGTCACCAAGATTAGTCCCCTGTCATAGAGCCCAATATCCCTCCCTCCTGGAAATGCTGTTACTCCACGGGAAGGAATTACTCATTTGGAAGGAAAGGCTCAGGGGCTTCCATCAGAAATGACTGCACCAAAATTTAGATAAAACCTATTTAAATGACATTTTAATCAGGGGAAAAAAATGGCCTGAACATGCACAGCTCCTATTCCAGCAGAATCTCCTGCTTCAGTCTCCCCTCTGGGATTCTGTTCTGCTGCTCATAACAAAGGTCCTCCAACCAAAAACAGGAGGGGCTTTACTGTGTGGGGAGTTTATTCTTATTTAAGGCTTTGTGTTCTCATTTTTCTTGAGGGTTTCTGCCTTTCTTTATCATTCTGACAGTTCTATCAAACCTCCTTTTTCCTGTGCTCTCTCTTCAAGGTGTGGCTAGTTGATTAAGGTGTTCTGTGAGGAATTTAAATAAGTTTAGCTGCTCCAGAAGAATTAAACATAAAATATAAACTGCATCTATTCCCACATAAACAGTCAAAGTGATAAGAATTGTTTAATGGAGCTGGCAGTTATATTGATCTCTCCTTTCTTTAAGGCAGGGACTTATAGTTTAATCGGATCTCCAGATGCTTCCACCATTATTTACTTTGCCAAAAAAATTAAAGAAAGAAAAGAAAAAGAAAGAGAGAGGATTAATATGAAGAAGAAAACAACAAGGGCTTTGCTTCACAAGATAAATAAAAAATGAATTTTTGTTTGTTAACAAACTTGTTGAGTGTTACAAGGTAACAAATCCTGTATACGTTAGGGGATGGTGTTTACAACACATACAGTGGCAGCCTTTTAAAAACAATAAGAATCGTTTTCTGTGAAGTTTGAAGTGTGTTAATTGCCCTGTGCAGATAGTTACAATGTTAAAGTTTGTTCATTAGCTTTTGCTAGGCAGACTTTTCCCCCCTCTCTTCCTCTCCTTTGACAGCAGAAACGATGCCCAGGTATTTTAGGAGCTGGCTCAGGGAAGGGGAACGGGGAGCAAACCCTGTCAAACCACCAGGGCTGCTCCTGTGATGGCTTAGGGGCTGAAATGGTTCGACAGTCCATTCCCTACTGACTAATGGTCCTTGCCTCCCAAACCACCGCCCCATCAGGACATCAAAGAAAATCCCACCACTAAAATCCCTCTGAGCATCATCATCCTTATATATTTGTGCCACTCTTGCACCCAGCAGGCTCTGGCACACACCAGAACTTTGCTTTGTTGGGTACCACAATTGGACTGAAAGTTAATGTTTCTCTCATGCAGAATTGCCATCTACCCTTTAACTTCTAAAATCAATTAGATAATTAACTTATTCTCAGCAGATTCAAATCTCAATGCAGTTATCAGGAATGTTAACAAAAGCCACAGCCCAGAGTTCATACTTCACCCATTCAGTGGCTGCAAGAGTGTTTTGCTGCAAGTCCAGCAGCCCTTCGTGGATCACATCACACTCTGCAGGTCTCCCCGAGCACGACTCCACTGGTCTCTTGCCTGAATTGCTCTGTAAAACTCTGCTCAGAAGGTATATTATCTGGATAAAAAATGGCAGCAGAGAGAGAATATTTTCCATGTTAGTTCTTTTGAATAAGACATCAACAGTTGGATTTTTCAAGTACAAAGGTGACAGACAACACTCTAAGCCACAGCCAAATGGGGAAAATAAAAAGTGCTTAGAAAGTTTCAATTAAGATTCAGCTGAGTTTTTTGCTTGTTTTCATATGCTCTCAGAAGGGAATTCAAGGTGTGCTTGCATCCACTTTCATATCATGTCTTGGGTTGACTTTGCATCTCCAGTGCTTGTGAACTGTGCCAAAATCCTCAAGCCAAAGTTTCTCTTGAACTCCCCTTCCCTTTGTTGTGTGCACAAACTCACATGGAATAAAGACATTCCTCCTGTTTGACTTGCACAACACACAGCATGAAAACCACTGGGCCCTGCTGGGTCCCCCCAGCACATCAGCTGTTATTTAGAGCAGTCTGGCTTTGGCATTGCAAAAACTTACCTTCCTTTTATCATCCAGAGACACAGCTTCCAGCTCATAGTCCTGCCTCCCATGAAACACGATGCTGAAGCGCCTCCTTTCAGTGTCTTCACAGGCTTTGACTTGAGAGAAGGGGAACTGTTTCTTAATAATTCCTTTCTCAATGTTAAAAATAGTCCTTGTGTTGAAATCAATCTGGAATAGAAAATTCTTCATTACTTCACTCAATTGCTTCTCATCATTGAAAGGCAAAGACAACATCCCAATATTACCATGCAAAGGCGTTTAGATAAAAGGCCAGTTTGGATTAAAAAGGATTAAAAATTGACATTACATCATCAAAATACTGTACAATATTTGTTTTAGCTACACAACAAACAGATATTCATTGTAGCTGTGCTTCCCTGTCTTTTTTGATGAATATGCATCAGTTTATCACTCTGAAATATTACTTCTTTTTCAATTCCCCTCATCTCACACAACCCAGTGTAGAAACATCCCCTGCAGCAGCAGTGGGAGCACAAACTGATGGCAGGGCCATCTCAGCAGAGATTCAATCACTCCTTCAGCCCTGCCCTGGTGCTGAAGTGCAGGGCAGGTGGTCAGAGCAGCAGCTTCTGTGCTGGGAAAAGAGGAGACTGTTGAGGGACTATTTTCTCCTATAAATATTCCTGGGTTTTGGTTTAGATCTCATTACCTTGTCCCTCCCAGATGGGTTGCTGAAACATAAGGTTTCTTTAAGCTGCCTCCTAAAATTATACAGCAACCTGAGCAGAATATGTTTCCATACATTGTTCCAAAAAGGGGGAATTTTTAAAGTTACCTGCAAGATCCGCTTCTGCCACCGGTAGTGTTTGTATTTGTAGATAATGAAGTTAAATTGTGATCCAGTTAACAAATCCTGGGAATCCTGAAAAACAGAACTGAAATCAGCAATGCATCCAGCTCTGGGCTAATGTTCTCAGGGAGAATCTCCCTCGGTGGGCAGTGTTCCAACAGCACTGGAGGCTTTGCAGAATTCCACATAGAATCCTCCTGGCCTTTGTCACCCATGCCAGTAGAGATGGAGAGGGACTGTTTTCAAGGGCCTGGAGTGACAGGACAAGGGGGAATGGCTTCACACTGACAGTAGGGTTAGATGGGATATTAGGAAAAAATTAATGACTGTGAGGGTGGTGAGTCACTGAAGAGAAGCTGAGGCTGTCCCAGCCCTGGAAGTGTCCAAGGCCAAGCTGGACAGTGCTTGGAGCAACCTGATCTAATAAAATGTGTCCCTGCCTCTGTTGCAGCACCTACATGGAATATCCATTACACAAGATGCAGATATGATCAGCCATCAGTACCTGCCCTATTTGGTTAGAAACTTGAGTGCTTGTGTTTGCTCAAGGTGGGATTGGATCTTTGGAAGCAATACAGACCTGCTCCTGGTTCTCATACTTCGAATATCTCACAAAATAGATCAGAGCAGTGACCTTACCTTTTCAGCATACACCTCTTTCTGTGCCAAATGCAAAGCCCCCTCGATGCTCACTTCTTTATTTTTCACCATGTTCATAATTTTGAGGATCTTTTCCTGGCTTAACTGGGGAAAGAAAAAATTCAATGACATGTTTTTAGAGACTTTTTTCACATGGCTGTGGAGGATACAGGGGGCTCATGACAGTTACAGCTCCAGTGCCTGCCATAAAATTACAATTTCATTCATATTTTATGTTCTATCGACAACCTGCCCAGCAAATACAATCTCCCTTTGAAACCTGGGGAAAGTCCACACGATATCAAATATACAGGGGTTGTTACAATTTTAGGGGATGGGGTGATACCATCTGGAGACAGAACTGCCAGAAGGAAACCTTTTGTAGTTAGAAAATCTGCAAGAAGCGAAACCAACAATTTTGCATGCTTGCCTATGTCTCACCCTGAGTGGGAAGCCCTGCACACAAGACAACATGAAAGAAAAATCAGGAGCACTTGAAATGTCCAGGGTGAAAAGGGGGCAAATTGCTGTGGGTAGCAGGAGGTGCAGCTGTCACAGGAACTCAGTGAACAAGCTGCTCTTACACTTCCCTTTTCTTGCACCAAAACAGCCTCTTGAGCTGCCAATAAACTCTCACACAAATTTCTGTCACTCTTCAGTGAGCCAGGTGGGCACTGCAATGGCAAACAGGAGTCAAGCAAAGAAGAGAGGCAAGAGGAGCCACCAGGGACGCAGAAGTACAGCTGCTACACCCCTGCTAAAGCTCTTGCACAGACTTTGGAGCAGGAATAAACAACTGTCCTTTGAGACAGACCAAAGAGCTCCCAGGTGTGACATCCAATTCCTCAACAGCAGCACAACTGGGAATTGGGAAGGAGTGTGTGGGTTTTACCACCAGAGCTCAGGAACTTGTGATGTTTTATGCAGCAGCTCCACTGCTCAATTAGCTACAACATCCAGTGTTCCCTTCCCCTGGAGAGCGACTCCACCACCAGCACAGGAGTTACTGCAGTAAAGTCTTTCTTCCAAATCATCCTGTTCCAACTCTTCCGGGTGGACATCCAGGCAAAGAGCTCACCGAGTCTGTCCAGGAGCAAGGGGAAGGGGCAGGAGGATTGGGAAGGAGCTGGAGCTGCCAGGGGATCTGTCCCTGCTTTGCCTACAGTTCTCCACAGACAGAGCAGCTCCTCTGCTGAACAGCCCAGCAGCACGAGATCCTCTCGGGATCACACAAGATCACCAAGGCTGGAAAAGCCCTCCAAGATCAGCAATTCCAACCTGTGACCAATGCCCACCCTGTCAACCAGACCAGAGCACTGAGTCTCTGTGCAAGGAGTGCCCAGTCATTCCTTGGACACCTCCAGGGATGTGTTTCTTGAGCACCTCCACCCATCCAAGCCCCACAGTGACCTGACATGAGTCTGCTGGGCCACATCAAAACAACCAGTGACACCACCGAGGACCAGTAGATCCACAGGTTCTCCCTTTTCCCAAGCCACACTCCACCACACACACTTCAGCCTACCAAATTTCTAACATCTCAACCAGCTTCTGATCAACAGGCAGCTGTTTTTTACAGCCCACAAATAAAACAGGGAGTAAAAGAAATATTTTGGTTTTAAAGCCTTGGAGTTTTCAATGCTAATGTAAAGGTAACTTATGGCACAGCTCCCAGCTGCAAACAGTAATGTGAGCAGAGAATGAAAGCAGCCTGATAATTCATTCCCTCTTGCAGAGGTTCCTACAATGACCCCCACGCTCAGGATTTGAATTTTAAGTGGCCATATATTTACAACCTCCCATGCACTCTATAGGATTAGATCTTAACAAGATAATTCCCCACGGAACAGGCTCTGGGCAAGTAAACAAGAATATGGGTATGTTTGAATTGAAAAATATAGTTTCCATAAGGCTGAGCTCTGCCAGCTTTGAAGTGCAAGATCCTATTTATTCAGGATAGCAGCTCCTGAGAGGAAAGGAAGGAATGTTTGGCTCTGTGAGGTCCTCAACTCTTCGTTCTCCTTACCTTCACCGAAGTCTCCTTTAGACTAGAACAAACCTCTGCCCAAGGCATGAAAACAACAGAGAACATCTCTTAATTTGCTAAATAATGTATGAAGAGAATGTTTACAATGGAGAAACAAATAATTCTGTGAATTTCAAACTCAGGGAGGTGAGTCAGGAACTCACACCACTGACAGAGCCCATTCCCCAAGAGCACAAAAAGGCAGGTTCCTTTTAACAGCACCCTCTGCTTTTACTGCCTCTGTTAACTCTCTTTCTCTGCACATCTGTAACAGGGAGGGAAACATTTCAAAGGACAAGAGAGGCAAGAAAGGCACTTTTCAGCTTAGGAGAACTGTCAAAATTATTTGTCACAAATCTCTCTGGCTCACTTAGGTTTTTGACAGCCACCTATGGTATTTTCACTTGCAAACAAGACTTGAGTAACAGATCCTGACCTTTATCGTTTTGTATCTGCAGGGCTTTTCTCTCAGCACGACACAGTTTTTGTGGTGTTCATTCCTGTGTTTGTTTTGGTTATGTTTTTTCTTAGAAAGAAAAAAAATGTCCTATTTCCCACCGAAATGCCACTAAGTCAGTCTGTGCTGTGTTGCCTAATAGAATGTGACTGGGGCACTCAAACAGAATGCTTTTATACAAGGCTGGATCACAAAACTCAGAAAAAAATGCAGTGTTTCTATTATAAAGCAGGTCCATTAAGGAAATACATGAGATTGTGTTAATAATGCATCCATTCACCTGCCAGGTTAGAGCAGCTTGTTTAATGCAGATTAAATTTTCATCACCCACCCAAAAATTCAGCCCAGCCACGCAAATGATTCGAAAGAAAAACCAAGGCTCACAATTGAAGGAAGAGTGTGGGGCTCCAGACATTCTCTGGAAGGAGAGGTGAGGTTTTTATATTTTTGCCTTAGACATGGTATAAAGTTGTGTTCAGTGGGGAGACAGGAGATTTCTGGCTTGTTCTTGGGCAGCTGCCAGCACAGCACTGCCCATGAGCCCATCCAGGGCTCCCTGCCCTCCCCATTTCCCCAGCCCAGCCTCACAGGAACCCCTCAGAGGACCCTCTGGAAGGATTGGCATGATGGAATTATCACTGCCATGACTTCAGAAAGGTCCCCTGACCTTCTTGAGCCTAAATGAGGAAAAAAGGGTTAAAGCCACATCATCTGAGCCATTCCCAGCTGATTGAGAGAGGCAGTGGAAGGCACACAGGACATGGGTAACTGCTCAAGGATAAGCCAGCCCATGTGTCCCTTCTGTCTCATCTTTGTGACTCCTGGTTCACACCCCCAGGTGGCCACAGGATGGCTGTGACTGCTGGGCACCCACTTGAGGTACCTGACCTTCTCCAGGGGGCCATTCAACCTGCCTTCTTATCTGACAACCCTTTCCCTTCACTGCCTGCAGAGGAATTGGAGCTAAGTGGCTTTTACTCATCTTATTTTTATTCTGTGGACCCTCCTTCCCAAATCATCGTAAAATGACAGCAGCCTAATGCCAAACTGCTCCTGGAACGTGAGCTCTGCACCCATGGAGATGGAGAGCAGGAGCCCTGGCTGTCAGTCAGTCAGTCCTGCACGTGTTCCCCATCACTACAAACTGGCACAGCTCACCGAGACACCAGCTCAGCTCTGCTTAGGGGATCACAGCTAATCTGCACCAGCTCGAGCATTTCCTGTGACAACAAAACCAAGCCAGGCAGAAATCCTGCTCCCTGTACAAATGAGGAGTGATTTTTATTCAGGTCTAGTGAAGCTTTTCGCTGTTAAGCATTCCTTACACTTGTCCTTATTAAGCATTAAGAGTGTAGAACATCCTCATGAAGGAGAAAAGGCACAGCAGCTCCTGCCTGTGCAGGGCCCAGCAGGGAAGGCTGGGCTGGCAGAGCCTGTTCCTCACCCTCTCTGCTCCACAGCATCTCCCTTTTGGGGTCAGGGCTCCAAGGGGGCTCAATCCAAGAAGGAAAGGTCAAATAGTGGCTCCATGTTGCATTACAGAGATCTCAGGAGCTTCTGGGCAGAACTCTATAATAATGTTCTATGCTTTTAGCTACAGCAATTAAAATTATCCAGGATGATAAGAACTATTGAGGATTATCATATTTGCTTATTAGCATGATAGTCAAATTAATCTCAGACTATTTAACTACAACATCTAATCATTTTGGAGAAAAACATGCATCTTTCTGCTCACAGGCTTTACAATCTCCTCTAATATCTTGCAAAAGAAAGATTCATATCAAGCAAGACTCAGGCTGCTCAAATGATTAAATGGGGAACAAAACTCATTTCATTATACCCCAGGTTTATTAGATCATATTAGTTAACACCTGCTAAGCAAAAACTATGGAGTGCAGCACAGAGAAGGCAACACTGATTTCATGCACATTTAGCTGAGGATCCAGGGTCCTCATGAATTTTACATTAATTAGGTGGAACATTTAATGAACAAACCTTTCATTATGTTCTAATCAAACCACGACAGAGCTTGTGGAAAATCCCCAGTGAGCATCCACCTGCTCATGTATCATTTCTGACCTAACTTAGCCTTTTCCCCATGATTCTGGTTTGTTAATAAACCATCCCAGCAAAATATTTAGGTGAAAAGGGGGCATTTCTCCTTATCAAACTCCTCCTAAATTCCAGCAGATTTAGCAAAGTACTATCCTTGTCTGTATAAATGTTTCTGTTGTGTTCTGAATGCTTGCCTATAATGGACACTACACTTTCCTAACAGGGTTAGATTCCTCAGGATCAGTTCTCCAGACTTCTATTTAAGGTGAGTTTTAAAGTCCTTTCTTAAACTCAGGAAATAATTTCAGTTCAAAAAAAGGTTGGCAATATTCATCGTTCTGGACAACCAAGGCATCAGAAGCCCCAAGAGATCAGCAGAGCATCATTTCTGATTTGTGGTCTGCCAAGACCAGCCCATCTCAGAGGGTACAAGAGCTGCTCCCACAAGGCTGGCTACATGTTCATGAATATACATCTCAGAAGATATGGGATCATTTGGCCTTATTTAAATGGAATTGATCCCTTGGTAAGTATACAGTGGAAAATCTGCTTTAAACTATCCTGGAAAAGATGAGGGAGATAAAAAGAAGAAAAAATGGGGAAAAAAATCCATCACCTAAGAGAGATGGCCTTTAACAAAAAGTCTAATGAAAATTGTAGGGGAAAGCCATGGGGAAAAGTAGTTTAAAATAGTCGATTAAAGTAAGGCAGGGTGGAAAGCAAAAGGTCTGCCAGCCATTCCACCTTGCACCTTGATCTTCCCAGCTCTCAGAAGATTCACATGAAAAACCTCAGGCAGACATACAGTCGAGTTTTAAAAGGAGTCCACAAAAAGTTTAAAGCACACATTTTGCTCAGGCCCAGTTTAACTCTGCAATATTTTGGTGATTGTACAACCTGAGCTTTGTGCCTGAGCTTTGCTGCAGCCCTGGGGGAGAGGAGGAGAGCAAGAAGTGGCACCATCTGGTTGTGGTTTCCTGTTTGCAGCCTCTCATTCATGAAAGCCCTTTCTGGTAGCAAACATTTGGTTATTTCCACATCTGTGCTGCCCTCTCGACCTCCCCAGCACTACCTGAGGTAAGAAATAACGATTCATCAGCTGCCACTCGTGCCTGTGTGCTCATGCCAGGCAATAAACACACAGGCTGCAGACAGCAGAGAAAGGGAAAACACTCCCAGGCTGGATTTGTGCCTTCCCAACACCTCTGGCACCCACAGCTTCTCCAAATGGATCCAGCACCTTGTTACATTGAACAGAGCCAGATGGGACCTGCAATTTTGGAGCACTTGAGGTGCAGCAATGACTGTGTCAGACTCCAGGAGTGGGTCTCACACAGGAGCCTCCCAAGGCCAGAGAAGTGGGTGTTGTGTGGAGGTGACCAGAGGCAGCCTGTCCCTTTGCCCTCTTTGACAAACCAAAGAGCCATGAAGAGGTTTCTCCCCTCAGCTGCTCTGGGTTTGTTCAAAGCCTTGCCAAGGAAACCTGTCCCAGGGATGTCTCATGCTCAGGGAAGAAGGGCAGTGATGCAGTCAGGGCTGGATCCTCCCCAGCCACCACCCCGGATAACTCAGAGCCTCCATCACCTTCTCAGCCCACCAGCAACACAATCATCCCTGTTCCTTCCAAATTGCCCTTCACTCCAGGTCACACATCAGGGACCCTCTGCCAATACATCCCCATCAGCTGTCTTGGTTAGAGAGGGAGTTTTGCACTACTCAGTGCACATAAGAGATTTCCAAACACCCAAGTATTGAAAGAAGCTGAGTGCTACGAGACTCTGTGTCTGGCAGGCACTGAGACAGATCCAGTGGTGCTGCAAGCTGATGGATATTCAATTCTGGCATATCAACCACCTCAGATTCCAGTATGATTGTCAAAAGACTGCTTTTGCCTATAATATAAACCACTTTTTTCTCCCCTCCAATTACCTTATGGAAATTTTTAACACAGATAATATAGAGTATTAATAAATCCTCTCCAGCCCAACAACAGAAAGAGTGATTTTATCTTTGCCCCTCTCTTTGTATCAGGAAAACCTCGCACATTTCAACTTTCTTAAGAATAAAGCACAGAAAAATGTTCTCATACACATCATCTGCACACACTTTCTGATACATTCGACCAGTCTGAGCTCCCATCACATAATAATCAATTACATCAAACAATCTACTGCAAGTTCCTTACCAATAAAGTACAAAGTCATTCTCAGGTTCCGAAATGCCTCCTCCAGTTACACACAACAAATAGCACTTTCACACAAGCCATAACACTTTCTGCCTTTACCTGTGAAAAAGTGTCTGGTGTTCTTGTATTATCCATGTCTCTGAAAATTCTATTTGTTTCATCAGTGTCCTACAGGGCTGCAAAGTGCAGTTCACTCATGAATCACACCTGCTTTCCCACAGCACGCTGCTCCTTCACCCTCTCTGCTTCTCTCTCTTATGAAATCTTGCAGCCAATGGCTTTTATTAAATGTTACTTCCTTTTATGCTGAGAACTGAAAGAAACAATAATGATGCTTTGCTTCCTTATGGCAGCTCTGTGAAAAGACAAAAAAAATGTAGAAGTTGTTTGTTTGTTTTTCCTGAACTGATATTTATATTCTGATGACTTCCTGAAATCACCAAGCCATGAATACTAAAATTATGATTTATTACTGTACATTGGGTCTATTTGAACACCCAACATGTTAGTTACCCAAACAAATTTCATGCTAAATGTAATGAAGTTTGCCTGAGGAACTACAAAGAGAGTGCTCAGTTTTCCCAGCAGTGTTTTTATGCACAGCAACAATTTTTAATGCGCCTTCAAACTCCAGCATGAATATGTGCATACTGGATGAAAGCACAGAGGCACCTGCAGCTTAATGTACAAGTTTCCTGTAAAGATAAAGAGCATTTTAATCTTTGCCTTTGCTATCTGTACTGGAGCACAGAGTCTAATGATTAGAAGAAGGAGTTAGCAGTAAGACATTCCTGAAATCTCACCCTGGCTATGACAAAAATTGTTCACCAGCTACAGGGAAAACACACCTGAGTTTCTCCACTGCTCTCTGGCAATTTCCATTACATCACAAAACCATTGACATCAATTTGGAGACAAAAAGTTCTGAACAGACATGGCTGGAAGATGGTCTCTTCAGATTTTGAAGTTTCTCCTGCTCCAAACAGAGGCAAAAGGGAAAATCAGAAGCTGTGAAGTATCTCCTGCAAAGCACAGTCTTTAAGAAGGGAGAGGAACTGAAACATTTGGGTTTGATGAGAGGTCTCTCCCCTCTGCAGGTCTAGGGGCAGGTTTTTAATAGAACCACAGGAAGTTAAGAAGTTCAGTGCAGAAGAGGTGCCAGTGGAGCAGCCTGGGCTGAGGGTGGTCCCTGGCTCAGCCCAGCACACCCAAGGGGATAAACCCCCCCTGCCCTTTCAGCTGATGTAGTTATGGAGCCCTCAGTGAGGAGCTGGATGGATTCACCTGCCAGAAGAGGCAGATTGGGGTTGGAAGGCAGAGACAAGCCAAGGAGAACATCCTGGTGCAGAGCTGGCCAGCACACCCAGTTTGTAGCAGGTCCTCAACATCCCAGGCAGAGCTGAAAGGACCCTCAGAGCAGCTTTGGCAGCCCCACAGTCAAGAGCCCTTAAACTCAAACTCACTGGACACTGATGGACCCAAGAGAGACCCCAAGAGCAGATAGGTGGGAAAGAAGGGATTAGGAATTAATTCTCTCAGATTGCTTAAGGCAATAGAAATTAAATGGAAGGTCAATATATGCTAATATAAACAGGTTTTAATCCTTTGAACTGATTAAAAGGGAGTCCTATTCTTTGGAAGAACATTAACACAGGCCAATAATGTAACAGGGCCTGACTGAGCCCAGATCTTTTGTAGAAATATTTAATAAAAGATTGTCTCTCAATGCTGACTATTCAATGTCCAGCACAAGAGGATGGAAATTTTTCACTAAACTGGAAAAAGAACTCATGAGAAATATGTTATTTTGACAGCTATCTTAAGTCATTTGGTTAAAATAAAATAGCAACTCTTTCAGCAGAATCAAATTTCCAGTACTGGCCTATTCCCCCTTAGAGTCCTCAGCCCTTGAAGGACTATGATTTTCTTTTTAAATTAAACAATGCCAAGGACCTTCTTTCTGTGATGTGACTGTAGCAGCACAGAACATTTCAGAAGGGAAATGACAGGTTTCTTTTATAAAGGTTCTACAGAAGTATTAGATGCTTTTTCCCCCTCCACTGCCTCCTGAACAGCACGTTCTGCCAGCCCACAAGGTCTGAGGGAAAGCATTTAATCAAAATAGAGCTCAATTGCTACTCTTAGAGCAAACATTTTCAATTAATCTGAAGTCATTAATTACACCCTCCTTTAATAAAGGCCGGGGTGTAATTTTCTTTTTCCCCCCTCTCAGTTAATCGATCCAAACATCTCCCAGAATTGTGCTCTGCTCAAACAGCCCATCATGCTCAGCAGCCACAGCCCCTGAGCTGGACCCAGTGCCACCCATGGCCCCCTCCTGACCTGCTGTCATGTGGTCACAGGGTGGTTTGGGTTGGAAAGGACCTTAAAGACCATCCCATCCCAGCCCCTGCCATGGGCAGGGACACCTTCTACCAGCCCAGGTTGCTCCAAGCCCTGCCCAACCTTGGACACTTCCAGGGCTGGGGCAGCCACAGCTTCTCTGGGCAACCTGTACTAGGGCAGATTTTCTTCCCAATGTCTAATCTAAACCTCTCCTCTTTCAGTTTAAAGCCATTCCAGTTTGTCCTGTCTTCCAGGCCCTTGGAAATTGTCTCTCTCCACCCTTCTTGTAGCTCCCTGAGGCATTGGAAGGTCCCAATCAGGTCACCCCAAAACTTCTCTTCTCCAGCAATCCCAATTCCCTCAGCCTTATGGGTTTTAGGCTAAAAAGACTGACATGTCTCAGATTTACTAAGAGAGATTCTCCACACCTTTGTCCCAACTCCCTTCCAGCCAGCCAGGGTGAACCTCTGTGCCAGCTCCTGGTTTGTGTTATCTCCCAGCCCTGGGAGTGACTTCATGGGCCAGAAATTAGGGACTTCCCTACCTGTTTTCTGAAATGCTAAACCCCTGGGAGTTTTCCAATGGCATATTGTGGCTAATCCTGTGTGAACTCATTGCTTTGTGCTTTTTGTGGAAGTTAAAGCAAAAAAAGTGTGATGATTAGGATGTTTTTAATCAACTGAAATGCATGTTTAAAGGGCAAAAAGCAAAAAATGTTTGTGTGCCTTTCAATTTATTAAAGAATTTTCCTAAATGTTTTATACCTGAGAAAAGGACATCATGAAATAAGTTATTTCAGGTTAAAAAATGAGAGCTGAATGAAATGATTCTTTAAATAAATAAATAAAGCATTAACTTCATAGAAACATTTTTGCCTCTCATTCAAGCATGAACGTTCCAGCAGGGCTGGAATGCTCTCACAAAGTATTTTAGAGTGGAAAAAACAAAGCCTTTCTCTGAAAACTTGTTTCACCTGAAAATTACTGCCTAAACCTTTTTCATAAAAGGGTTCTTTCTGTTTCCCATGGAATGGTGCTGGAAAACAGAGGAAGGCAGAGCTCCTCGTGACCCCATCACATGAAGGGGGGTTGACCTTGTACCACCAACATGCCAAGGGTGCTGACCAGCAGAAAGGGACTGGGGAGACAAGCTGGGGGTAAATCAGGAGAAAAGAACTGGGGGAAAACAGATGAGTAACAGAAGAGATAACAGTTTGTTTTCCTAACAGAAGAAGAAAAAGCTGGAAGGACCAGCAGGGGTAGAGCATCCAGTCCCAAAGGAACCACATTGCAATTGTATCATTTCTTAGACCAGCTTAATCAAGGAACTGACAGATATTGGATAATAAATGTCCTCACATTAAGGGTTGGCATGAGAAAGGACTTACATGTGCTGCTCAGGGACCAAATGAGAGGCTGTGCCTTGAGCTGCAAAGCTGAAAGAGAGAAACAAACCTTTCAGCTCAGCCTGGACCTCACAGGGACAGGGGACACCAGGCTGGGACACTCCTGGGGGCACAGGGGACCTGTAGAGATAACATCTCTAAGGAGGTTAGGCTTGTTCTTTACATTAAATCTTTATGGTCCTTAGCTGGCTAAGCACTGGCATCCCTTCATGCTTCCTTCCTTCCTCCTGCCATGGAAATTTCCTGGTTTAGGGAGCTCACAGTAATTTTAGTTGCTATTTTAAAGCTCCCAAGTTGGCACCCCTGGAAGCTGACACCCTTCCTTTGCCACATGAGCCCTGTGCCTTCTCTGAGGGCAGTGATGCCAAAAAACAGAGCTGGGAACCACTAATGGGACAAGGGATGAGAGAGGAGTGATGAGCCTGGTCCTTCTCACACCTCTGAGTGATAACTGTCTTCCATCACAGTTGTTTTTCATGAGACAGAGCACATTTGGGGCTAAATGGCAGGGATTATTTAGATTTTCAGGATGAACAGAGCCTTTGCTTTGTTGAAATCACTCAAGTCTGTCTCAAGGAAGAAGCCAAGAAGTACAAAAATAGAAACCCCTAGCAATTCAAAAGGGATTATTAAATCAGATAAATCCCTTCCAAATCACCTCTGCTTGTTAACAAAGTTCAGTATTTTGAGGCAAAGGTGATTTTTGGGCCGAAATGGACTCCCTCATCATTTCCCACGATGGATAACGTGACAGGATCTGAACAAATCTGAAACACCAACCAAACACCCAGGTTGGAAACTGTTCCAGGGCCTTTGCTGTTCCCCCAGGGGTTATCTAGCACAGAAATTGAGGGTAGTGCAAATTCTATCTATTTCGACTTGCCCTCATTTTGATTCTGGTTTTAAGCAAGAAAAATATTGATGCCCAACAGTTTATGCTCCACACACTGGGAGATCCCCAGTGCATGAAGTGCAAGGGGGGGCAAAGGGTGGGCGTGAACAGAAGTAATTTAAAATTAAAACCTCTGACAAGCTAGTGAGTCTGTGAAACTAAATTCAGGTCGAGGGTGACATCTAGTGATGCTCAGCACACCATCCTCTCATAAATTCTGTCTTTTTGCAGCATTGTCACCTATTAATCCTTCCCAAGGGACACACCTTCACCCAACGTAGCTTGTTCTAGGTCTCTGCAAATTTTACCTTAAACTGGAAGCAGAAACAATGTATTCCCATATGAAAAAATAAGTTTATATTCAACTATTCCTGTTGAAAACACACTCGAGTCCAAAACCTGCTCCAGCCTTTCCTGGCAGGGTCAAGAGTCACAATTTCACCTTATTTTTATTCTTTAGTCTGTAGATGTGACTATGAAATAAAGCCCAAGGGAGAGAGAAGGAAGCTGGGAGGGAATTCAATGCATCCATTTTGAGTGAATAAGGGGAGAATCCAGAAAAGGAAAAAATAAAGTAGGAACCAGGAGGCAGAGATAGCGTATCTAATTAAAAGGAAGTTGGTACACAATGCCTTGATGGAGGTGTCATTTTTTGGCTTCTTTTATAAAAACAAATATTCTTTTCTCATTCTTCACTTTTTTTTCACAATACATGTGTGAAGCACAGAGGCAGCTTGATATATAAATAAAGGAGATCATTAATTAGCAGTGAGCTCTTAGTCCTTGCTCTGTGAATTGGTAACGCACAAACTACTGAGCAGCTGAATTTTGAACAACAAAATGTTTCCAGAAGTTCCAGCCTTTGATAGGGGTTCATTGTCACCATCAAGGAGAGAAAAGGAACAACCTACAGGTTTCTAAAAATAACAATTCTTCATCTACCTGAGCAATTTCCTTTGAACTTCCCACTGTGTGCAGCCAACTAATCAAGGAAAGCAAAGAATCACCGAATGCTTTGGGTCCTGCTGGGGGCAGGGACATCTCCCACCAGCCCAGGTTGCTCCAAGCCCTGTCCAAACCTGGCAGCACAGAGGGAAAATCACTCACCTGAAAGGGATGAGCCAACCCTGACAAGGAGAGCTTTGTAAAACTGGGATGAAATAACAAAGCCAAGCAGTGAAAAGCTCCTCTTGAGTTCAGCCAAAGCTTGATGGCCTTTTGGCACCACGGCTCCCCCAATTCTCCTGCAGCCTGGGCCTTAGAGGCAAGAAAGCTTTGCAGAACCTGCTGCCACTCCATCAATTCATATTTTAATTCCTTTTTACAAGTGCTTAAAGCAGATTTCATGCAAAAGTCTCGTCCTCTGCATACCTCTGGTGGCCTCGCCTTGTTAACACTGATGCTGCATCCACTGACACCCCCAAAAGTTAAGGAAGTTAAAACCACATTATTCCAAGGTAAAAAGTAAATGACAGCTCTACATCTCCTCCTCTGTGACACAAGATGGCACCAGACACTACCTTAATGTCAGGCTATCAAAGCAGTGCAGAACTGAGGAGCCACAAACGTGGGTTTAAATGAGACAGAAGGTGACAAACTCATCAGTGACAGTGTCCAGGGTGTCCACCAGCTCCTGGCAATGGCTGGGGCTCAGCAGGGGCAAACTGGGAGTGCTGAAAGGTTTGAAACAGCAAGAATTTGGCTGTGGAATCCAAGAGAGAGCTAAAGAAACCCTGAGAGCAACTTGGTCCCTCTTCTGAAGGCTGTGAAACAACTGCAGCATCCTTCAGTGAGGCACAGAGTGGGGCAGAGGATTTGGGGTCCTCCAACCTCCTGGATGGTCTTTTTATCCTGGAAAGAGCTCTATGACAAAAGGATGCCTCTTCTCCCACAACCTCCTTTTGAACCTTTCATCAATCAAAACCGATATTTTGGGTTTGACAGAAGCAAATGTTAAAAAAGATGATTCCAGCTGCCTCTTCACCTCCCCCCATTGCACTGTGGCCTTGGCCCCACAGACTGGGACAGCTCCAGCACAGCCCCCTGCTCTGTTTGCAGCCTTGGGCAGCAGGTGCAGGGTAAGGAGAAAGCACAAGGGTTCTCTCCCCACTCTGTGTCCCAGGCAAGGGGTGCTGCTGGCTGAAGCTGCACCTGCAGATGTGATGTGTGCCCAAGCTTCAGTCAAGAGTGTTGCAAACCCAAATCCTCCCCCTTTATACATCCAGTGGCGAGTTCAAAGCTCAAGCAAGGCAGTGAATCACCAAAACTTGAACAAGCACATTGCAAAGCCATCCTTTCTGAAGAGGGGGATGTGATATCCATACCCAGCAAACACAGGGCTGTGTTCAGATGTTGCCTTGGGAAGGCATTGAAGAAGCTGCTGCTCAAACGAGGAAATCCTTCGAAATAAAACTTGCCTTCGAGCAGCCCCTTTTGGCACAGTGTCTGAAAGAGCATCACCAAGAGAAGAGGCCTGAGGGCACAGCCCTGGGCAGCAGCAGCAACAAAACACTGAAATGGGCTAAATCAAGCCCTGGCAATTTTCCCTGCAGGAGTTATTCATCACAGTCCCCTATTTTGCAATGTAGGAAGCACTCAGCTGCACTCTCCTCTGAATTACCAGCCAGAGCTGCTATTAGGAAAGCTTAGCCACCAATGTTTGCCAGTGGCAGGTTGTTACTAAGAGCTTTTTGACATTCCAGGCTCGGTGTCAGTGAGTTGTTCATCATTGGGCTATTTGCTAAGCAATGGAGAGAGCTGGGGGACATCTGCAGGGCTTGGCTGTGTTCAGTCATCACCTCCCACTTCAGAGCAGATTGAAGGAAGAGATTGCAAGAAAAACACCTGACCAGCTAGAGAGCAGAAAACATGATGCTCAGACTCCCAGACAATGAGTTCCTGGTCTGCTTTTCATGGAGTGAGAAAGGAGAATCATATCTGGGGAGAAAAAGTGTCTGGTAATTAAGATACAGGAATGAGGCATCCAATCTCAGATCTCCACTGCAAAATGGCAAAAACAGTATTTTATGCTCTGACATTTAATTAGCCAGCGAAGGAACAAAAACCCAGCAGGCAGGAGGTGAATTTATAGCAGTGACAGATCTCTGGACACCCTGTTAGCAGAGAGTCTCTCCAAACCTTCCACCCAAGCTGGCATGGCTTGCAGGAGGAAAGGCAGCAGTGGCTCACAAAGAAAATCCTTAGCAATATTAGCCCTGTATGTTGTTAATAGATTGTATTTCTTCACACTTATTATGTGACCATCCCTTTCCAGGCAGAAATTCCTCCTGCCACTCTCTGGTCTGGGGGTGGCTGGTGACTGGCACTGCAAACAGTCCAGCAGTGCCACGTAAGAAGTGGCACCACCAGGGGTGGAAAAGCTTCAATTTTCTGGTTGTGGGATTTTTTTTCTGTGCCTCTTGTAGGAGTATTTTGCCTGGAAGGAAGCAACGCTGGACTGCAAGTACAGCAACACCCTGAGACACTAAGAATCAGCAGAACAATTTGTCTCCATATCCATCCACCCACAGCATGTGACAGCTCAGGAAAATCACCCTGAAGGCTTGCCAGTCTGCCAAGCCTTACAGTTCTCTGTAGGGCCAGCAGGGAGGTCAGGCAGCAGCATCAGGCTTTAAAAGGCCAAATGCATCTGCTGCTCAGCCCCAGCCCCAGAGGGCAATGAGATTTACAAAGAGCTTCCCGGGAGATGAGGAAGATATCCCAGGGATTTTTGGCACTGATGACGCTGAAGAGTGGGAGGCAGCTGGCTCAATCAAGCCTGCTTGTCCTTCCCTCTGGAAATGAGAGAACAAAACTGATACTGAGTATTATTCCTCTAAAGCACTTAAAATCTCTTGAATATGACAAAGCACCTGCAGGTGCTGGTAAGTGGTTTGCAATCAGGTTTGTTTTGTCTCCTTTTTACCCAGGGATGAGAGGGAAGATTGTAGATAATGTCCAAAAGTGGAGTCTGTTTAAATTAACCTGTTAACTGGATGAAATCATAGAAATATTCATCTGAGAGCCATCTCATCACAATCAGGATCCCATGTCCCTTCTCCTCACTAATCACCAAGCTTGCCAGGCTGCTCCTCCCTGGGGCTGGAGCCAGGGTTGAAGGAAAATCCTAAACAATACAAATTCCTAGTGCTTGGCTTCTGCAGGGTTTCAGCTGGTTGTTCAAGTGAGGATCTGCTCTTCCAGTCTGGAAGTCTCTCCTAGCAATCCTCTACACACACATGTAACTTCCAGTGGCCTCAGCTGGTGACAGATCTTGTCTCAGGCCATGGAGAGCCTCAGACTATAAAATAATGTTATAGCTATGACTGGGGGGTATGAACTACAACTTCTCAAAGGAACATTGAAATCTTTTCAGTATTGCATCTGATACCTGATGTTGTAAATGATTCTGTGGTTTGTGGCTCTGACACTACTAAAAATGCTCTTTAAAAAGCTGTTACCACAAGACATTGAAGAAAACCAGCATTTCGGTAGACAACACTTAATCACCTGAGTGTTTACACCAGTTGCATCCCATGCCACATTCTTGTGAGGCTCCTACTTCCAGGTTTTTTGGAGTTTCATCATCTCCAAAACATTACAAACTGCATTTCTGCTATTTGCTATAACTAGTGAGACCTCCATGTTTTCAGTGAAAAATAGTAAATGGGTTTTTTTCCTTGAACTAAGTCAATACTCAAGCAATCCACGATCTAAAGGTCATTTGGTGAATCAGAAGTTTGATTTATTGCATTTGTTGATTTTGTATTATCAAAGGCTTAAACTCCCCTAAGGCAGCTCTTGAGTTCTGACCATCTCTGCAGGTCAGCAGAGAGCTGAGCAACCATCAGGAAGTGCCCAGGGGATGAACTCAAGCAACGTGTTTCCAGATAGTCCAAATCAAAGCCTGGAATGGAATGGCCACTCCAGAAATGTGCCCAGAATTCAAAACCAGCATGCTTTGCTTAGATTAAACATTTAATCTGTTAAATCCTCTCCTACAAAGAATAAAACAGGAGAGGTCTTTAAGAGATTTTCATTTGCTACTTTGGCTACTTGGAACTACAAGGTAGTATGAATTACCTCCTGCATGGGAGCAACCACGAGTTTGTTATCCCCTATTCCTTCAAAATTCCCAATTTTATCTGCCACTAACTGTTGTTGAAACAGAGTGAAAATAAAGGGAAGTGATATGCATTTATCAGCCATCATCAGCTTAATCTCACATCAAGCATTAAACAAGATTTTTCATTCAACAACCTCACAAGGGAATTTTCTGAGAAAGCTCCATTATCTGCATTTACCAGTAAATGTTACTTTCACTTTACACTTCCCTGAAGATTAAATAGTTTCACTAGTGAAGAAACAACACTAAAAAAAAAATAGAGGAAGTCTTACAATATTAACAGCTCTGTAAAACATGACAGAAGGTTTTACCCAGGAAAATTGGTCATTTCTGCTAGTAGCTAAAACAGCTCAATCTTTGTCTTTGCCTTCATCACAGCCAATATTTCATAAACTGTGCTGGCATTCCCTTATTTACAGCTTTTTATTTCCCTTAGGGAGTTATTTTAGGGAAGAACATGAACAAAAGCATCCTCAGTGAGAGCCATCCCAATAATCCCCACATTTAACCTATTTCTTCTATGTGAGTTTGGGATGGGTTGTCCTGACCTTTTGTTTAAGGGCTCTGATGATTCTTCCAAGGATCCATCTCCTTGAAATGAAGCACACACAACTTTCAGTACCAACCTTACAGATTCCTGAATTAGATAATAATTGTAAGTTTGGAAGCCTCAGATAGCAGAGAACAGCCCTGGCCTTGTTAGATAAGCAAAGTGCATGAGAGGATGTTGGTGAAGAAATGGTTTGCTGGTTCCCAGAGCCCTGAAAGTACAGGGCAAACCCCTGACAAATCCAGCCTTGTGCTGATGAGATATGAAAAGATAAAGTGTCTCATCTTTTCAGGTGAAAAAAAGGCAATGGAAATAGATCTTGCACATCCCTGGCAGGAGCTCTAATCAGCAGCTCAGAATATAGAATGGCAAAGATCCATTTTGCTCTGAGCTCACTCTAAAAGGAGGAAGCCACTGCTAAATGTTGTCAGATCAGGGCACAAGTGCAATGGGGTGAGGACAGAGCTGTGGGTGTCTGTCCTGCTGCCTTGCAGGTCCCAGGCAGGTTTGGGCAGAGATCTGAACATGTCAGGGGAGGCACCAGGGGGATGGGACACCTCTCCTATGGGGAAAGGCTGAGAGAATTGGGTTATTCAGCCTGGAGAAGAGAAGCTTTGGGGTGACAGAATTGTGGCCTCCCAGTGCCTGAAGGAGCTGCAAGATGGAGAGACAATTTCCAAGGATCTGCAGTGACAGGACAAGGGGAATGGCTTCAAACTGCGAGAGGGCAGGGTTAGATGGGATATTGGGAAGGAATTCTGGGCTGGGAGGGTTGGCAGGCTCTGGCACAAGTTGCACAGCTACTGTCAGACAAACATGACCTGAAGAGCCACAGAGAGGAGGTGACAGCTGTGCAGCAACCACAGGCACAGCAACCAAGGACTCCTTTCATTCAGCACACTCCAGGATTAAAAGGTAACGCCGGGATTTTCAACAGTGAGTTTGTTTTTTGAGTCCAAGGACTAAACAAGAGCCCAGCTGAAACAAGGACACTGCTCTTGGTGTCAAATAAATGTGCTCTGACAATGCTTGGAGAGCAGGCTGTGAACAGGAACGTTAGTCATGGGCTGCAGAGCCCAAGACAAAAGGTGAGAAAGGTATTTTAGTCACCAATTTAAAATAGATGATACTTTATGTACTTTAACCAATTTGCAAGGAAACTTTCAGAAGTACCATGAGCTTACTGACTCACCATGGTCCTGCAAAGCCCAGAGATCCAAAACCTTGGCTAAAGGTGTCATTCAACATGCTCAAGCTCCATCGTGGGTCTGCCTTACAGCAGCCCTGAGACACCCAGGCCGTGGGTAACGAGGGGCAAAGAGCTATACAAGGGCAAAACTGGGGCAGTACATGCAGGCATCTCACACTCCAATCTGCTCTTCACCAGGTCCTGCTGAAGGAAGAACCTAAGTCCAATTATCATTTCATTTTATACAGCCTGGATTGCAGCAATTGCCAAGGCTCTGCTCCCCTACCCGAGACAAGTGGACTTCACTGTCACAGAGACTGAGGATATAAATATGTAAGATCATTTCAGTGCATTTGAGTAATTTGCCACTCCTCAGGTGCAACAAAGCAATTGCCAGGCCACAAACCCAGTGCCAGACCGTGGTGGGTGTGGGAGCAACCTGCCACTGCAATAGTCACAATCACTACCTGTATCTCTGGCAGTAAAGCAGGAACTGACAGCTGAGGGGCAGCAACTTGTTATATAGATTGTTATATGCATTGGGACATTTCAGATCATACAGGTTTTACAGTGCTAAGCAGAGAAATTCCCTTACAATTTCAAAAATAAGGGCTCACATGTTGCTGTCTTCTGTGCAAAAGCAGCTCCTTCCCATTTTTGCAAAGGTTTCAGAGTCAGCTGAGCTTGCCATCAGGTACATGAGGCTCCAGCCCACGGTTTTTCACCCTTAATGGCAAAGCTGATAGTGCCATTAATCCACTTTGGTATGTAACATTCAATTTCCACTTCAAATTGCATCTCAGAACAAATGGTAGCCTGATTCCTGTTGTCACATATATTCAGAAATTCATGATGCAACACATTTAATGACTTCCTCCCCTCAGCTGAAAGCTGGGAAAGTCTGAGGTGGTCTGTTTGAAACAAGGGATGGAGCATTCTGGAGTGGAGATTTACAGGCTAACACAGTATGTTGCTGAGACTGTCCTGATGGGAACACAGGACTGGAATGTAAATGGCAAAGCACTCCTATTAATTGGTTTATATGTGCCCTTCCAGCAGCAGGTAATCCAGAGCCAAGCCCAGAAGGATGCTGTCCCTTCAGGGAGAGCTCTCCTCCATGGATGGGAGCCTTTGGATCCTGTCTTTGCCCTGGGAAGACACAGCCTAAACCTGCTACTTCAAAAGAGAGCAGGCAAGGACAGAGCTGGCAGGGAGGGACACCTGCCCAGCACAGCTGGAAAACAACATTTTCAAGGGCAGTGATTATCATTATGTCTACAAATCACTATCTTCAGTGTGCTCCATCAGCTCAGAAAAGCTGGAAACCAGGAACTGAGGCTCAGAACAGAGATAGCTGCTCGAGGCTTAAATCCAGACACTTGGACAGATGGAATGTGTTTTCCCTACCATGGGATTAGAGGCATGTGAAATAGTTTGCTGCTAAACTGTTAAAGAAATTTTAAAGTTATCTTCTTTAAAATACTCCACTGTGAATTTAAGAAGAGACCAATTAAGATCTTTAAAGCATTAACTGCACAATCTGGTGAGCAAGTCCCCAGCTACTTTTTCATCTTAAAATTACTGCACTGAATATTGTCCTTGTAAAACTATCATCTGGAGGTTGAATTTGAGATTTGTTGCCTCTTGACATGGAATTGTGGGTGCATGATAATAAGTCTGTGGGCTCAGAAGGAAATTGCAAGAGGTTTGTGACTTTTGGAGCTGTAAGAGAAGCCCCAAACATTAGTATAAGTGATATTGTATGGCTTTGACTCTAAAATGCTTCTCAAAAGCACGAGTTGTGAAGTATTCAGACAACAGCAAGCACCTTCAAACCATCAAACTAAGCAAGTTCACCAGAGGGATATAGAATTAATAAAGTGCAAGGGAAATCTACCTGTTAATATGTGATAAAGGAAAATCTCCCTGATCCTTCATGAGTTTAAGTCAGTACCGTCCCACTTAAGACCAGTCCCAGTGGGATCCTGTGAGCACATGCAGTGGCTGGGGAGAAGAATTACTTTTGAAAGGGAAAGGAAAGGGCACAGGGAAATCTCTTTCATTTCTCCAGCCGAGATGTATCTTCTCTTGCAGGTGCCCCAAAGTGCATGGACAATGTAAGGACCTCCTGCCTGCCCCGAACCCTCCCATGGGCAGGACCCGCCTGCCCAGAACCTGCATAAGGTTTTGCTGGGTGGAAATCCCGTTTTCCAGAGGAATTTCGAGGCCAGTCCGCTCTGCGGTATCTGCAGAGGGCGCCAGAAGGTTTCCGATGTGCCGGGGATGCTGAGCCAGGTGCTTGTGGCTGTCACTCACCAAGGTGCTCGCTCTGGAATGGCCAGAGCTCTGTGCGGACCACGAAGTAGGAGTTGTTTTTCTTTTCATGCCCGTATAAATCCCTTAGTTCTCTTCTCCTTTCTTGCCAGTGAAATAGCAACAGAGGCTTGGCTGGGCTGCAAACATGCTGGCACCAAACCTGCCCCAGCAGACGGGAGAACTCCCCTCCTTTCATCACCGGGAGAGCTAACCCAGCAATGAGCTGCTGCCGGTTTTTCCCTGCAGAGGAAACTCTTTGATGCCTGCGAGGCTTGAAGCTTTTAATACAGGAAAAAGCAGCTTGTGACTGACAAAAAACTCACTGTAAATGCAGCTTTTTTCTTTTTTTTATGTTTCCAGTTGAAAAAGTGACCAAAGAAAAGTCCTGCTTGATTCCAATCCATATGCACAGCAGCAGCTTGGAAGGACTTGTTTTCCCTTTTCTTTTCCTTCTCCCCTTTTTTCTCTTTTTCACCTGTGCTCTGTCAGGTCCATAATCAGTTGTGAATCCGACTCCTTTGCTGACAATGAATACCACACACTTTGCATTTTCATTTCAGCCTGTGCTGCTTAATGTCACTGAAGAATTCAACGAGTCAGCTCTGAACAACAGGAGTGGTGAACGATTTTGTGAGCAGGTCTTCATAAAAGCCGAGGTCTTCTTGACTTTGGGGATCATCAGCCTCCTGGAAAACATCCTTGTCATTCTGGCAGTGCTGAAGAATGGAAACCTACATTCTCCCATGTATTTCTTCCTTTGTAGCTTGGCTGTGGCAGATATGTTAGTGAGCATGTCAAACGCCCTGGAGACTGTCATGATTGCCATCCTGAGCAACGGCTATTTGATCATTGATGACCACTTTATCCAGCACATGGACAATATTTTTGACTCAATGATTTGTATTTCTTTGGTAGCCTCAATTTGCAACCTCTTGGTTATAGCCATTGACAGGTACATCACTATTTTCTATGCTCTCCGTTACCACAGCATCATGACTGTCAAGAAAGCTTTAACCCTCATTGTGGTCATTTGGATTGCTTGTATCATCTGTGGCATCATATTCATTGCCTACTCCGAGAGCAAAACTGTCATTGTGTGTCTCATCACCATGTTCTTTACCATGCTCTTCCTCATGGCCTCCCTCTACGTGCACATGTTCCTGTTCGCCCGCCTGCACGTGAAGCGCATCGCAGCCCTGCCCGTGGAGGGGGTGCCCTACCAGAGGACCTGCATGAAGGGGGCTGTCACCATCACCATCCTGCTGGGGGTCTTCATTGTCTGCTGGGCACCTTTCTTCCTCCACCTCATCCTCATTATTTCTTGCCCAATGAATCCATACTGCATCTGCTACACCTCGCACTTCAACACCTACCTGGTGTTGATAATGTGCAACTCGGTGATTGACCCACTCATTTATGCTTTCCGGAGTCTGGAGATGAGAAAGACTTTCAAAGAAATAGTGTGCTGCTGTTATTGGATGAGTGTGGGACAGTGCATGCTGTAAACATGTGGCTTTGGGTGGGAAATGCACACCATATGCATATCTATGTATGTACCAAGATACACAGCAGCTCACTTTTAATGCAGTGCCTGAAGGAAGGGTGCAGGGTAGAAAAATGCCTTCTACACGATGCCTTGTTTCATACTTTTCAGAATGGAAAACAGTTTTCAGTTTAAAAACTATATGAAGTTTTTAAAATAGTTGTAATAGAAGGAAATCCAGAGTGGCTTACAAAATAGCTTAAGCAATGTACTGGGAAAAAATGAATCCTGAAAGGGAATACTTCCTTATAGAGACTGAAATAATATTCTCTCTCCTGTTCATTTGTGCCTGTTGCTTTATCTTTGTGCCACCACCAGCAAGTCAGTGGTTTCTAAAAGATTCCATCAGTAACTTCTGTGGAAAGGTATTCATCAAAACCCCAACAGATAAAAACATTGTTTCACACCTACCCCCTGCCTCCACCTTTTAATGAAGAGCAGATTGATATTTGTGCTGTTTGCTACAAAGCAACCTGAGTACAAGTTTGGAACAGTGAAGGTAAACATCAGTGACAGTGTGATTTGAGCAGCTGCCTGATACAATTGACTCATATGAAGGCTTTTACATTAAATAATGTAATACTGCAGTACTATATCCTTGAATAGTTATTTTCTTAAGCTGGAATGCACCAAACAAGATAGTATTTGGTCTGTTTGTGGAAAGTCACAAAAACCAGACTTTTGACAAATCATCACTAATGAGACCCACAGACCTGAGGATCAGGAGCAGCTAAAATGCAAAATAATTTGAATTTAGCTTTGTATAAAAGCTGCATGGAGTCATTAGAAAGATCCACCTGGCTAAGCTCAGTACCTGAAGAAATAAGATATTTAGGCAGGCAGCACTTCTATGCATTGAGAAATAAATGTCATGGGTCAGTCTCTTCATCCTAAAGCTTTCCCCTGAACTCAGGGGATGGCTGTTCCTGCACTGGGAACAAGGAACCAACCTGCTGTTTGCAATCATTTCCAAACTCTGTGTGCAAGTCGGTGGCATGTAGAGCACTCAACTCCAGCTACAGTAATTTGGTCTGTGCCTGTGTTTCTGTGGGAACAAACCATGTCAGTGGCCTTCAAACAGCACCCTGTGCCTGAGCCAAAGCTGACACAGTGTGTATGTGTGACAGGTACAGGCACCAGTGCAGACAATGCCAGGCTAAGAGAACTGAGCCATCCTAAAGTCCATCCAGCACCTTTTTGGTGCCTTGCTTTTAGGAGGGGCAGCATCCCAAAACCCTCAGGGTTTTCTATTGCTTTCAAACATCTAAAAGATGGCATTTGACATAAGACTATAATTTTTATTCCCCCCACCTCCTTCATTCGAGTGGAGTTGCTCAGCTATTATTATTATTATTATTAGAGTTATTTCTGGGGCTCCCTCTGTCAGGTTAGAAAGAGTTAATCCAGCCCAGAACTTGCCCAGCTATTCTGCCTCCAGTTCTGCACTCCCACACCAGTCCTGGGACAGCCCAGGCTGATGGGGTTTCACTGCCAGTGGCTCCAGATCCAGCTCTGGCTGCCTCTGGGGACTCACATTTCACACTCTGCAAACACCAGCCTGTGTTTGATTCTCAGTATCCTACAGCCTACACAGAGAGCAGCCCTATCCCAATCCTACAGAGTGTATCATTTTCATGGGGCCAAGAGCCATCTCTCCACGTGCTCTTGCCACACTCTGCCCATCAGCACTAACCACCCTCATTTCCTTTGCCCTTCAATCACACCCTAAATTCCCTAATAGAGTTCTCATTTCCTTCCATAATCACATCTTCCTCCCAACTCTCCCACTGTTCCAATACTTACCTATTCTTATAACCTTAAATTTTAAAAAAGACTAAATTAAAAAAAAAAATTTAAAGACCCAAACACACCAAGGTGACTGTGGAGCAGAACAGGCACAAATGAAAATTCTCCCCCACTTCAGGCAGAGATGAGAGAAAATCCCAACAACTGGCAAAGAATGCTTTCAGCCTTATCTGTGTCTCACAAGTTACAGTGCAGCTGTACCAAGATCTGTTCTGGTAGCTCAGCCTGTCACACTTTGCAACACCTGATGTGGCACATTAAGATGAAACCAGCACAGGAAACCACACAACTGGCCTTTGTGGTGTGGGAAGACTGTGCCTATGTGTTGTAAAAAAATCTCTACCTGTTGTCAATGTTATGTATCTTTATAGTCTGGAGCATGGTTTGCCATGATGTTCTGCTCAGGTTATCATGTATTTAGCTTTTATTGCACCTGATGTCCTACTTATTTCTCTTTTAAAAGCTACTTAAACAAGACCGATTCATACTGTGCTTTGCCTTTAAGCAAAACATTCATGTGCTGAATAAAACAATCTGAAGAGATCACTTAGAACTATGTTTACTTCTATCAGAGCACCACAAACCAGTCTGTAGGCTGGCTCACAAAACTAGAAATAGAGTCTGATACCGGGCAAAAGCCTCTGAATTCATAGGATGGTCTGGGTTGGAAGAGACCTTAAAGATCATCCAGTTCCACCTGCCCCTGCATGGGCAGGGACACCTTCCACTGGACCAGGTTCCTCAAAACCCCATCCCAACCTGGCCTTGAACTCTGCACTCTGTCCACAGAGTCACAAAAATGAGTAAAAAATCCAGACTTCTCAGTCCCACGTGCAAACATGATGCAAAGAGGATCCATGATATCCCTCAAAGATCTCTCACCCCTTCTAGCACCACTCTCCCCACGAGTTATCCCTGGTGGGTTTGTCCAGTCCCAGTTCCAGATTCTCAGCTCTAACTCATACTTGGGAAATCCATGGTGCACCGAAACATGACCACTTTCACAGCTGTTACTATTAGACCAACATATAATCTGTTCATAATAAGAAATGTTCCTTCCTGGATAAGAGTGTTGTGCTGAAAGAGATACATACAGTTTCCCCCTAAGAAATGGCAGGCTGGCACAATATCTTCTTTACCTAAAGGTGTTATTAATATGGATTTATTGGGTCAGTTTTTCTGCAAGAAAATCAGGCAGTTCACAGGCACTGTGGGATTAACATTTGCTCAAAGACTTTTTAGAAAATCCTCATATATTTAAGACAAACATTTGAATTCACAGGAGCATGAGTTATCCTGCTAAGTCAACTCAACACAATATATTCTGCAAATTACAGGCAGATTTGTTTCTTTCATATTAAATTCAGCACTATGCAGGCAATTTTCCCATCAATAAGTGTCTATATATTTTATAATTGACAGCCTTTGTCTTAATGGGCAAATAAAGTCCAGGCACAGAATTCTGCAGTCAAACAAGGTCATTATTAGGGCTATTAGTACAATAGCTTCATTACCTCTTCACTGAAATAAGATGCTTCTATTTGTTGAAGTCTAGTTTGGGACCAGGCTTTGCTGCTTGGTGGCTCTACCTAAACCATTAAGGGCATTTTGGAGGAATCCACAGAAGAATATATTGGAAGGCCCTTTGCTGGGCAACCCAACCCAGCCTCAGCTCCACATCTGTGTGACAGTACATGGGAAAGCAGGGGACCTGGGCACTGAGACACCCAGCACAGCCCATGCAGCTCTTCCACACCAGCTTGTTCCTTCCTGTCCCCACCCACAGCCACTCACACCTGCTCATATAGGATGATTCATGTCTTCAAACTGACAGAGAGGAGGTCTAAATTGGACATTAGGCAGAAAATCCTCCCCCTGAGGGTGGGCAGGCCCTGGCACAGGGTGCCCAGAGAAGCTGTGGCTGCCCCAGCCCCGGGAGGGTCCAAGGTTGGAGAGGGCTTGGAACAACCTGGGTTAGTGGAAGGGGCCCCTGCCCATGGCAGGGGAGTTGGAACTGGAGGGGCTTTAAGGTCCCTTCCAACCCAAACCATTCTATTTTATTCTAACCCTTCTAAATAAAGCATGGAACTGTGGGCAGCACTCTGTGGGCTGAGGGTGCAGAGCAGAGAGGCTCACAAAGCTTGGGTGGGCAGAGCTGGAGGCAGCTCCACATCTCACTGTAAACGGAGCTCCTGAGCCACAACAGAGCTCTCTGGTGCTCCCTCTCCAGCTTTGGGTACAGGCACTGATCTATTTTCTCTTAGTCACAACTGTAACACAATGCCCTTGATGAATCCCCTCTCAGGTGGAAGGCAGGGGAAATAAACAGCTTTCAAAGAACACTGCAAAGACTCATCAAAATTCCTGTCCATGTGCATCGCTGTGAAGAGCATTCAGATGGTGCCATTCTGCTCTGTTTTGAAGGTTAAAGCTTAAAAGACTAAAACACAGCCTTGCTTTTAAGTGATTCAGTTAAAAATGTCTATTAAGTGGGCAGAGGCATTGAGAAGGAAGATAGAGCAGATCCTTAACACCAAAGCTGCACATTTCGTTGTGCCCTTTGCTGGCAGGGAATGGGGCCACAGCTCGAGTCAGATGTTACACCGATGAATGAAAATAAGCTCTAGCAGGTTCACTCCAAAGAGAAAAGCTTTGGATGCTTGGAAAATAAACATCTGTTGTTCATCATCCCAGTCATTATGTATTTCAGGAGCACTTTAAATTGCAGCACAATTCATTCTTCACTCTCACTATATACACCTGTTAGAGGCAACCGAAAATCACTGGGTGAGGTCCCAGCACAGGATCAGTGCTGATTTCTATAACAGGCACCTTTCCACCCCACTCACTAATGCAGTGTTATACAAATTAACCCTAAATCTGCCTGATATGGAGAGGATTGGATATCACAGCAAGTTAGAAATGCCTCAGAAAGAGAAACCATAAGAATTGGAACATGTAAATCTGGGTTTGGGCAATGTACTGGTCAGAGGGGCAGGAGGCTGGGGGAGGTACTTGATCAGGAAGACCTAAACCAGGACTTGAAAACACTAATGAGAAGTAATTCTGCTTGCTATTCTTACTCATTTACATGATTGTGCACAAGAATAGGATGCACCTGCTTGTTCTGGGATGGTGATGGAAAAGTATTTATTGTTCTGATAAAACAAATAACCTGATATCTTCATAGTTCCACAGCTAAGTACCTTCCCCTAAGCTGTTATGAATTCCCCAGCTTCCTTTGTCTTGTTTTATATTTTTCATTTCTTTGTTTATGAAAATACACAGGTTTTTAGTTGAGGCTATTTATTTCTTGTGATGATAAACAAGGGCAATGCTGAAGTGAACTCTACTTAGCAAACCCTTAAATCCCTGATTCTATTGCTCAAACTGTCTCCATTAGTAACAAACACAGAATTCACCTTTGAGCCCAACTGATGCAGTTCTGGTTTGTTCTATGTCTATTCATGATTCAAGGCCAAAAATAAACATTCTAGAGAAAAAAATAAAATACAGAGAGCAGTCCTTACTCGTTACAATGGGGAGAACAGGCAGCACAATGTTTTCCAGACATGACAGATATAATCACTACAATTTTAAGGATGCACATTTGGGACAAGCTACAACTAAATTACCAAGTCAGAGGCCAAACATGATAGACTTGAAACTACTCTGTATTAACATATAAATACTATAACCAGGTATTTATCAATATAACAGTGAATTCAAATGAACAGAATAAAAAGTTAGAATTTGGGTTTTTTTTAAATAAACACCCACACACTGAATCAGAAACACTTGCACCCATTTAAAATCACTACTTTAGCTTGAATTGACTTTAGCACAGACAGACCAATAGACATCCTGAGAAATGAATGTTTCTTTAGACTTACATATCCACAGAGGTGCAGGAAACTGCAGGTAAGGCAGAACAGCTTCAGACCTTCTATTACACACATTCCCTTCCCAGTTTGCAGCCCCTGTGCAAGGAAGGTGTGTCACAGAAATAACCTCCCCAGAGGGGCCAACCCACCCAGCTGATAACCTGAGCAGGGAAAAGGTGCAGCTGGGAGAATCCCTCCAAACACTTATTTCCTGGGATGAGAAAAGGCAGCCAGGGCCTATTAGCACTCGGTTCATTATGGGTTCAGATTGCACCTGAGCAGAGTTTGGCAGCAGTTTGTGTGGCTGAGAGCAGGCTGGGAAAAGCCTCCAAGTGTGAGTCAGAGTATGCATTAAGAAGCAGAGCGTTTCCTCTGCCATTCACACATACAGCCGAGGGTCATCTCAGGACTCCTTCAGCTCTACATGTATTTAACTCATTTTCTCTGGTTTTATAATCCTTTATTGCACAGTGGGGAATATTTCCCGAGGGTGATGCTGCAGGCAAGGCAGGTCCTCTTCAGCAGGCACTGGAGAAGATGAGGCTCTTCTCCTCACTGTCCAGCAAAGCCAAACTGGGCTCCTGCTGCACCAGATCCATGCCAGGAACTTCTTCCTCAGCCACAGAGGGACCTGACAAAATTTAGCATGTTAAATGGGGGTGCCCCATCCCTGGAAGTGTCCAAGACCAGGTTGGACAAGGCTTGGAGCAACCTGGGCTAGTGGAAGGTGTTCCTGCCCATGGCTGGGGGTGGGATGGGATGTTCTTTAAGGTCCCTTCCAACCCAAACCATTCTGTGGTTCTACAGCCCTTCCCACAGGGAGGAGTCTGAACATGCCACCAGTTTGTTCCATGAGTCAGTGCCATGTAGATTTTCGTCACCACCAGGATCAGCATCTCTAAGAGAATGTTAGACCAAAAAAGAGAGGCAAGAGAAAGCTGGATGGGAAATAAGGTCTGAAGAGCTGTGCAAACCAGCTGCTGGATGTGTGTAGTGATGTTTGGGACACAGGAGAGAGCAAGATCTGAGGATGGATCTCTGGTGTAGATCAGCAGACAAGAACAATTAACTCTGGAATGAAGAGCCCGCAGCTAATTAGGACAGACTTCATCATTATTCCTCTCTGATTTCACAAAGCCTACATGATACTCCTGTCTCCAGCCTTTAAGAACAAAGCACCTCTTCACAAAACACTTGTCTCTCAGAGTGAGGCTGAGCTTACTCTTCATTTTGGCAAATCACCAGACCTTGTACTTGCAGCCTTTTATTGCCTTCCTCTTTGCAGCATTCAATTTCGTGATACTTGTGAACAGATTTGCCTTCAGTAACCTGAAAATTGTACAGCATGTACTTTTGGAAATGTTCTCTAAATCAAGGACTTGTAATTTCAAGTTCTGAAATGGTACATGGACAGTAAATAAAGATAATCTGTCATTTTTAAATGTCTCTGCATGCACGCAACTGAGGGAGACTTTGGAATGCAAAACTTTTGTTAGAGCAAATCAGGAGGCAGGACCAAACCTGAGGCAGGCAGGAAACTCCTCTCTAAGAAAGCAGCTCATGGTTTTGCATACATAACTTGAAGAAGATGCTGTTTGGGTCATTTCATTGTGATTTTGTGTCCCCTTTTCAGCCATGCCACGGTGCCTCCAGCCCTAGGCAGTGTCTGAGCTCTCACCCTTCTCCTCTGCACCCAGGGTTGTTGTTACTCAAATGATATTCAGCAGACAAATAATTCCCTCCATTCTCCAAATACCCCTTGACACACCTTCCCTGTTTAATGCCAGGCAGAGCAACTGGGAACTTCACAGGATGAAGGCTAAGCAAATAAACAAAAAATAATCAATAATCCATGTATACAACTGGAGAAACCTGGATTTCTACAAATAAACCTACAGCTGTGTGGCTACAGGTCATAGGCTGGTGGGTCAATACTACTCATGCAGAAAAAGCAGGTGTGTGCACAGGGTAGCTCTGAACAAATACACTTTGGAGAGTGCAGAAGAAAACATTTAAAACCAGCTCAGGCAAATGCAATCAGTCCATAGGACCCCACAGTGGATTACTTATGAAATCAAAGATTAAAATGAGAAGATGCAGAAAAATGCACATTGAGGTTAGGAAGTGTGTGTATTTGTAACAAAGGGACAGTTGCATAATTCAGTAATAATAAGCTTTTACTAATGAGCAATTGTTCTCTTCTGCTACCTAAACTGAAGTCCAAAATCAAGAGCTCTTTGCTTTTAACTGAGCAAGAGAAATTGAAACTGAAATCATTTACAACAGAGAACGGGTACAAGTGGACTTGTGGGTGTAATAACAGAGCAAACATTGTTTCCATCACTGATTCATAGAATTTAGCCCCATTGTGGATGATCTGATGTGCAATTTGATATGTCTGTCATACTGTTATTGCCCAAAATCCACATATTCTTTTGTTGTTAAAAAAGCCTTTTAAGATTATAAACAAGATATGCCATCAATTCTGTTACAAAGTTAATAACTACAAAACCATCAAATTTAAGTCAAAAGCTAGAAAAATGGGAATCAGATTGGAAACAAGAGCAAATTATCATAGGACAGTGACTTTTATCAAGAGAGAAAAGATTGTTGTTCTCTTTTTTGTTCCCAGAATTCCTACAAGTGGGTAGTAAATAGTTACAAAACCTATTGAGATTAAACCAGGCATACATGGATCCCTGGGACCAATGGGGCACACACAAGTGACTAAATACACCTTTTAAAAAGCAGGAAAATATGATGTTCTCAGAGTTCACATTCATTGTTTTCTTCTCTCATACAATGTTAATTTAACCTGGTTTAGGTTCTATTTCTACCCCCTCTGTGCAGTGTCACCACGAGCTGGCATTTCACTGTGATCTCTCAGTGCAAAGATTCTCTTCTCTTGTATTAAAATAACCAAAAGCGACACCAGCTGCACTCGGCAGGCTCAGCTATTTCCAAAGGCAAACACAGCAACGAGACAAAGCAACACTTCCCTCCACCCTGCTCTGCCAGCAACACTACTTCAGATTATTTTCTGCAGCAACAACAGCTCCCAGCTGCTTTGGTGGGAATTGGTCCCAACCTCTGCTCATTCCTGAAGGGACAGAAAGAGAAAACCTCCAAAAGGGACATGAAAATTTGGCCCTGTGGCTTTGGCCTCTCTATTTTGGTATTTTTTAATTTGTGTTAGCTGAAAACACACTGTACTTGTAAGGGTTCAATGACAAATAAGCCAAAAATATCCTTTAGAGCTTAAAGCCTACAAAATACAGACATTTAAAGCAACCAAGGCCAAATAATAAGTGTTAGAGTGTTTCTAAAACCTGTGTGGTAACACAAGCACAGTGGAAATGAATGTTCCCCTCTCAAAATGGAACTAATTATTCCTCAGATTTTAAGTATCATTTTTTGACCAAAGTGCAGCTCCTTAGCAGAATGTAAGAGCTGTTAAATTACAATTCCATGTATGAGATGTATTCCAGCCCAGCTCAAGGATTTGCTGAACAGCAGTATGTGAAGAGGTCTTGAATACCCTGCTGGGCACCTTGGGCTGCTTTGCTTCGTGAAAACTGGAATTGATTCCACCCTTGCTGCTGATTTCCAGACCAGAATGGGACTTCAGTGGCCCCACGGGCAGAAGCATCTTTTGTGTCCCTCCCTGCTGGTGCCTCCTCCTAAAGGAACAGAATTTCTTATTTAGCCACCAAAACTTGCTGTTCTGAGTTTTCATCTTTGAAGGGAAGATATCAGAAGATATCAGAAAGATATCAGAAAAGGCCATGCCTTTATTAAAGTCAAATACCAAAGGCAGAGAAGTTGGCAGGGAGGAGATTTAGTTCAGAGAACAGTATTTTCCAGACTGGAACAGCCAGGAGGCAGCTCAGGGAGCAGAATTTCCTGGGATAGCTGGAGCTGTGTGGCAGTTTTGTGCTTTGTTTTCTTAAATGTTGTCCCTTTGGTGGTTCTCCTTAATGAAAAATTATTCAGACATACTAGAATAATGCTTTCCTTCTAATGTGATAATTACTTCCAATTTGTTTTATAACTGCTAATCAGAAAAGGCAAATATCTTCCTAGGCATATGCACAAATATTGCTGTTTAGAAAATTAAATCACTGATACACTGCCCCTTTCTTGCTTTATTGGGAGCTGGAAGAGCAGAACATGTAACACAAGGTTTTAACATTACTTCTCCTGAAGAGGTGAGTACATTAAGACAGATCTGTAAATGGTGAGTGAAAGCTCTGCATGATCAAAACCAGCACATCAAAAGACATGGAGCAATCAGATATTCTGAATAAAGGCAAAGATGGAATTAACTAAAAATACAGTCCCCACACGGAAAGAGCAATGAATACAAGATCATTAAGCCATCTGCATAATCAGTGAGCATGTGTTAAAAGCAAAAAGTAAGCTCTGAAAAGTCCAGAAATGAGCCATGTCTAATTGAGGAGTTGTTATTATGAAATACGTAATTGTTTGGAAAAAACTGCTTAGCAGGATCAGGGGAATGGTGGAAAAGGAAATCTCAAAACTCTTTGTTTCCATTGTGAATCCAAGAGCCCCTTGCCCAGCGTGTCAGCACCTGGGTAATCAGACCCACTTTGGCTCTACATTCATGGCTTTAAGAAGCTAAAATGTGCATTTTCACATCCTACAGTTAGTAGCTCACAATAAAAAAATAACAGCTTGATAAGAACTTTCCTGTAATCCTGAGTTATATATGTATTTATACATATTTTTGTTTTTTATTTGTATATGTATATATATTACAATGACATGTAGGACAAGGAGAAGTGGCTTCACACTGACAGAGTTAGATGGGATATTGGGAAGAAATTAATTCCTTTGAGGGTGGGCAGGCCCTGGCATGGGGTGCCCAGAGAAGCTGTGGAAGTGTCCAAGGCCAGGTTGGACAGGGCTTGGAGCACCCTGGGCTAGTGGAAGGTGTCCCTGTCCATGACAGGGGTGGCACTGGATGTTCTTTAATGTCCCTTCCAACCCAGACCATTCCATGGCTCCACATTTCTCCAGAGCTCTGGGGACATTGAGTTCTGGAAGAGTGCAGGACCTGGACCACAAACACTACAAAATGGGAACTGCTGAGCATCCCTTGTGCAGATCTGTCCAAAGTTTGATTGCAACTCTCACTCAGCAGCTCAGGTTTCTGAACATTTCTGAACAACACCCTATTTTGCCATAACAAATAAGTGAAAGCCTTTGGAGCAGCTTGGCACTGCTCCACAGCAGAGCCCAAACCTGCAGTTGGAGTGAAAGAGGGGGAATTGTGCCAGCCAGAGGATGATCTGGCTTTGGGGACACACTCCATCTGCAGAAGGTTTGCACATCCAGTCCCCAGATGACCAAACCAGGCCATTCACAGAAGGCCACCATGGGCAGATCAGTGCTGAGAGCAGCTTGTCCTGCCACACAGGGGCAGGAGGCACTTGGCCAAAGCTCTGCTTTGCAGGAGTGCCTGGATTCAAGCACATCTGGCCAGCAGTTCAGGCAGGGCTGCCTTCTCCACCTGGCCACAAGTGTTTCTAGACAAAAACAATATGCCAGTGTTTCTCTGGCATTCATGCTAATAAATTGTGGAAGGAAACCAGCATTAGGAAGCAAAACAACATGTAATTGCCATATTCAAGTACTGCAAAACAGCCAATTTGTCCGTGATTCAAATGAAAAATTACTATTGCTCTGCCGTCATTTGCTATCTTCTGTATCAGAACCTGTTATTAATCATATTCCCAGTTCAGACTCCAGCAATAATACAGTTTAATACCCAGCAGGAAGTGGGTTCATTGACATAGTAACCAAAGTGTATATATTTGGGTTGAATAATTGCCTTCTTTCAAGGGAGCAGGATTATGGAGCCATCACAAATCTGACTTTGACAAAAAACTCACTTTTAAGCAGAGATCACTATAAGAAGAGTCACTCAAGTGGGGCAAGTTAAACATTAGATAGAACAGTGCACATTAAATGGCAATTAGAGACATTTCTTATTTAAGAAAAAAAAAAAAGAAAACAAACTCAGAGACCCAAGACAAATTACTAATCAATTACCTCTTACTGTCAAGCACATGAAAATTAAGGCTTTCTTGACACCACGCTGTGAGGTGCTGGCAGGGGTTTTGCTATTCTGTGTAAGCAAATGCTTCCAGCCCTGGCACATTACACTGGCCAGCTTCAGACCTCCAATAACCCTCAACAGCAGGAACAAGAATGCTTGAAATTGTCACTCAAACTCCATAGGGTGAATTATTAATCAAGGGGAAAATCATAATGATGAAAAACCTCTTCTGGTAAAATGGTCAGTGCTCTCATCCCTCACTGTTGTAGCCCCTCCATCCCATGGCCAAAGTACCTGGTTCACCAAGGTATTTCTGAAACCCCAATCTCTGGCTGCTCCTTTGCCTCAATTTGGGATGGATCTGAGCTGCTGCACAGCAGTTCAGTGCCTGCCTTCTCAGAAAGATCCACGAGGAGAAGGAAACTCCAGTTCAGCTCCAGTGGTGACCAGGACTTGCATTGTTTGACTCCCTGTGACTCTCAAACTCCAAGGAAGCAAAAGACAGGAGTGAGAGCTCAGGGAGAGGCACATAAATGTAAGGTGCCATCATTCAAACGTGGTGACACTGCAGTCTCAGGAGACTGACACTTGGGCTTTGCTGAGACAGGTTTTTCAGAAGAGATCACCTTGACCTCTGGGAAAATCAACACTCCCAAAATCTGCCAGTGTCCTCCCAGAGGGCTCAGGCTGCTCCTGGAAGCATCTCTGGCCAAGAGCCCTCCCAGGAACGCTGACCAGTGGGAGTGGGACCAGCCAGAAGACACAACAGCCCAAGTGGCCCATTTCCCTGTAATCTGTACTGAATTTGGCTGATAAAAGGTAAATATTTACATCTGCTTTCTCCAAATTAATTAAACTGCCAGCGGTCGATTGCCAAGTACATTGAGGGAAGTGTCGGCGGGGAATGAATGGGAGGAAAGATATTTTCAATGCATCAGCATTTCTTATACTCATCAATGACTTCTTTTCCTGCTGGTTTTATTCTCCTGGTGGATGCCAATCGTACCTTGCCTGTACTTTCTTCAGGAAGCAGATTTATTCATTGGTTGTCTTGTTTACGACACGCTGCCATAAATCCAATCCGTGCCTCTAATTCTACTCTTCTTGTTAGAAAATGTGTTTCTTTTTGACAATAGATGATCATCCTCTCTCTGGGGTGTTCCTGCAAAGCGAAAAGACAGCTGTGAGGCTCTGGGTGGTTCTTGTGACCAACAGCAAGGGCTCAGCCAAGCTCCCTGTGCTTTACTCTGACTGTGCTAACCTGAGAACATTCTCCACTCAGAAATGCTGTCACTTAAAAGTTTGCCATAATGCACAGGAAAGGCATTTTTTTTTCCCTCCAGATAATAAAAGGAATAAAGAACTAGAACTATACTGCTATTTCTGTAGACAAAAGCACACTTCATACACTTTCCCCCAAATTAAATGACATTTTTAAAAACGCCTCTCTAGTCCCTTCAGCAAGCGAACAATTAACCCTTTTACTGCCCCTTCCCAAGGCTTCTGATTGTCTCAGACATTTAGAGGTGAACTTGGCAGTGTTAAATCGGGCTCAATGGTCTTAAAGGTGTTTTCCAACCTCAGTAATTCCGTGATTCCCTGGACTGCCCCCTGACAGCTGCTCTTCCAATGGGTTATATCCTATTTGGGAGGCAGAGCTGCTCCCAGTCCATCACTGATGGTGCAGCTCATGTCAAAGACCAGCAGCTTCATAGCAGGACTGGGGACAGGGATGTAGACAGAGATAGGTGATAATTGCAGGACACAGAGCAGAAGTGAGCATTCAAAGCACACACACACACTCTTGTAGTAGAACCCTTAATGCTTCCCTTTCTTCCCTCTCTGTTTTCTTCTCACTCACGGGATGAACCCATGTTTTATGAAGATATTTCTATGCTACAGGGGTAAGGATGTAACTACAGAGTAGAATGGTCAGGGGAGACTGAAAATTCAAAGAACCATGAAGACTTGGTTCTTTTCCTCTCCAGGACCTCCTGAAGAAAAATGATGGAGTGGTTTTTTTGGGGTTTTGTTTTTCCATTTTAACACCTCTATCCATGGCAGACTCTTCCTGTCAGGAGTTTCAGGAGTAGGAGGTTATTGAAGGACAGTGTAATATAGCACAGTGTTTTCAACGAAAACTTGTTTTCAGGTACTTGTCAAGCACCATCAATACATTTATTCTGGTCCTGCCGAGCAGCCAGTCAAGCACAGACCTCCAGCAGGGACTGCTGTGCTCCCTGACTGGTGCTGGGGATGCTTTTATCATCTTTCACTGTAAGTCCCTAGCAAATATTTCTGGTTTGCTGCAGTCACAGAAAAATTTAGCAGTGCCCACTCGAATTACACAGCCCGTTGCCAGCATGGAGGAAATAGAAACAAGTAAAGACAAATAATTCATGCAGACTGTTTTTCGTTACGGTGAAAACCTGATTCTTGATGGAAGCCAAGCACTTCTTCAAGAATCACGGGAAAACTAAAGATTGGGAAATATTTGCAGCCATTTAGCTCTGTTGCACAGCACAAGGAGTTGGCTTTCACACCAACAGCACCAGGTGGGCACTGGCAGTGCCAAGGGCAGGTAGAATGTGCTACAGACATTCCAGCCCCACCAGCTCTGGGTGAGCTCCTTCCTGCCGTGCCAGAGCTTGGCTTTGGAGGAGCTTTGGAATTGTGCAGAGTCCACCAGTATGTGAGTCATTCTTCACCAGAGACAGGACAGGTGGTTACGTGTTTCCTACTGCTCTGCAAACCTTCCAGCTTCTCCTGCATCAGCAGAAGCCTCCACATAGAATAGCTTTGTGGCCTTGCCACTTCTGAGTCCCCTTGTTTGAGGACTTGGAGAGGGAACAAGGAGCCTGTTCTTGTTTGTTACCAGACAAGCCCCCTCAACAACACTTTGCTGTGTCAAGATATGGTATTTAAAACGTTAACCACCAAAACCAGGAGATTACTGCTATTTTTCTCAGGCTTTTTACTTTCTAATCTGAAATCCTTAGTTGTTAATCTACAGCTTTCAGGACTCTTCCAGAATCACAAATACTAAGAAAACCACTTCAATTGTTGTGTGGTATCTGAAAATAAAAGAATTTTTCATTTCAAAGTCAAGTGCTTGGCCTTCCCCCTGTCTCTTAGACAAATGTTGTTTTAGAAGGCTCTGGGAAACCTTCTAGCACCTTCCAGTACCTAAAGAGGCTCCAGGAGAGCTGCAGAGGGACTTTTTACAAGAGCCTGGAGTGACAGAACAAGTGGGAATGATTTCAAGCTGACAGAGGGCAGGGCTAGATTAGTCACTAGGCAGAAATTCTTTACTTGTGCAGAGGCTGATGAATCACAGGTTGCCCAGAGAAGCTGTGGCTGCCCCAGCCCTGGAATGGTCCAAGGCCAGCTTGGATGGGGCTTGGAGCAACCTGGGCTGGTGGAAGTTGTCCCTGTCCATGGCAAAGGGCTGGAACATGGTGTTCCTTAAGCTCCCTTCCAAACCAGCCCATTCTGTGATTCTCTGAATGGAAATGTTCCAGACAATAACCCTTTTTGTTTCCTGTGCTGGTGAGGTAGATGTTACAGCAGAACGCAATCTAACCTCTTGCAGGAACCATTTAATGCTCTCATTTTATACATTATATGTAATTTGGGACTCCTGGACAAGGAAGTGGAGAGTGCATGGACAACCAAAATAGCTAAAAGCTTTGCAATTAGCCCAGTATGCAGTTCAGTGCAATTAACATTAGAATGAGTTTGGATTTATAGATTTTTTTAAGCCAGCTTCTGAATCAGCTGCAGTACTTTTACAATAATTTCAGCATCACAATAATCTCAAAATTCCTGCTGCAATGGGAAAACTCTGAAGCATGTTTCTTTCCACTAGAACCAGTGAAATTATAGTTGCCCTTCCAATGGCACAAGCAGTGTGGAGAGAAGGATGTGGACCTTTCATTTCCTGCCTGAGCCTAAATTAGAAGGCAATTTCCCCCTTTAAAGCCTCAGGGAGTGAGAAAGTTTGACAAGAGAAGCAAAGTAACAAAATGGAGACTTGTTAATTCTCTGAGCCACTATCCTGTGCCACATACTGAGATAAAAGTCTGGAAAAGGAAAGAGGTTGGTTCTTGCCAGGTGGAATATGTGGGCACATCCCTGTGCTCCTGCATGAGCTTTCCTTGAAGATGGTTCTGCAGGAGCTGCACAGCCCAGGCTGCTGGACACTGCTGGTGGCATAGCAAAGCTCCTTGGATAACCTGGGGGACAAGTAGCAACTTAAACAGGACTGGAGATCCTTCCACAGAACTCTCAGAAATTATCAGACCATCCTTTTTTTCTCTTACTGAGGTTAACCAGTCCTGGTGAGAGCAATAAAAATTTCCAGCAGAGCCTCTAAAAGCAATGCTACGTACTCTTTAAATAGTTTGCATTATTAATGAGGAGAAAATCACAGTTTCACTGAATGTCTTGGCCCAATTAGAAAGATCAAACAATGCACAGAGACACAACACTCGTACTGCCTTTTTCATGAGCTGCATTAGCTCATACAAGAATGTGCTGTGTCCTGATTCTGAGCATAACGTGGGATCCCTGAGTTCCCACAAACTGCCTTTTGTCCAGCTTGTCCCTGGGTCCATCGCTCTATTTACAATCCAGCTGCTCATTCAGGGGCAGTGGATGCTCTGCTTTGCTGGGCTGTGCTTTGCTTTTCCCCACAGAACACCCTTAATTAAATTGCTCTGCCTCAAATCCAGACTGCAGAGGGAGATGGAGCTGGTGCACAGCTTGCAGGAGAGATAGAGAGCAAGAAACAAGGACTGGCTTGCCTGGAGAATGGCACAACCCTTTTACAACAGGAATGGGTTTTCCTTTGTGAGAAGACAGAATACCTGGCCATAACCACCCTGCGAGCTCAAGATATCCAGCCAAACCCAAAAACCTCTTTGGTAATCTGAAGCATTTTTTTTCCATATATAACCAATGCAGTATTTAATCCATTGATTGGTTTAATAAACATGTTATTGTGGCTGGTACTTTACCCTTTAGGTCATGATTCACTAAGCACATACATGCAAAGGTCAGACACGGAGCAGGGAAGGAAAACCAATGAGCCTTGTCAATGGATGTGGAAATGAAGAGCTGCCACTTCTTTAGATAAAACAAACAGTGTGTAAGAGTTGGACCTGATGATCCTTGTGGGGCCCTTCCAGCTTGGAAAATTCTGTGATTCTGGCACTCAGCTCCATTCTTTGCTCCCTGCTGACTCCAAGGAGCAAAGAATAAGAGAATAAGAGCAAGCAGGAGTGTTTTGGCAGCCTCCCCAGTGCGGTGCCCAGAGCCCACCAGCGAGACTCTCATCAATCCCCACAGGAATGGCACAGTCTCTCCCATTATTTAGGAAGCTGTGTCAGGAATCTGCCAGATGCCTCCTTTGGAAGAGACAGTGATTACCAACGAGCAGAGCATCAGTCTGGGAAATGACACATGTAATGGAAAACAAAGATCCTTGGGAAACAATTTTTCGAGACTTGGTAGGGACCTGCTGGGAAAGGGCAGCTAATCAGGGGGAGTGTTAGCACAGGCAAGTTCAAGGCTGTCTGTTCAATCCATTTATTGGGCTTCTTGGATGCAAAGCTGAAGGGATTTGCATTGATTTACAATAACAAACTTCCCAGGTAATGAAGTACTATGATTTAAAATATCTTTGTGGATAGAGAATGTCCCATTCCCTTCCTTCTCCCACTTCCCAGTAACTCTGTCCTGGGAAGAATAGCCCTGCATTGTTTGAATTTTAGAGTGAGGCTCCTCAGAGTGGGGTAGCTGTGTAGATTTGAAAGGTTTCTGAATGAAATCAATTAGAAGGAGATAAATGAGAATTAACTCATCAGCTTAATCAAGATAACAATTTATTCACATTACAATTCAGACAGAAATAACACCCCAAATGGGAAACAGTGTGTAATTAGACACGTTTTCAAGCAGTATCAATGTTTCTAACAATCTGGTTCACATAACTGCTTAGTCACTGATGGATGTAAAATTCATGTTTCTATTATCATTAATTAATGTTGAGAGAAAAGGACTAAATACGTTAAAATGAATGCTATACAAGGTAAAATACACAACACTGACTGCACTTTTACCAGCCTAAATCACAGCAGAGCCAGATTCATCTCAGCAGCAGATCTGTAGGACTCTTACCTGGCCTGGGGAAGGAGTGGGGTTTGACCCTCATTTGTGCTGAGTGGAGCCTGAACTACCTGTTAATGGTTAAATATTCCTGTTAAATCCTGAACAGGGTCAGGATTTCACATCAAACACCCATTGCTGGTTTTCAGGGAAGATAGAATTAGATCTAAAGAATATGATGTTGACAAACGGTGTTCTAAAAAAGCAATAAAAGCAATCCTGTATATTTTTTAAGAACAGAGGAGAAATAAGTTCATCAGACCAGAGGTGAAGGTACCACAAACATAAAATAAACTTCCCTATTTGATCATCACATAAGATTTGTCACAATGGGAAAAAAAAAACCAAAATAATTAAGCCAATGCACATACCAGATTCTGGATCAAGCAATTTTGCTGGGCTAAGCCTAGAATTTAAATGATCTCATTTATGGCTGACTAAAGGTTACGGCTTTCACAATTCAAATGGGAAAATGTATTCATCAAAAACATATCTATTAGCTTCACAATAGTAAGCACTCTGTGAATCCAAAGAAGTTTCTTAGGAATAGCTAATACTGAAGGCTTACCCAGAAACCAGATAGCTGCCAATTTTCAGAAACAATTACTCAATTTGCTAGCAAACATATTTTCCTTCAGAGCTTTGGAAGGAGAGGTCTGGTTGTACTCACACACTAATGTCTATGTTTGCAGCTCTATATACTTTGGTATTTTTAATTTTCTGGTAACTTGCCTTGATACAATTTTAGAGACTCTATTAAATATTTCATATAGCAGCCCATTGTAAGTCAATCTCCTACATAATGTACCATTATTTCACATGGATCTTTTCCTCCAGTTCAAAAACATTTCAATAAAGCTCTAAAAGCCCTGGCAATGACAACACACTGTTTTGTGCATCACCATGGCAATGCTTCAGGAAATAGCTTTGATTTGGGGTCAGAAAGATCAAACATTCTATCAGATTGAAAGAATAGAGTTCATCTTGATACAACCTAAAGGTATCATGTTCCAGCTGCTGAGATTTGCCCAGGAGGCAGGACTGAGGCAAGAGGAATGGTGGTGGATGCTGAAGGGATTCAGACCTTTAGTAAACAGGAGGAGGGTTGAGGTCCAGTTTCCCACAGTCAGGCTTTGGAAGTCTGAGCCAACCTATACCAAAAGGCTGGATTGTATTCAAAAGGAGGAATTCTTATGGATTGTCTGTTGCTCCATGTGTCACTCAGCCTTTCATTAATCCTTAAACTCTGCAGCTGGACCACTCAGGCAGGCTGTGAAACGGTGCTTTTGCCTTGGATGTGAAAGGCATCTTCCTCTCTGGGGAAAGAGCACGTTACTTTGGAAGCTTAGGTTGATCAGTTTTCTTAACAAAACAAAACCACAACGAAAAAGAGACAGGTTTGTGCTCTAAATAAAGCACATAAAACAATAAAACAAGGGGTTTCTGGATGAGAAACAGTGTTGTCTGGCACTTTGCTGACATCCATGTCCCATCCCCACCAGTGGCACTGGTGAACTTCTCCACCTGGTGGAACAGAGCGGAGTGAGGGCTGTGGTTGCTCAGAGCAGGAACACTGGGCTCTGTCTTTCCAGAATTGGAGATCTGATGGAGAACAATTGCAGCATTAACATCAGAAGTTGTTCAGTTGGCTGCCTTCAAAAAGGCAACATAAGGGAGTGGTGTAACTCGCAGACAGAAAGGCACAACAGCAAGGAAGCAGATGTTTTAGTAGAAAGGCTTAGTTGACAAGTTTTGTATGTTGTTTCGTTGCTCTTGGGGTTTTTTAAATCATAGAAGCTTTCTAAAAGAACAAAATAAAAATCCCCTTTCATGGGGTCAGGGTGGGTGGAAAAACCTCAGAAATTATTTCTTTCTTCTTTCCTCCTCATTGCTCAGGGTAACTTCACCTTTTCATTCAAAGAAAAAGTCATCATTTCAGGTTTAGTGAAATTCCATCCTGCCTTTGTCTCCATGAGCATGGACAGTCTCTTTTCATGGGAAGGATCCCTCTTCAAAACCTCTTCTGTTTCTTGCCGGGGCCCAGAACTTCGATGTGTCCCAGCATTAAGAGGCTGTTGTTCTGTGCAGTCAGGAAGCAATCAAGGGGTCAGTGGCTTAAATTTCTCTTTAGTCACACAAGTGATTCTTTTAAGGACTCTTCCAGAACTGGCAACCTGCAGAGGTCACTTTTGCCATCACAGGGTAGAAAACTACAAGCAGCAGAGAAAAGGGAAGAAGGGTACAAAAAATGGATGTGGAGGAGGCAGGGAGTTGTCATTGGACAGTTATATCCCACTTGTGTGCTCTTTTATGGCTGCTTACATTTATGATGTGAGAGGAATCCTCTGAGTTAGTTTGGTACCTGGGGCAGCCAGTCTGAGAGAGTTTGTGCAAGATTTCGTCAATGCAAGATGAAAATCAAACACAATAAACAGAGAAACAAATGCCCTAGAAGTGATACGGGGGAGAATTCATCAGTGATATTTAACTTCAGACCGAGGATGATTCAGATCCAGGGTTTAGAACAGAGATGGCAAGTTCCTGGAAAAACAAAGAAGTGTTACATTAAAATAGTCACTGGTTCTTCCAAAAGTTTATCTCATATATATTCCTTTATAAATACAAAAGTAACTAACGTGATAATTATGCAAAGCTACTGCCCAGGCTACATTCTCATCCAGGTGCATCAAGTGAGACACAGAACTGCTCATTCATTGATGTCAGCTCTGTAAAACTAAGAGATGAGTTATTAATTAATGATCTGCCAGACTGTGACTTCTTTATGGAAAAGCCAGGACTTGGTAGGAGCTTTGTGAATGGAGCTCCAGGATCAGACACTCAGCCTGTTCCTCCTCACAGAATAGCAGTACATGAACCACTTCTTTGCCTTGCTCAGAATCACAGAATCAAGGAGTGGGTTGGGATGAAAGGGACCCCAAAGATCATCTCATTCCAACCCCCTGGTGTGGGTAGGGACACCTTTCTCTGGATTTATTCCATTATAACTGAGTGGCTGTTTGTCTGATTTCTGACAGGATGGGGAAGCTGAAAAAGCCATGAAGTAAACCATTTCTATCTAAAGCCAAAAGAGAAAGAGAGATAGAAAGTGAGAAAGAAAAGAAAGAAAACAAACCCCTTATTAGTGAGAAATCCTTGAAAACAAATGTCAAGTCCAAAGCCACAGAAAGTCTAATTACTGCCAATGAAAGCTCTTGCTTGCCCACAGATTTTGCTGGCAGCCCTGAGCGACCAGCTTGGCTTATTGAATGGTAAAACCCAAGAGGTTCTACAAAACCTCCATTCTAACATCAAACAGCAGAAGATGGTCTGGGCTGCTTTGACCAGAGACAACTGATGAAACAGGAATCAGAGTTGAAACCCAGAGATGTCAAGCCATGTTGAGTGACCATCTGCTCACTTTAATCATTAAACAAGTCCAAGAACTGTGCGTTCCATAATTATTATATTTTTTTTTAAAAAGAGGAAAAATTAGGTTAAAACTGCCATGCAGATATTCCAGCCTCAGCCTGCTACTTTGCACAAGGAAGGTGGAAAGCCCATCTAAATGCATGGAAAAGCAGATTTCCTTCTGCTTTGCTTCCACTGAGTAGTCCAAAGCAGCCAGACGTCGGGTTTGTGTTTTGTTTTGGTTTGTTTTTTTAAATTTTGAAAGTGTTCAGTTAAGTTAAATACTCATTTCTATGGGCAGTTCTCTCTGTTCTAGGACATTGGGATTTTTTGTCTTCAACTCGCAGGATTTAAATAACTTCAGCTAAAGGCAGATTATCTGATAATGGATGAATCACCCCTAGGTCATTAGAACTGTATCTTCTGAAGTTTGCTCTGAACTCCAAGTGAATTTTAAAGGAAATTGATGTTTTTCACCTTCTGGGCCCGGTGATGACAAGGGTGTGACTGTGCTAAGGCTGGATCTCAACACTTAAAACCCAGTGGGAAAGTGGCAGCTGCTTCCAGAGTCTGGAGCCAAAGCCTGGAGACAGAGTGGGGCTGCTGAGGCTCAGCCACCACCAGGTAATTAGTCTTTCATTAAAGTTCAGGAGCTGCATGTTGGATTAATTCTGGGAAGCAGCTGTCCAGCAAGGACCTGTCCCACACCCCCTTGTGAAATCAGCAGGGGGAAAGAACTCAGCGCTGCAAACAGCCCAGAGTGCATATTAAAAAGCCCATTAAAGTAAATTACAAAAGGTGGGTATTTTTTTAAATAACAATAAAATTTCATATGAATAAGGAAGTAAATATGTTCAAAATATTTTATAACAGAGGACAAGTATTGATTGGTTTTTTACAGAACCCCAAATAGAGCTTTAGAGTACTTGCTCATCAATAGAATTCTTTTTGTCTTGCATGCTTTAAGAAATGGTCAAAAAGTCACCAGATTCTTCTGAGGAACAAATTAACCTGAGCCTGAGAGTGCACGGCAGTCTTACACTATGGTTTAAGAAAGGCCATGCAGAAGAAGAAATCTGAATTCTTTTGAAATCAGCAGACAAATCTGTTAATCAGACTTTTTCCCACAGTCACACAACAACAAAAACCAAAGAAACAAACAAACAAAACACCCCAGTATTCACTACACCTTTCTCATCTAGTTTTGTTCTCTACATGCCAAGGATCTTAACTTTGGAGCATGGAAATGTGCAACCTTCAGGTCCTTTCATATTAAGACAGATATGGGATTGGTAATGTCACAAATTCTGCAATCCTTATTAAATGTTCAATTATATGTTTAGAAAAGAGCTGTTTATTTAGCAGAGAAAAATTGCTGTTAGTTTTCCATGATCTTTAACAAATTTCCAGAAAATTGAATATCTTCCCTGCTGGACATTTTTGTCCTTTTGTAATACACAAATCTCCAGCTGCAGAAACAAAACATAAAGTTGGTCCCTGGTATTCTACAGCAGGAAATAACAAGCTGGACAAGAGGAGCATTTTTAATTATCATAAAGATTTTTTTTCCTGAAATCAAAGGTTCCTCTGTTCATTTGGAGCATTTCTAACTACTAAAATCAAAGCATGCACTGCAAGTCCTAATTTGTGAGCACATATGGCTGCTGCCTTAGAAATTCAATTCAGATGTTGATAACAACAAGTTAAAAATAATGCAGGTCCCGGAGGAAATTATTGCAAATCTTATCTTCGGTCCGTCCCATTTAGAAAACTTCAGGAAATTATTTTTAAGCACTTTTTAAAGCTTATGCAAGAACAGTGGCTTATGCAAGAACTCCCATTGTTAACCTAGATGGAAAACACTTTTCTGGCTGGCATTTTACGTCATTAAAAAGAATAAAATCTACTGCTGAGCTTGAATATACAGCTTAAACTTTCAGTTGGATTGGTGCTGTCCACTCAAGTGCATCCTGTGAACTTATTGTCTCCTCACTCCTCTAAATAAAGGTCTGAAAACTCCCAAGGTTTTTTAAGCATCTCTTGCAGCACAGGATGATTTGCTGCAAGGTCAGACCCTGTGTTTGGCCACTCGAACATGGGGAAATGTTACCGTGTGCCTCAAGGGTCACATTTTATATCCCTTCCACCCTGAAATGGAAACTTGCTGAAAGGAGTGAGTTTTCCTTGGCCCAGCTCCAGCCTGCTAGTGCTGCTCAGTGCAGAACAGCTCAAAGGAGCAGGCAGGGATGTTGCCTGTGTGGCACAACCATTCCCTGATGCCTGGGACAACACCCTATTCCAAGGAAAACAGCTGGAAGGGGATGGGAAAGAGAGCTGGACCAGCTGAGCCGCTGTGGCCCCTCCCAGCCTTCCCCGTTCTGGGGTGTCACAAGCTCAAGACTATTTCTTTCTGATTTCACATGTGTAAACTTGTTTGCAGGTGGCTCAGGAAATGCATTGTGTAAGTTATTGATCTGGGGTCTATCAGCTGCTAAAAATTCCTGTCTGCCAATGGTGTGTGAGAAAATCTATTCAGGTGTCACAGCCGGATGGCACTGTCACTAAGAGTCAAAGACAGCTGGGCTGGTTCATAATTAGCATTCCCAGTTTCTATTAATTTCAGGATATTGATGATGATATTGCACTGCAGCAACAGTGGTCTGGTTCCAAATTAGATGATAAGGCATGTTTCAGGTTTGTTGGATTAATAATGCACATTTTCTGGTAGCCACCATGCCCTGGCAGCCTGTAACAAGATTCTGCTTCTGCAGTCCATTCTGACCCCATTCCCCTCCTGTTCTTTCCCTTCCCTGCACCCTGTTGTTACCCATGGAAAAGGCAGAGTTCCTCAGAAAGGTTTGGGGGCTTTTGCAGGCTGGTTTCCCCTCTTTTTTACTGTCTGTTTACATGCTGGTTTATTATTCTGGTGTGTCTCTGAGTGTTGAATGCTCTGGGTTGTTACTCCAGTGCTCAACTTCACAAAAGACCAAAGAGTTCATCTTTTCCTCCCAAATTTCTGACTTTATTCTGATAACAAAAAAAAGAAAAATATATAATCTGAACTAAGCCTTAGCTCTTTCTGTTCACTGGGAACTTGATATTAAATACTGCTTTACAAAAGACTGCAGTGTTCATCAGTATGGTTCCTCTGCACATAAAGTGAAGATAAAGCAGAATTATAAATGTTCAAGTAACTTCTCTCTGCAGTGTTTGCCCGTCACAAGCACTTAGAAATACTCCACTCCTAACAAAACCAGAATTAAACATCTCCGTGCCCTGTTGCATCAGTGTGTGAACTGCTTCACACCAGCTTTTAGAATCAATTATTTTGGCATAAAAATCTATAAAGGATGTGTACATTTTTCTTCCACTCTTTAAGTAGCTTTTAACGCTATTCCCATGGAAACAAGCACATGCCTAATGGTCGTGGGTTCAAGCATTACCCAGGAACCCAAATCCCAAGGACTCCATCAACAAGCTGGATTCATAAAGCCCATTCCCATCAATTGATCCACACTTATTTACCTCACAAAGCAGAACTGCTTAACCTAGTGAGGTTTAAAGCAGACAAAGTATATTTTAGGTCTTTTTCTCCAGTACAATCCCTTTGCCTGCAGTACTGTCACAGGCAGCTGAAGGCTTTTCAATAGCAGGCAAAATTAGGTTTTGTAACCCTGAAGATGAGAAATACCTTATTTTCAGGCCAGCAGAATTCACTCTCACTCTGGCAGCAGAACAGCTTCTCCAAAACCAGTGTCTCTTGGTTATCTGTGCCTGTCACATCCATTAAAAACCTGACACTTCACAAACAACTCAGAACAAAGCAGGTAGCACCAGAGAAAGCTGATGCTTTCTGATTATTAGCAAAACCTTCAGTTTTTCATGGGTTCAATACATCTGACACCCAATTAGAAGCAAAATAGTCTCCCAATTTATTATTTTTCTTAATTATCTGGAAAATATTTCTGGAAGGCGAGTGGCCAATTAGTATGTGGGAGTGATGCACCACAGAAACCACTTGGGGTTTCCACAAGACTGGTAATTAAGACACAGATAACTGTGATTTATGTCAGTTTTACACTATTGAAGCACATCACTAAACCTCATCCAGCTAAACCAAGAGTGTTCCCAGGTTGAAGTTCTTTCAGAGCTTGTGGAATTGGGTTATTTTTTAAAAACTTGTCCAGGCTTCCAGAACACGAGGATTTGTTCACAGACAGCTTTTCTCCCAACTTTGCCCTTTCATGTTTTCCATTTCTTCTTCTCTTTGAATGCTTAGGAACCTTTGTACAGCATCCAAGATCCTCCTTGCTTTCAATTTTCCAGCTCTTCTTTCTGATTCCCCATTTAAATTCACATGGCTTTATCTCCTTGTTCTTCTCTCTCATTTTACAAATTCTGGGTTTACAACGGAATAATTAAGAATTTGCTTCAGCAAGCTCAAATGAGAAATAGTCTCAGTGCTAAATCCCTGAATAATAAATGACTTCTCATGCACTATCCCATAGGAGAACAAATAATGAAGAATGTCTTCCTCCTTATTAATAAGAAATAATGAATAATGCTTTTCTCCCTCTTTCCCCTGTGCTGAGGATACCTCTGAGTTTCCTTCATCCAGACTTGCCACTGTAGCAGAGTTTATAAAGTGGCTCTTGAAAGCCTGTTTTGGCACCTGGATGCACATCTGACGAACAAGTAAAGAACCTTCTGCAGCAGTAAAAAAAACATTCAGCAGTTTTGTCAATATCTGTCCATATTTATTACTGAGGGTGGGCAGGACCTGGCACAGGTTGCCCAGAGAAGCTGTGGCTGCCCCAGCCCTGAAAGTGTCCAAGGCCAGGTTGGACAGGGCTTGGAGCAACCTGGGCTTGTGGAAGGTGTCCTTGCCTGTGGCAGGGGGTGGAATGGGATGATCCTTAAGGTCCCTCCCAGCCCAAACCACTCTGTGATTCTATGATGTGATTCTATGATATGATTCTCTGACATTCCCAGCAGATCTGCTCATACTTGGCAGCAGCTCCAGGTCGAGCCCAAGCAGGTTGAGCTTGTATGAGTAAAATGTGCTTCAGGCTTTCTCAATAATCAAAATCCCACTCTCCCTTCTGTACACACACTGGCTCAAGTGCAGCAAGCCTTGTTCCTAATGAGAACCAGGGAGTGATGAGTGAGGACTGGCTGGGGAACCACTTACATCCCCCTAAGGGAGCTCCTCAACAGCTACTCCCCCTCTGTTCCAGGGGAACAGGCTCACCACTCCTACTGAAGGAACCACTTCACAACAGTACATTTTCAGACATGGTTTAAGCTGAATAATGAGTCATAAATGCACTACACAAGCCAGCTCCCAAAACTAGCCCAGCTGTGAAAAGCCAGCAGTGCCATCCATTGACTGAACTCTGTAAGGCACGTGTTTGGCAGGGGAGAAATATCCATGAGCAGACAGGCAACATCCCTCCATCCTGCCTTCCTGCTATTGCAGATAATCTGCCAAAGTCTTCCTACACCAGAGTTTGGTCCCAAACAAGCTCCTAAAATGCCTGCTCTCAAGCAGCAGCTGCCACACATGGGAAAGGCTTCACACATGCAGAGAGAATATCCTGTTGACTCGTGAAGGGTGGGTGTTTGTGCCAACTAACCAGTGTCACAGGGAGAACATGGCAAGTCACAGGGTTATCACATGCCCAGAGCCAAGGAACAGGTTCTTTTCTCCTCCTGAGATCATATAATAAGCACCACCATAAGCAACACCAGAACCAGGTGCTAATGACACTCATAATACAGCTGGTAACAGGGCAGCACGTGCCAGAGCCCAAGAAAAGGCTCCTTATTCTGTAAGATCTCAAAGCTGACAATTTCCACTATCCCAGGTTGCTCCAAACCCCATCCAACCTGGCCTTGGATTATTTCCAGGGATGGAGCAGCCACAGTTTCTCTGGGCAACCTGTGCCAGGGCCTGCCCACGCTCCCAGGGAAGGATTTCTTCCATATATCTAATCTAAACCTCCCCTCTGTGAGTGTGAAGCAAGTGCAAGGACAGAGACAAGGTGCAGGCAGGGGCACCTCCCCTTCTGTGAAAGGCTCTTGCTGCTCTGCTCCTGAGGGTAGAGAGGCAGGAGCTGAGGACCCTCTGGGTGCCTTCACCCAAGCTTTAAGGAAATCCACAGAAGGTTTTTTCCTTATGGCAAATCACATCAGAACCTCCTTGGCAAACGAACAGTGTGTGTTCCAGAGCTGCCAGGTGACCCACTGCCATGCACAAAGGGGACAGAGCTGTGTGTCACCCCCTTCCAAGGCCATGTCCCAGAACAGCAGCGTAACCACCTGCAAGATGTGGGAACAATTTCCAGCAACTCAGACAAGCACTGGCTAATGACTGTGTTCAGTAATTCACAGCAGCCTTTCCTAAGTACATTGAATATTGCATTGCCCTGAGCTGTTTGACCAGAATCTCATTATGGCATTATGCAGAGAGTGGTGGAAAAGAGGGAATCTGCCCTTGGCTGTTACTTGTTTCAACTAAATGGACTGACAATTTGCTCTACAGCAATATTGGTAAGGAGCAAAGGGCAGGAAAATCTGCCCTTGAGAATATGAGTTATGGGCCGATACAAGAGAATTTTATCAACTACTTGCAGCTTTTAAGCCTCAATGAGAAGAGAACAATTGACTTTTATAGTGTGGAAACAATTTTAAATTGCTGAACATTTAGAAAAACAAATACAAATCACACAGTGTCACAGAACAGTTTGGATTGGAGGGCACCTTAAAGATCATCTCATTCCATCCTCCTGCCATAGGCAAGGACATCTTCCACTAGACCAGGTTGCTCCAAGACCCATCCAACCTGGCTTTGAACAATCTCTTCCCCAATTTTTCTTAAGTTCTTATGAATTATCACCAGTACAGTAGTGAGGAATCAAAAACTAAATCTAAAGAAGAAGATTTAAAATCTAAAGAAGAGTCCCTGCAAATTTGAAAGTCCATGGGAATGAGATGAGGTGTAAAACACCTTGAGGAGGCAAAGCAGTTTAAATGCTCAGCTTCCAAATTTGGGCCCATCATTTTTCACTTCATAAAATACCACTTTACCCATTTAACAGCAGCAGATGTTAAATGGAACTTACTAAACAGCATCACTTTACATCCCTCTCTGTGTTTAGTAATTAGCAAAGACACAGCACTTTTGCTGGGCTTGTTGACTTCATGTGGTTTAGAAGTTTGAAAGCTGTTTTCCAGAGGTCCAGGTCTAAAGCAGACAACTCTGCTCAGAGTGGGCTGCACTGAATGATAAACAGAGTGGGTTGCACTGAATGATAAATAAACAGCCATCAAAAATCTTATCCAAATGCCAAACCCAGGCACCTGAGTGAATTGTTTGCACTTCACTGTAACATAAATATCAATCTAAGGGTAGGGGATGGTAAATTCTTCCCAGACATCAGTAATGGAAACTTTGGTGGTACCAGAAAAAGGTGACTTGAGTTAAATATTAAAGTCTGGCTTCCAAACTGAGAATGGGTTGGTGATAGATTTGTCTCAAGGAAGCAGCAGTAGGCACAGCAATTATTGCTCCTCAGATGTAACCCTGATGCACACAGAGACAGGGCAAAAAGGCCAGGAGCTCTTTGAACAAGGAGCCCAGTTACCCTCCACATCAGGAGGAAACACATTAGTGGGTGCCAAGGAAGCTGCTTCTGCTGTGACTCTGTGGAGTTGAGCTGGTTTCTGAAAATATACCCTTCCTGCCCTGCTGGGGCTATCAATCCCACACCCAGCAGGAGATGGTGGATGTGATTTTCACTCACATGTCCAAATGGCTGCACATCACACCAGCCAAATGAAAAATCACCTCATCAGAAGATTACAGGGAAGGATCTTGTGGAGAGGAGAATTAATAATGCTTGTATCATCACAGGGCAAAACCCTGAATGAACTGTGTTTCCTTTGTGTGAAAGAGGGACCCTCAGTGCTCACAGCAACAGCCTGGTCACTCACATGTGTGCTCATGGAATCAGCAGCAGGTCCCATAAATACAAGCAATATAAATATTTTCCCTTCTATTTTCTTCTGGTTTTATTTTGCACCTGTTTTTTGCTCAACAAGACCAGGGGGTCAAAGAGCAAGAGCTCCTTAGTAGGTGAAATTCATCTTTGTGCAGATGATCCCACAAGTCATCACATAAATTACCTGATCAGCTTTAAAAAGGATTTGGTTTTAAGCCACAGTTCCCCTTGCCTGGACAGCCACAGAAGCTCCCACACCTCTCCAGGTCAGGGAAAGCAAAGACACCAACACAGTCCCATTCTTCAAGGATTTGGAGGTAAATAAAGCAAATAATTCCTTCTTTGCAGTCCTGTTTGGAGATTTTTCTCATCCTAAATTCCTCCCACAGACAAATCTATCTGGGCTGGCTTCCTTTGGATTTAGCTATCCTGGCACTGCAGGATTCTCCCATTTGAATAGAAGACACCAAGTTTTAATGAAAGTTTTAATGACTTTCCTCTGGTTTTGCTTGAGGAGAAAGATGTCCCTGAAAGCTGACTAAGCATTCATGACACAGAAATTTCCTAATAAATATGTTTATCAACTGCATATGGATATTCCTTTCCTGATACCATTTTAATTCTTATTCATCTATTCAACTAGCCACATTATCTCATCACCATGATTTAAACACCCTTGGAACATGATGTGAGAAAGCCAATGTATTAAAGAACTAGACCACTTAAAACTAGTTCTTATGCCATGCCCTTCATTTACTATAATATGAAAACCTTTACCTTAGCTTCTTTGCTGAATGAGGTTCATGATCAGCTCCCAGCTTCTTTCATTATACTTATATACATGACATTACTACATTTGTAATAATGTTAAATGAGACAGTTTCCAGCACGTAGAAGCAATTGCCTCCCTCTCTCACACAGGAACCAGCTCCTACGTGTCCATTAGAAGGCATTACATTTTGGAACTAGCACATTCACAATCTCTGAATTATTTGTAGATTAAATGATTTGAAAAACGTGTAATGAATTTGCTCTCATGCAATTTATAAAACTTAGCAGACTTCCAAGATTCCTTCATCATCCAAACATACTTGTAGTTGGACTAAGACATTCTCACAAGTAGGCTGCTACTGAATTGCTAATCACATTTATATCTACAAATGGATTTAACTCCTGAACCAGCTCATTGCAGAGTCCCACGAGCACCAGGGGCAGTGTTTAGCTTGGACTCTTGGCAAACCACAGACTGAACAACTCTGCATCATTGATTCCTTGTTATAGAAACTGCACTTTAGTGCACACTTCAGTTCTGTCACTGTTCCTACACCACTGTCAAACCAAGAGAGATTTTGACTTCAAAAAGTCAAATTATGGGAAGGAAATTTTTATCTAAGAGGTTTACAGTAGATACCTTGTCAAAGAGTATCCACTATGTTACTACATTCTGATAAAAGCATGACAAACTTTTCTGATAAATTATAGAGAATGGTCATTATGGAAAAGTCTGCCTCACAGGAATCCGAATGTGAAATGTGTCTTCTGGTGACATTATACTTCCTGCCTATGCAGTATCTCTCACCTCAATTCCCAGCCTTCCACTCACTAATGATAAACTGTACCTGCAATAGCACAAACAACAAAAAAAACAGAGCAGCAGTATCTGGCTGTTGAAAAATTCAAAAAGGAAAGTAATAGTGAACTACACAGTGACAGGCTGAGAGATGAAAAAAACAAGAATGAAGTAAATAAAGTGCATCATCAATTTAGGTCTATTTTTAAAGAATAGATCCCTAAGCCATCTGGATTGGGGTTTCACATCTCCACACACCATGCTCCTGTTTCAGGACTGCAGAACACACTTTTGAGATCTGTCAAGTTTTTAGCATTTTGTAGCATCCCTTTTTCCAGTTTATCATCTGACTTGTACCGTCTCCCCTTTGTCTTGGTTAGAGTGAGCAGGAACAGAGTCAGTGTCTTTTTCCCTGCACTTATAAACCACCTTCACATTAATATATCTCAAGGATGTTTGCTCCTTTTTCACTGAGCATAGAAATGGATGTTTATCATAGTGTTCCTTCCTGCTCCTGAGCAAAACCACCCACTGAGATGTGGGGGACAGCAGCCAGCCAGACTGCCAGCCCTAATGCTTCTGTGCCTCATTAGGTGATGTCGTGCTCCCTTCTGCCCTTGCCCAGCACTCCTGGGTGTGCAGCAGCCGTGTGACACATCTGTGACACATCTCTGACACATCTGTCACCGCAGGGCAGCTCTGTGACCCTCCCACCCTGGTTCTAAGGGATGCCCCACGCAAACTCAGGCAAAAGTCCCTGTCCATGTCCAGAGCCCAGGGGTGGCCTGTGCCACTGGAACTACACTGACATCTCCCTCCCTGAGACCACAATTAACTCCTGGACGTTTTTATTATTCAGAAGGAAAAAGGACAAAGTTGTAGTGTGCTTAGGGCGCTGCCGTGCTGATATCATCCGTCTACTCAGGTGGTGCCGGTGTGGAAACAGTCACAGAACACACATTAGCAAATTGCTTTGGGGCGGTAATAAACATAATAAATAGACGAAATTGTGTTCTAAGAAACAATTCTTCTACAAAGCAGAGAAGGGCTAGATTTGAGCAGCAAGAAGTAAAGGAAGTGTAAAGCCCTAGAATGGGCAGTGCTGTTTATACCCAGAACAGGCTATTTCAACACAAACCGAGCTCTCTCCCTTCTCCTCCTCCAACCCACCAGCTCCAGCATCCCACCCCTGAGCCACAAATCCCTCCTGTTTCGGTGACACGACCCCTCTGTGGTCCCCAGCCCTGCCCGCTGCCAGGGGTGCCCAGGGGATGGTCTGGAGCTGGGTCAGGGTTCGGTGGGATCTCAGGGCAAGGTTTGGGATCGCAGGGGAAGGTTTGGGATCGCAGGGGAAGGTTTGGGATCTCAGGCAAAGGTTTGGGATCTCAGGGGAAGGTTTGGGATCGCAGGGGAAGGTTTGGGATCTCAGGGGAAGGTTTGGGATCTCAGGCAAAGGTTTGGGATCTCAGGGGAAGGTCTGGGCACTGCCCAGGCTCCCCAGGGCAGCGGGCACAGCCCCGAGGCCGCCAGAGCTCCGGGAGGGTTTGGATGGTGCTCTGGGGCTCAGGGAGGGATTGCTGGAGGGGTATGAGCAGGGCCAGCCCTTGGGCAGGGTGATCCCTTCCAGCCCAGGGTATTTTGTGCCACAAAATGTACACATTTTACCCCACAGGGCCCCCTGCGCTGTCCCCGCCGCGGGGGCCGCTGCGGCTTTAAGGGGCGGATCGCTGCGGGCCCGGGCCCGGCCCCTGCCGTGGGCAGGCACATACAGCGATGTATAGCCCTGTAGGGCCCTGTGCCATGGCCCTGTCCCGCCTGGCCAGGCCCTGTCCCTGGCTCTGTCCCCGGCTCTGTCCCCCGCTCTGTCCCCGCAGCCCCGCCTGGGCCGCGCTCCGGGCCCGCAGCTCCGCCAAGGTACGTGAGGGGACACGAAATGCCCCAAAATCCAGGGGGGTTTCCAGGGGGTTTTCGCGGTGTCCCAAAGATCAGGGGTCCCGTCCCCCTCCCTGCGTGTCCGTGGGGTCCCTGGGCCGTGGCTCGCTCGGGGACAGGGATTTCCGATGCCAATGAGCTTTCCTAAATGGGGATTCTGTGGCCCCCTGGCCGAGCACAACGGGGTGTTTTCAGAAGTGCCTCGGATCGCCCAAACAGGGGGAATAAAATGGGTTTTCCAGCAGGAGTGAATAGTGTGGCAGCAGCTTTCATTGCCACGCTGTCCATTATTAAAGCAGGGCCACCCTGGGCGGCCCCAATAACTTGTTTTAGAGCCATTCTGTTTTAACATCCTGCTTCGGTCCCATTCCCAAAGTGGGAGAGCCTGGGAACACGAGAGGATGGGAGGGGACTGGAATGATCACAACAAGCCATTTTTCTGCTTTTAAAACTCTCGTGAAAACCCCTGAGGTCCGTGGACCTCTGCATTGATTAGCTCCTCCTGGTTTCGTGGCAGCTTTCTGAGCAAAATCCACATTTGGCTCCTTAGAAAAATAATAATCATCTTTCTCTGGTTGAAAAATTCACTGTACGCTATTAAATCTTAAAGTACCATTCAAATCCTGCTTGGCTTTTAAGAAAATAACGCTGTTGAATAAAATGAGTGGTCTTGACTAAGCATGTGGTGGTGATTGAATTGCCAGGACAGCTTTTGGCAGAAGGTATTATGAGACTTTTGTTATTCGACTCAGTATTTAAATTTTACAGGCTGGGAGTCAGAACAGCATTCTTCTTCCTCTCCAGTAAATGATTCCTTCCTATAATAACATTGAAGAGTAAGAGGGTGAGTTCTGAAACACAGTGAGGCACTGGGTGGCTGTAGCTGTCCTGTGGTGGCCTTTAGCCTGGCTGTCACATTGTCACCACTGCTGCTGAGCTCAGATGGAAAGAGAGGACTCCTCTAATCTTTCCTGGCAACTGCTGACTAATTAGGCACAAATCCTGAGGTTTTTTCCTTCCTATCAGTATTTCTTCTTTAGCAAGCACAGGGAGGTATCCAAGAGCTGTCTTACTGCTATCAACATGGGTGCCCTTCTTTGTCTGATTTAAGTTTGCTTTGGGGTCTATTTTAGTGTGAAGTTCTGCACTTTAAATGTACCCAGATAAAAAGCTGTCAATAACTTCTACTGTGACAAACATTTTCAGTGCAGTTGGGCTCTTCACACCAGCCCTGGCATGTCCTTGTAGTTGTTGTCTCCTCCGTGGCAACAGAACTCCTCGCTGTCAACACTTGCAGTTCCCCAGTTCTTCCTTTTATCAGCTCATCTACAGAGGGTGATTTGTAGGAACTTAAACGTTGGATCTCTTCCATCAGTGAGTTATTCCTAAGCCAGCAGCAGCCTGGTATCAGATAAGCTTCCAGTGCCACCAGCTGCTTAGCCCTGGAATAGAAAGCTGTGTTCCAAGGAGTCACTGTGGAAAGGTGAGCAGTGAAAAGGCTCTGACACCTCAGTCTCATCTCTCAAGCAGCTGTGTGGGTGTGCCTTGGCATGTATTTAGATCAAATAATCTGGTTTTAATTATGAAACTTGAATTATGTAAGAGCTTACACCAAGCTCAGTGTATTCTTTTGATAGGAATAATTAGGAAAAGGGACTTAGCCTGGGCTCTGCATCTGCTCTGCTGATGGGAAAGAAATGTTACTGTCTTCCCAAATCACTCTGTGTGCAAGACACTTCTTTATTTCAGATTGGCTCAACTGACCAGGAAATGATCTTGTGCTTCATGCTAATAAATATTTTTGTTTGTTTTTAGGATGCCCATGAATCCCAAATAAACACAGCCACTGATCCCAGTGGTGGGAACAAGAAACTCAACAAATCCCAGCAGCTGAAACAAGTTTTTAAAGAATATGGTGCTGTAGGGGTTTCCTTCCATGTTGGAATTTCATTAGTATCTCTAGGAATCTTCTACCTAGCTGTGTCAAGGTAAGGCTTGTACAATTGTCAATGTTTTAGTCAAGAAAAATACATTAACCATTGGGCTTATTTCTGGCAGGAGACTTGTGTCTTATGCCTTGAATTTTGGGTCTAGATGGGTCCATAAATGGATCTGAACTCACATCAGCCATGAGAGAAGTTGTACATGATGTTTTTGCACAGGTTAACCATCAGTGAAAAGAGCAGAGACTGCCCCAGAGTAACTGAGCCGAGAGAATGTCTTTGTTTGGCAGAGATATCTTTTGTTGTCACACAGTGCCATGGTCTGTAGAGATAGAACCATGCAAAAGTGCTGGGACTTAGAGATAAACCTGTTTTTCTAGGTGTTGAACACAGTTTCTGCAGTTGAACTACAGGAAACAACTGCCACAGAAAAAGAAAAATTGGGAAGATGAATTTCCAACACAAATTCACACTAACTTTATGAAAATCCCTATATAAAGAAATAGATTACTTTGTCTCCAAAGGTTGAGCCTGGGGGTTGGAACTGGATGATCTCCAAGATCCCTTCCAAGCCAAACCATTCTGTGGTTCTGTATTTTCCGTGCACATCCTGCAGCTGTACAGTTGCAAAACTGAGAACATGCTTCACTTCACAAGGAGCTTGCCAATTTAAGAAAAAACTCGACATGCATCTCAAAATATGTGCTGTTTCTACAAAAATAATTTTATTTCAGCAGTAAGTTGTTTTCAATATATAACAACATCTAATTTGACATAAATTCCAGAGTTGGAAGTGCGCCATGGTAAATTCCCTGAAATAACCAGCGCTCTGAAAAATGAACCCTTGAGATTAACTAAAGCAGCCTTGTGTCTCTCTGCAGTGGTGTGGACATGGCTGCAGTGCTGCCCAAGCTGGGATTCAGTGAGTCCTCGCTGCAGTCCCGCATGGCTGCAGGCACCAGCACCTTCGTCCTGGCCTACGCCGTGCACAAGCTGTTTGCGCCGGTGCGGATCAGCATCACCGTGGTGTCCGTGCCCTTCGTGGTGCGCTACTGCCGCAAGGTCGGCTTCTTCAAACCCCCTGCCTCCAACCCCTGAAGCTTCCTTACTGCCTTTGGGGCTTTAAATGCTCCATACCCACAAAGCTTCTTCAAAAGACTTCCTTGGATTCATGGTCGTGCTGAGCTCACCTTGCATTTGTTCCTTGTTCTTTTGGGTAAATGTCACTGTGAAAAGTGCTGTCCTTGCCTTCTTTTGCCCCCCCCTGCTTTGGACAAACCTGTTAAATGGTACTGGTTTCCATTGCAAGTGGTAATATAAATGCTTGACAATGAGCAGTCTCTTAATACACAGTTCTGGGGCTTTATAATCTTGCTTTTTAGGCCTTAATTTTTTTCTTTGTCAAAACAGAGTCACAGTATTAGTTCATCACTGTGTAACTGAGAAACAGTAAGTTTATTTCCAGTAGAATACCCTACTACATGAGTAGTTCTTTTAGCAGGGATGTGTGTTGGAATATGAAGTGGCAGGTGGGTGTTTCTTTTGTTAGAAAAGGCTTTTGTTATAGCCTGTCTTGCAGTATAACACATACAATGAACTCACTTCAGTGGGAGTACTCTTGAGTCATTACTGCAGTGCTTAATAGTTTTAGCCAGAAGAGGTGATGCACTGTTCTGAAACCACAGCTCCACTGGAATGCTTCCAAATTCCAAGATTTTAGTGTTTGAAACTGTGTTTTAGCTATAGGCTAGGAGCTGGTCTTACTCAACTCCTTTTTTTATCTTAACTTTTTATGCTTATGGACTCAGAAGGAATCCTGAGTCTACTGCAATCAGTATAACCAGAATTACCTCCTCTCTAAAGATACTCCAAAGAGAATCAAGTCAGAGGCAAGCTGTGGTGTTTTAATGTCTTGAGATCTGGCTTTGTACTGGAAACACATTTTTTATCTTAAAACTAACCCAAGTATTTGCTGCTGCTGTGGATAAACCTTAAGCCTGCACCTGAAGTCAGACATTCCAATTCATAACTTCTGAGGAACAATTCCTGTGGTTTTGGCTGAGACTGGTGAATGTACCAGTTACAGATGCTTTTCCTTGCTTTACCAGGACACTTGTATTACAATGTAGTTACATATATTTTCACATACCACCTTCCAGTTAACCTAAAGCCTGAAGCCCAGGACGGAGGAGCCAGGATAACAGTCTGGGGTAAGCCTAAGTTTTAGGCTTAGGGCTGTGGTGCTGTGATAGTTTGAGCCAGATGTAAGGGTGTTTCAGACCTGTTCCTCCTTCCAGGTCTGCCCTTTTCACATTGTCTTTGTGCTTACACTGAGCCCAAGGTGGCTCTGACACACATCTGCCCCCAGAGGAATAGGATGAAAAAAGCAGGAAATGACCCTGGTGATCAATTTATTTTTTTCCTCTGAAATTTAGTGAATTAAGAGGAAAGAATCATGAGATGAGGATGAGTGGGTGAGGGAGGGAGAGAAGAGCAAATAACTTATTATGAGCATATGCCATAAAATTAAATTGCACTTTAACTCCTTCCCCACACACTGAGTCTAACCCAGAGGCACTTGAGGTTTCTCAGGCTCCATCTGTATCAAGCTAATAAAAGAATTCCAGAATAAGGCAGCCTTTTCTTTATTTAGAGTCAGTTTTGATGAGTCTGTTTTGTCCTAAACAAATATTCAGAGCTTGTTCTGTCTTAAAATAATGTGTAAAGCTAGAATCAGTTAAAGCAGTTTTAGATCTAAGAGTCAGTAGAAGGCACCAGCACTAGTTTTCTTACTGTGAAAAGAAACAGCTTCATATAAATTATGACAATTCAAATTAAGATAATTGTATAAACTACTGGCAATTTGTTCAGATGAAGTTTTCTTGCAAAGTATATTTTAAATTAATTTGAGAATATATTTTGAATTCTAGAATCCTTGCTTGTAAAAGGATTGGTTTTTTAACTTGTTTGTAAAATAGTGAGGATGAGCTTGAAGTCTTATAGTGAAAATACAATAAACTGCTTTCTCTTAGTTTGCTTGGAGTGTTTTACTGGACAATAGTTGGTCTGTTTATTGTGATGGCAAAGGGCCTGACCCTCAGTACACTTCAGAAAATGTCTCACAGCACCAGATATTAATATACCATTCCCATTTGATAAGAATACTTTCCAGCTCTCTTAGAAGGGGTTTCAGATCACATTGTGTTTGAATAAATTAATTTTAAAAGGAAAAAGCAGGCTAAAGTGTATATAAATCAACAAGGTAAGAAGCAACACATTTGGTACTTACCTTGTAATCATGAGCTGGGATTGTGGGAGAGTACTGTCTTAAATTTGCATTAATTAAGTGCATAAGTGCACCTGCTTGGTAGTACCAGCACTCTGAAAGGAACTTCATACCAGCTTCCTTTGTGACAGAGGTGGGAATTACACTTAGTAACCAGAGGAGGAGTTTAGCTGTGCTGCTGTTGGAGACAAGCAGTGCCACAAGGAACCCCCATGCTGGTTGCAGTGTAACAAGTCTTTATTTTAATAAAGTTGAGTGCTCACATTTAAAACGAACTAGAGACAAAAAAATAACTGACACATCATTTTTAGAACACTTAAGAAATGCATTCACCTCGCTCAGTCTCAGATTACACCACAGTTAGGATACCCTTAGCAGCCCAGGAAGTGAGGAGCAGGTGCCTCCAGGATATTGCACTGTTCAGGAAGCCAGAACAACAACTTCTTGTTGGAACAACGAACCATAACCAGGACTGACCACAAGAGCCTTGAACAGCTTAACACTTACATCAAACCTGGCCCACATGTCCCTGGATTTCAAGTATATTTAGTATTCCACAAGCTCCAGCTAGAAGTCAAATAACTTTTATGTTGCAATTAGAGTGTAAGACAACAGCCAACCCAAGGATTTGCATTCCAATTGCCATTAGATTCCAAGACCTGCTTTTCCTATTGTAAGCATTACAGTAGTCACAGTACAAGACTCCTTTTGTTGGTCCAATAAGGTCACTCCTCCTAAAACTATGTTTTGGATGGGGCAGCAACATCACTCTTTCTGCTGTTGGGCATCTTTGTAGAGTTTGCTGTGATCCAGGGATGAAGAAGAACATCCTTCAGGGGCAGTCGATGGAATGGGTTGTGCTTCAGAAGCTTGGAAATCAAATCCCTTGCACCTTCTGTTACAAATGGAGGAAACTTGAACTCCACCTAAAGAAAAAGGACATTAAAGATGAGGCAAAAGTTCTTTGGCAATAATCAAACTACAAAACTAAAGAGCTCTACTTCACCCTCCCAGTTACACCATGAAAGGAAAGCTGTGTCAGCCTTGCAGGCTGTGCACCTTATGCCTATTGAGATGAGATCAACTAATTTCATCACAAACCTGAACAAGATTCTCACTGCTGGTAAAAGTATTTGTATATTATTGTATGTATTTTCAGCCTGCTTCAAACAAACTTAGTTTGCTGGAATCTTTCTGGGGTAAGCCACAGGAAAGGTTAAGGTTATGGATTTTCATTAACACCTTGAATGTTAAATACTCATCAATTAGAAAAGCTGTGGGGAAGACGAGTTTCTTTATGAAACAGAGAAATTCAGATGCAGGCAGAAATAGGGTAGAACCAAGGAAGCAAGGCAGGGTATCTGGAAGTATCTTTGTAATCATTGCACTGAATGACTGAAGACAGTTTGGGGGATATCATTCTACACATCATGCTACAGTTCTAGTTATAATACATCTATCACTCAGTTTCTAGAACTGAAAGGCAGCTTGTCCCAATAAGCACTGGCACTTACCCTGGAAATGGCTCTGTAGGTTTCCTGATATGTTGTTGCTTCAAAAGGTGGTTTCCCTACAAGAAATTCATAACACAGAACTCCCAGACTCCAAATATCCACCTTTTCATCATGTGTTCTTCCCTCAATCATTTCAGGAGGCAGGTAGTCAAGTGTCCCACAGAGAGTTGTTCTCCTGAAGAAAAGGCCAAGTTAATCACTCAATTATAGAATGTTTCCAGAGCCAGATAAAAACTAATGCTGGCCCTCATCAGTACCTCAGTACAGTCCACCTGAATGGACTCAGCACTACTAGAATGTCTGGCAAAGAATTGCCAGCAGTACATTTTATACTTCGATCTCAGTCCCTGCAATCAGTTACTTTCTCTCTTTTCTTCACCCCACTTGCTAGAACAAATATAGTCCTCCTTAGTCAGGTGCAACTTCACACTCAGTAAGGAAACAACCATGTTGCCAGTGTTGTTCTGTCATCTCAGGGACCACCATAACCCTACAGCAACATATCTTTTTCAGGTTCAGCAACGTTTGAACTCTAGGTTGAAAAAACAGGGCAACACCACTCCTCTGCTACACCAGTTGACTATTAAGAGCTTTGCTGGAGCAGCATTTTTTCCCCAGTATTTGAAGTTGACATGTACCTTCATTGCACAACTGTGTGACACAAAAACTGCTGTATTCACTACAAAAGGATTTCAGTGCATAAGGCAGGCACTGAATTCTCACCTGGAAGACGGAGCATGCACAGACCATCCAAAGTCAGCAATTTTTAACTCTCCATTTGAGCCAAGCAGCAAGTTTTCTGGCTTGATGTCTCGGTGAATCACACTCTTGGAATGACAGTATGGGAGGGCATCTGCTAGTTCTGTGATGTACTGTGTTTAGAGAGAACAACCTTGATTAAAGATATTGTCATCTGACTTTATCTGGCTGCAATACAGCCTTTTCTAGGCATAATTACAGTTTTAAGTTAAAGCAATTATTCCTTAAACCCTGGAAGTCTGGCAATACAAGCTGTGCCTGCAGTGACCAAGCACTTGCAATATTAAGCAATTCTGAATATACATTATTGCACAGCACTATGTAACTGTGTTCCCAATTTATTCCCTCTTACAAGCCCAAACAAGCATCCAAGGAATCTCAGTGTCACCCAGAACACAGAGCTGTATGTGAAGAGCTGGCTTTATCCTGCAGATAATCCAGCTACAAAAAGTACTGTATAAGAAGCTGGAACAACCTACAGTAGCAGTTCTTTGCTCATCAAACTTGATGAGCTTCTGGAGTTCTTTGAAGACTTCTCCACGAGGTGCATACTCTAGAATCAGGTAGACTCTGGTGACATCGTGGAAGTAGCCATATAACCTGAGGATGTTGGGGTGCCTGCAAAGACATTTAAATGATATTCTGAGCAAGGTATTCATCCAAAACCCTTCATTTCCCTTTCCTGCCTCACCCCTTTCAAGACCAGCATGGGAACTCCATCTCATGTGTTCCTTCAGCTCATAACACATCAAGAAGAGTTTCACAGCAGATCCATGGTGTTCTCCAAAGCAGCAGCTTCAGAGTCCCACCAGGAAGCAGCCAGCCAAAAGTTTAGCTAATTCATATCTTCTGAACATACTTTTCTACAGCAGCTGGAAATAATTACCATTGAGGGTGCCAATTCCATTGGTTTGGAAATTTAAGTTTAAACACTTTCTGTGAAAACTCAGTTTGTTCTTATTTCCCAAGAAGCAGAATACTAGAAACAAGCTCAGGCCCTTGAGAAATTGCAGCCACATAAATCCAAGCAGCAGACAAAGGGATTTTTATAACAGGAAGACTTGCTACCAGAGGTCACTTCATTGCAAGGCAGAACAAAGGTAAGCTGTGGTGCAGAAAGGCAAGATTCCGGACTAGGAATACCAGAGTGTCATGTGTTTAAGAAACTTATCTTTAAGGAAAGAAGAAATCTGATTGTTAAGAAACCTTACCATAAATCAAAGTTGTTTTATTTCAATGCAAACAAAGTAAGGAGTCACTAAACTTTACCTAAGATGGGACTGTATCTCAACTTCTCTTCGTAGTTGATGTTCCACACCAGCTTCCTCAAGTTGTGTTTTAAAGAGTACTTTCAGTGCAAGAATGAATTTACTTTGTTTTTCACGGGCCAGGTACACATTCCCAAATTTTCCTTTCCCCAGAGGACGACCAATTTCAAAATCATCGAGAGACCATTGCCTTCTGCAAGAGGAAAGAGAAAGTTAAAAACTAGATACTTTTTTGGGCTTTGCCTCCTAAATTTAGATTCTTGGATGCTTCTGTTCAATAGATGCTTAGTGATTTTAGTCTTGAAAACAAGACCAAGAGAATAAAACATGCACTGAGACTTTCCAAAATGAAGTTCTGAAAGCTATTTTCTTCCTTCCTAAAGTTTATACAAACTAACTTTGATAATAAGTGCAGACTAACACCAACCACACTACTACAGAAACCTTAGTGTATACTTTGGATACACTAACACATCACTACTGCATGTCAGAGCTATTTAAGGTAGTCCCAAACAAATCCAGCTTCATCCTGAGTTACACTCCAGCCTCTTGCCCAGATGAGGGGGGCTTTGTTTTCAAGAGTACATCTCAGCATTGGAGCAGCAGCTATCTGTTCTCTCATGGGAAGAGCTATTATGCATTTAGTCCAAAGTTTTCTTTAGATTACAGCAAGTCCTTGCTCCTGAAAATTACCAGGATCAAAGGAAGCTTTCCCACTGTTTCATGTGTTGTCTCTGCAAAGTGTAGAGGTCACCAGCCTCCACAACCAAGGGGTTCAAGTAGCCTTCAGCTTAGCTGAAATTCAGATGCAGCATGAAGTCCTAGAAGTTAAAAACAAGCCTAATCCAACAGGCCTCAGTTATCTAGAATTTAGGCATAAAACTTACTTTTTAGTCTCTTCATTCTTCTTTTTGGTCTCTTCGTTTTTCTTTTTGGCAGTCTCTTCACTTTTCTGTTTAGAGGTGCTTTCTGCTTCAGGATTTTTTGCTGTGGACAGAGAAGTAAATCAAATTTATGAACCAGACCTACAAACAACATAAACATTCACACAGGAGCAAGTCTAACCTCTCTGCACCATTTGAAGAAGTTCCCAGAATACATTCTATGACACTTCAAGCAATCTAGCATAGCTGACTGCTTGGGAAAGACACAGTGCTAGCAAAATGTAATTTTAAAAGCTTTCTTAAAAAAAAGGATCTCTCAAAAAAAAAAACTTCTACCCTCCAAAGAGAGTGTTCTTGTGTATAAAATATTAACATGAATCCTGGAAAACCTGTGATAGCTGAGTGCCAATTGCATTAACTCACAGCTGGCTGGTGAGCCCCTGGAAGTTTTTAACACACATTGACTCTAAATTGCAAATTTAAAGGTAAGATGATAATGACACTGCAGTAACATCTAAAGTGAAGCACGTGCTGCTCTTCTGTTTTGGGGCACAACCAAGAACTTCTCTACAGGGCTGTCCCCAGGTCAGCAGCAGCTTTAGGTTTCCTGCACTACACTCTACTCCACAGGAATATCCCAAGTGTCCCAGCTGTGTGAAAACAGTCACATCATCCTCAGCATTACCAGGTCCTGGAGCCTGTTGGGCTTTCTCACTGTTCTGGTTTGGAACCTGAGGCCTCACAGTCGCCTGGACGGGCAGTTTGGGTCGGAGCTGTTGCGCTGGTGGGTGATGGGGCAGTTTTTGGTTGGACAGTGCAGCTTTTTGAGATTGCACAGGAACTCGCTGGGCAAAGTTTGCAGGACACAGGACACGCTGTGCTTGAGCTCCACTGGTCAGTAACCGGCCCTGGGCAGAATGCTGAGACACAGGGACACGCTTGGGGCCATCCCCAATGGGATTAGCAACCTTCAAAAAGGAAAGAGTTCACATTAACTGGAGAACAGTTTAGAGCAGAACATTTCTACCCACATCTGAACATCAGCCAAAAGTATCAAGAGACTGATTAAATGAAGCTCTGTTTATGCTGGTTCAAAACCTTACCAGAGCTATTAAGAAACTGAGAAAGTGCTTGTGCTTCTAAATAGAAAATACATGTATTTGGGGTGATTTTGAGCATGTGTATCAACAGCAACATCAATACAGTGCTTGTTTTTGGAAACTTTCAGGAACAAGTTGATACTGCCAGTCCCAGACCAACCAGGCAGCCCCACACGCCTCTGCATCTGAACTGCAAACTCCCCAGAGTTCAGACACCAAAACCAGCGATCCACAACAGGAAGCTGCTCAGGAGAGCGACCCTCCAATGCACATTTCAGCCCCTTACCTTGGCGGCACGGCCGGGGTAGGCGGCGTAGTTCTCCTTGGAGCTCCTGTCCATAGTGCCCGGGGTGGGGGGACACACGGCTCAGCCTGGGGGACACGAGGGGGTCAGGGATCTCAAAAACACCCCTCACACACACACCGAACTCCGGCTGGGGACCCCCCAGACCCACGAGGAACCCGGGGAGGGCAGGGACCCCCGGGAGGGCAGGGACCCCCAAATGAGCCACAGGGACCCTTGGGAGGGCAGGACCCCCCCAAAGAACTACAGAGATGCTTTTGAGGACAGGGAGCCCCAAACGAACCACAGAGACCCCCAAATGAACCACAGGGACCCCTTACGGGAAAGGATCCCCTACAAAATCACAGGGACCCCCAGCAGGGCAAGGGCCTCCCATATGAGCCACAGGGGCCCCTGAGTGAGCAGGGACCGCCAGGAGAAACCTCAGAGGCCCTGCGGTGGGCCGGGACCGCTCTCCAGACCCGCAGGCCCCCACCACACACAGCCCCCGCACCGCTCCCCC